>VXAA01007012.1:389159-413153 GCA_013399115.1 Anseranas semipalmata
AAAAAAAAGACCAGTTACAGTATTTAGAACTAGAGGATGTGCTTCCTCTCCAGGATTGTACCACTGACTTCAGCTCTAGCCTACTTCAGAGAGCAAGTCTGCAAAAAATTACGTTAAATGTTGCTGTCATGGTATGTAAAAACAAAACAAAAAAGCCCCTCACATCTCTTCAATTACAGCTGTTGTAATTAACATTATGAGAAATAAGTCTAAATACATAATGAGTTAAAATTGAACTGAACACACTCAAATCACTGAATGTGAAGTTTTATTCTGGATAAAGTAGTCAAATGTCTGGGGAATGTTAATGAGAAAAAAGATATTTTCTGGTAAACAGATCTTTCTGCAGAAAGAAAAAAAATCAAGAAAAATTCCACTGCTTTGTAACAAGGATATTTTCATAACAGTATGTCTTTATGGCTGGAGGAGGTCTCCTTTACTACAGGCTTGAAGACGCAGTCCGTGACCAATAACTAGCTCCACTCTTCTCCAGGTGCTAAGGCTGACCGAAATTTCTGCCAATGGTAACGAAACAGCACAAAAGGACTCAACATGCAGAACTTGGTGAGATGACTATTTAGCAGACATCAACGCAAGACGCACAAAAGTTTTACCATGACCTGGACTTCTAATACTCAAAGAAGGACTACTTAAGAGCCTTAAGGACTAAATAAATAGTATCAGATGACCTGCCTAACGTAAGAGTACAGTACTGCAGCTCAGTAGAGGAAGCTACAAAACTACAAATAGAAAACCTAGTCCTGTCAGACAAGCTATCAGTATGCCTGCTCTAATGAGAAGACTTACTATCATGTCAGTCAAGGGTTCCAGCTAGGTAGAAACAGAACAAGATTCAATATTGTGTTCAGCGCACTTGCGGATCTGGAACAGTGTCCTGTAAAAGCAGTTAAATGCTGTAATTTGATCCAAGTTACTTTTTCTGCACATCTGAGAACATTGCAGTATAGACACTTAGCATTGGCATTTGATAGTTCTACATTGCCTCAAATACACCATAAGCTACAGTGTATTTTCCACATTTTACCAGGGTAAACTGACTGTGGATAAGCTAATGATAGAAATTCTTAAATTATTTTTTTCTTTTTTTTTTTTGTTCTTCTGGGTTCTCAAGGAGGGCGGGAAGGAACCACTTCTTTATTAAAACTTTGCTTGTGCCCAGATTTGCCATGCCTTGTCTTCCAACACCTGATCTCCTTAGCAAGACAAACAATGCAGGTCAATATAGAGTAAGAGCCATGGGCTCTATTCACA
This sequence comes from Anseranas semipalmata, assembly GCA_013399115.1. Taxonomy (NCBI): domain Eukaryota; kingdom Metazoa; phylum Chordata; class Aves; order Anseriformes; family Anseranatidae; genus Anseranas; species Anseranas semipalmata. Next base: position 390,432 of record VXAA01007012.1, read on the forward strand.
GAAATGTAAATTTCCTGAGACAAACCCTGAAATGAGGAAGAAGGTGATGGATCGTTTCCTTTTGGCTTTTGGGAATACAGAACCTCTTGGATTCCCTGCTGTTGCAGAATTACTGTACAATCCTATCTACTGATATACTGTAACCAAACTCTTCCCGAAATGTCTGTTGCTGCAAATATTTCAGGATAAAATATCACGATCAAATATCAGGATAAAATTTTAGGTAAGCACAGCAACCTTGCCCCCTCCCTTTCTCCCAGTTATATGCAAAATACATCAAATGCAAGGTCTAAGAGAAGACTTGACAGTGAGACAATGCTTAGTCCACAAGAGTGAAATGAGTTCTGGAATTTCCTTCTAAAGAGGACAAAAAAAAAAAAAAACAACCACCCCACAACAATAATCTAACAGGGAGGTCTGAGTCACTTACTGCAGTATAAATAGAAAGAGACAACTTCACGAGTCAGGACATTCCCTGCTGTTACTGAAAGATGCAGTTCTGCCACTGAACTGTGAGCAAAATGCAGCATTTATTTCCCCTTATCTTCAGATCTTCACATAAATAGGGTGCATTTAAAATGACTTCTGTGCATTTGTTCATCTTGCTTCACATCTAACCATAAAGAACTCTCAGTCATCAACAGGAACGTTCTAACCTTTTTTTGTAACTTTACAGCCCAAGAGGTAGTGTTTCTCTTCTCCCATTCCACTTCTTCTGTGGAAATTTTCCTCACGGGACTGGGTAACAATACCTAATCTCTCTATGATCAAACTGCAAGCAGATAAATTACAAATGAAAACCCAATTGTAAGGATCCAAGTCTAATAGATGCCTATTCTTCCCCCCTGAAACAAAATATTATCTGCAGTGGATCTCACAACCCAGTTCAGAGAGGTTAGCCTGCTACACGCACTCATGTGTAATGACATAAAGGGTCGATACAGAAGTACTGTAGGCCAATTTAATCTACTGTCCTACACATTTTCCCCTTAGTTAAGGCAGCAAATCATGACAGGATTATTCAATGACTCATAATAATATAAACACCGATCTCGCAAAGAGACAAACTAAAATATGTGCTTACAGCCATTTCTCACAGAAAAACAATTATCTGGATTCTTTTAAAAAGGTAAAATTTGGTCAAATTGATTCTAAAAAGTTCCAAAATGATTATGCAATAGGAAGAGAAAAATTCTGTCTCAAAATAAAACATATGTAAATATAGGATTTTAGTATGTTTTCATATTGAATGTAAAAAACAAGGATTTAGTCTATTTATAAAATCTGGAAAATTGTCAAATCCTTTTCACAGAATTAAGTAACAAGATTACTTTAAAAAAAAAAAAAAGTCATACAAAAAAGTGGAAACTGCTGGGGCATGCAATACCTGCATAACACGTATAGCAACTGCAGTATAACTTTCTTCTCCATTAAAACAGGTGGGCAAAAATTTAAAAATTACTTTGATCAGTAATAACAGAACAGAAGCTTTGAACATTCCCAGCAATGATAATTCAAGGAAGCACCCAACCAAAGCTATTTACAGGACAACTCAGACCTCTGGAAAAATAGATTCCAAATGCAAGGATTAAGAAAGTAAGAAATAAGGCATATAAGAGCAAGGTCCCAACCAGTAACGCTCTTCAGCATATATGTAACTAAAGCATTTTATGGGAACTGCCTTGTAAGGCAGAGTCCTAACTGAATAGTGAGACTCTTTTAATCATTTTTTTTTTGTATAAAGATGACTTGCTAGCTTCTATTTTCCTGGCCTCCAGTGCAGGAAGCTGCAGGACATGCAGTCCTAAGAACAGCACACAAACTTACCTGGGGTCAATATACAGAACCTATGCTAGGACAAAAAAGAAAAAATCCTGTTAGTCTCATCTAAGAAGGTGCTCCCTTCCTGCTCCCATCTTCCCTGATTATTCTTCCTTCAAAACAAATATAGTGGGTAGTAATTTTTTTTTGATATGAGTATGCAGAATAATCAATTTTTTCTCATTAATTTTTTTCTCTTTCAGATCCATTTTTCTGAAGAAGGTATGAAAAACCCCCGTCAATATGAACATTAACGATATCAGAAGTTCTGTTGATGCTAAAGCCTCAGACTCGTTGGCCAATACTCTGACTGGGCATTACTGGGCACTGAAAATGCCCTTCTCATTTCTGGGAGAACACTCAAAAGCAAAAGCCAAAATCCTTACCAACTTATTTCAAAACTATTATTGAAATGTATTTGAAAAAAAAGAGAGATCTGTGACACAGAAACAGAACTTTTTAAACTACAAGCACCCTCTGTAAATTGGTTTTAAACATTTTTTGGAAAATCTATTCCATTTGGTTGTTTTAACACCACAAGGAAAAAAAGCCAAGTGGTTTTTGTTTGAAATCCAACATTTAAAATTGCTAACTGTATCTCCACTAAGACTTCCTGAACCTTCAGTTATTCTTCTAAGCACTTCGAGAACATCTCTGTGACTCTATAGACTAGTATTTCTGCTTTACTATTACGCTGATGCCATTTCCATAGCTGCTGTACCAGGAAGCTTAAAGTATTTTAAATAGGCAATCAAAATGGGAAAACCATGAAAGACAGGCATACACCTACTTCAAGTTAATGCACTGATTGGCATTCAACCACAAGCAGACGTTAAGTTCACACAGGTGTTTGCCAGGTCTCACAGCTGGACCCAAAATTATTCTGTGTTTTCAAATTACCAAGGGAACTAAGAAACAAGCCTTAAAATTATCGTATTTTTGCAAGATTGTGTACCTCATACTTCATTCTAGCATCTAAAAGAGACAGCTAGATAAAAGGAACCTGCCAAGAACCTACCACACTAGGGCAATAGCCTCTAAACCAGAAACTATGAGTGGAGCTAAGAGACCAACAGTTGTGTCCAGCTCCATTATTCCAGTGTTTGACATTACACAGTATTTTGAATCTAACTGATGCTACAGTTGGAAAAAAAAGCTTGGAAGTTGTATTTTATCACTCTGGAAATAGTCAAATAACAGACAGAGCTACAAGTAACAAAGCATAGATCTTTCAAAATTGAGAGTTCATAGTAAAAATAAGTATATGAACTCGAGTATGTACTCACTGCATATTTATTATAAGAATATTAATTCACAAACATAACAATGGGAAGTTATGAAAAAGAGTTAGCCAGGTAGTGCTAGATCCTGGTACTACTGTATTCAGAGCCATTGTAAGTGTGCACATTACCCTAGTTAAGAGTTACGTAGGTCATTTCTAGGTTAGCAGGAACAATGCTCAGAATGTTAATAACCATTAAAAAATAAGCAAAAGACTCATTCTCGTGTTTTTTGGAAACTAAGTAAAGAAAAGATATGGGGCTTTGATTCAGATTTCTTCAGCAAACACCTACAGCAGTTTAAGACAGCTGTTTGTTACTGTTTTGCTAACTGGATGACTAGAGGTTCCACAGCAAATCAAACAGTGATGCTGGTCAACTCATCCACCATGTCAGTTAAAAATCTGGAAAGTTGTCTCAAATTCATCTGTACCTGTGGCTTAAAATGAGATAGGTTTTAAAGTAGAAGAGCCATTGTGCCTGACTGCTATGCAGCAATAACTTCTCATAGAATCAGAAAAGACAGCCAAGGGGTATTAACATTTTAAATAGCCAAAACAATATTCTGCAGAACTCATTTGTATTAAAGCCCCTAATCAATGCCTTCAAGAATTAATAATTTTAAGGGCTTATGCATGCAAGTATGCTTATGTGAACTACTCACAGGTAATGAATACCATATCCAATATTTATGCCTGCCTGATTAAGCCATATTACATAATTACTTTAGAAAGGAGTCTAATTTCACATTCATTATTAGTTATTTTAAAGCCTAATCCTCAGTATGGACTAGACAGAGTCTGGGGCTTTCAGCATTTAGCAGTGCGTTACCCAGACTGAACGTATTCTCTAACATATACTGCCAGTATATCGATACAATACTGAAAATGCATAGATAACATTTAACAGTCATTTCCATCTGACTAATAGATGGCCAAGTAATCATCTTTTGTTTTTACATTAAAAAAAAAGTTATGCTGTGCAGGTGAAGATATCGCTCACTTGAACCTCAATGAAGTAGTCAGCCGACAGGTAGGGTGACCTACAGCACTGACTACCTGGTTGCTAAAAAGAAAAGAAAGGGAGAACTGAGGAAGGGAAATTTTCATTCACCAGACAGCTGTTGCTATATCTCTACTACAACTGTTCAAGTAGCTAAGCGTACATTAGGAAATAGCAAATAAAGTCTACACTGATAAGCATGATGTAGATGGAAGCCATTAAAGGAACTGATAACGAAAGAAGTTGGTCACTGTTTGCTGAGCACCCACTGTGTGAAAAAACACAAGACCTACCACGTAAAAAAGTACAAACAGAAAATCTGAAGGCAGCATTGGGCACAGCTCACAGATCTCAGCTCAGAACAACTGTTTTAATAGTAACAAAATTAGACTAAAAGCCCAAGATCAATAATATCCTGAAACACATTTGTAGAAACAGACGAAAACCCTAATATCCTTCTGTAACTTTTCCTACCACAGCCTCAAAGCTATTGAGTTGGACTGGAATCATAATTCACCCATGACTGATAACAAATTAACTCATTAAAGATTATAGAAAAAAAAAAACTTTCAACACTTATGAAATTTCTTTAAAAAATCCTAATTTGAAGATCAACTATGGAGGGTACCCAAAAAGCTGTATAAATCAAGAAACATCCTAGTCTCATATCATGTCTTTACACTCTCACAAAACGTATTTCTACTGATGGTAGGAAGCATCTGTGTCAAACTGATAAACATTTCACACATCATCTTAAATTTCAGCATTATAGCTCAAGGATATTAATGACAATCTAACTACACCTAGCAATTAAGTGCCATACATACACAAGTATGCAGCTGCTATGTTTTTGTGGAGGAAACTCAAGGCCATAATTAAGCTTTTACATAATGTAAAAGAATAACTTTACCCGCCTACAAGGGAATATGGATGGGGAACTACAGAAAAGGAAGGCTCTTGGAAAAAAAAAAAAATTGTGAAATTACAACAAAAGATTGGGGGGGTTGCATTTTTTTTTTTTAACACAAATGATCAAGCTCTTTTGCATTAGGTATATCAAATGGGACTGACAGAAGAACTTTATTTAATGTTCTGAAAAAAAAAAATAGAGAAACCAAAAACCAGGTCCATCATTTTAAGAGACTGAATCATTCAAGGGAAAAAAAAATCAGTCCAGCATAGCATTTTAAACTGAAATAACAGTGTTATTTATTATAACAACTTCCAGTGTCGCTTATTTTCACCTGCTGTGACCTTAAATTATGTTTGGTTTATACAATTATTTCAATTCATGCTAAAATAGATTTTGTTCCATTCTTCCCTGCCTAATGGGAATAATACACATCACTTACTGAGATGATGTTTTCTTCTGACACTTTAGAAAAATAATCAAAACAATATCTATACACATTTATCTATATAAACACACACACATAAGAATAGCTGTCTGAACCATAAGATAGATATATTAGGTGTCTAGAGAGATAGATAGATATCTACCCCAATTTCAGTTCCCGGAAGGCCTATAAAATACTCTGCTATACCTGCAGAAGACACATCAGACTTGTACATAAACTATTTCTTGAAGATCTACAAATCAAAGAGAATAATGTAAAATAAACTCATTCACAGTAACTACAGCTCTCTGCTATGAAAAGTAACATCCAACAGAAACGGAAAGGACAAAATCATCATTCAATTGCCAAGGCAAAATACAGCTGTTTGGCATCTGATGACAAGATGTAGCTGACATGCTCCTTTTACCTTATCATTGCTACCAGCCCTGTACTGATACCGTATTTCTCACCTCAGTAAGGCTCCTTCTCTAACCCAATAGAGACGTAACATTCATCCTCCCTCCTTTCCCCTGCATTACACACAGAGAATCGTTTCTAGGCAAATTCCAGTGCTCTTTGGCCACTTTGCACAAATTATTCATTCTTGAAGATCATCAATTACAAACAAGAGCAGTTTGTTTCTTTCTGGATGTATTTTACCGCCTTTTAAAACAATATTCACTTTAAAACAGAATTTTGTGCAACAAAATGTTTTACACACAATACTTATTTATTTATGCTTTCAAAGGTATTTAGGAATGCATTGAAATTGTGGCTTGTCCTGGTCACAGCTTTAAGAAGTCACGTGCCTTAATCTCCACGTCAATTGGATTAAAATGTAGTCTTCTGGAATTATGAAGTTAACTGAGAAGTATGAGGAATAGAGGTTTTTTGTTTGTTTGTTTTTTGATGTGTTTTCCTTTACCAAAGCTGTATTGATCACATATTACGGGAACATGCCAGACACTTCTGCAGCATTCAACATTTTTAAAGCAGGCCCAAACACAAAAAGAGACAAAATACTTACCTTAGGTGGTTTTCTAGATGATGGGAAAAAAATCAGCAACGACGAAGAGAAGTATGAGTACACCATTCACATAAAGGGAAGGCAGCAAAGAAAAAAGAAAAGAAAGAAAAACCAAGTCAGTGTACTTCATTACTATAATATGAACTTTTCTGTAAACCATAATGTGTTTAAGAATAATTGGATCAGAAGAAATCAGAAGATATTTATATGATACACCATAGATTTTTAACAAATATCAGTAGTTAATCATTAATACAACCACACATTAAAAAGAAAGACGGGAAAATGTAATCTTCCTTATAGCTGTAAAATTTAACAGCACTGAGTTCCAGAAGGAAAACAAGCATCCATTTTCTTTGCCATGGAAGTCAAAGCACATCCCATCTTTTGTGGCAAACTAAAACCGAGCCTGTAAACTGATAGATAAAGGCGCCGGGGTGAAACCCCCTGACTTTAATAGTGCTACACATACAAGACCAAGGTAAGAGTCAACCAATTGTTTGCCGCTGAGTTTACAGAAATGTGTGGAAAAATAAACCTGTATTTCCCTTGGTGACAGAAAGCCTACGCAGAGCATAGGAAACCAAAGCAAAAACACCATTATCCTTCATGCACAACTAGTGCTTTCAGAAATAAAGCAGAGGCGAAAAATACCAAACTGAAGACACTAGTGCAGAGTACTTCAACTTGTCCTTCAATGTTTTATGCTTATGCTGGCAGCCATGTGGTCACACAGTAAATTAGATCAGTTTGGTGGGTTTTTTTTTTTTGGTGGGATTGGCTGAGTCGGCTCACTGATGTGTCTTACTGTACAGCCTTGGGCTTGCTAATGCCAGTACAAGAGAAGAGGTGAAAATACAGTGCAGAATTAGATTGGTGTAGGCCATTCATGAAAACTACAACCTTATGCATAGGTTTAAATTATGTATTGAAATAAGCTTGAAGTGATGCACACTAGAAGTTTCCATTTGCATTTCATATCAAGAAGAAAGAGTATACATGTGGAAATGAAGAGAAAAAACACAGCCAGAAAGGTCTACAGACCAAACAGAACAACCAGAGAATGTAGTGAGGTTTACAAAATAGCGATAGGGATGCAGGGTCTCCATCTACCCAACAACAAGGACAGGCACTCTATGCAAAATTCAATCATACCAAGAGGCTACTGTCTCAGTGCAGAAACACGTGGGACCAAGCCCTGCTTTCACCACCAGACTACACACACAGACTCCACAAAGTCAGAGTGAGAAATAAGTCTTTGAGCTGTTTTCCTATCAACCCACAATACAGAGGCTCAGCAAAAAAAAAATGGGCTGAAGAGAAGCAAGTCCACAAACACATCTTACACAATCTTTTCTGCCTACTCTCAGCTCGTACCTCAGATGACACGTCTGCCTAAGCAAGAAGTTACGCAGCTGGCACACGGTACTGGTATAATGCAAATACCCTTTGCCTGCGAGCCAAACCACCTATTGCAGCCTTACCTCCTCATTAAAAGCAGCTGCACAGGCTCAGCTCAGAGCTAGCTCAGGGCTGGGTGGCTCAGAACCTGTGCCGAAATCACTCTTATCTAGTTGAAAAAACACTATTTAGCTATACCTTGAATATTTTTCCATTTAAACAATTTCCAGATGTGATGAAAGTCCAACTTTGTCAGCGTACCTAGACAAAGTCTCAGCACCAACTCTGAACTTTCTATTCCTACATCAAAGAGATGTTCCTATTGAGGGAAGTTACCCAGAGTTCCTTGGAAAGATTTTCATTTATTTTAAACTCATATCTTGAGAAATAATTCAAGAATGTATCAACTTTCCTGGGGAATTCCTGAGAGATAGCTGTAGTAGTTCAGTAGGGTCCCTACACAGATCAGCTGAAGAAAGCAAACGCCAACAGAAAGTTCACCAACTGCTTTTCTGAGCATGTTATTGTAAGCCTGAGATGGAAAAAGTGAAAAGTAAACAAGTGATTTCTTCACATTTCTTAACATATTTCCTTAACCAATGCAAGCCTTTTAGGAAATTTCCTTTCATTTTCTTCTGATGTCTGTGCTAAGAAAAGCACAACAGCAACTTTTTAAAACACTGGTGGACAGCAGAGCTTCCCAGTTGGAAGCAAGACATCCACCACTGGCTTGCTGGATTTCAAGGCACAAGGAGCTGCATTTGCCTGCTGTGTGCCTCATCCTGCTGCTCGAAACTCTCTGGCTCTTCAGACCAAACTAGCAACTCCCCAAGACACCTACCAGCCTCACCAGCAGCAACACAAGAAAGGGCCCCTGGAATACATCGGCTATCTTGGTTTACAGGATGTAATTTTTTTAAAGCTATTCGGAAATTCCAGCTAACCAAGTCCCTGTAACCCTTGTCTTGGCGATGATTCGGATGGAGATACTGAAATACTTTCTTCAGTCAAAGGACTCAGACTAATAAAAAAAAGAACTGTTTACAGTTTTACTGGAATCACATCTGTAGCAGCTTAAAGATGTCTTATAAAATCTGCATTAGCCTCAATCAATTTTCCACATAAGTTGTTTTCCTTTTTTTTTTTTATTTTCAGATGCGCTTCATGGTTTCTTCCCTGTACCAGAAGTCAGCACCCTCCAGCTTCATAAATAATTGGATTTGTCTCAGTTTTTATCATACACTGACCATGCAAATCTGGTGATTCAGTGTCACAGCATGACGGGGACGGGACAGCAGACCACAGAGCTACAGCGATTAACATTTTTACTTCCCAGACATATTCCATGTTTAATCATCAATGTCTAATCACCCATGGTGCCAACGACAACATGCAGGTGTACCTTTCGAATGGTAACAAAATCTCCTCTAAGCTGAGCAGCCAGGAAATATCACGGCTATCTAACCTTGTAATGTGTCTGCACAATAACAGATTTTCATTTAAAATGACAAAGGGCAATATGCACAATCAGATGGAAGACTGACTTCTCTGACATGCGTAGAATTCAAAACCAGAGTAATCACCACCAAGACCCTGAAAAATTCTCACAGATCAGAGGAAGTGTGAATTTCAATTACCTCAAAGCCCATTGCACTATTAAATTTCCTCCTTCATCCTTAAGCCATTGTGGCTATAAGCAAAATATCACTAGAATGATTTTCTAACTGTGCGGAGAAGTACCTCTGCTGAGGTCTGCTCCTAGAAATCTTCTCAGGCTTTATCTTTCGCAACAGTACTGAGCCTCTCCTGTTACGCTTGGCAAACACATGCCAAGAGCTCAGAATGTGTAGCTATCTCAAATATTTATCCAGATGGAGAAAACCGATTTCTAGAAAGCTTCGTGCTAATGCAAACATTTTTTTTTTCTTATTGTATCTTGCTAAAACTAAACACACAATGCTCCTCACATTTGCTAAGACAGACAATGCACAAGATACTGTGTTCTGTTCTAATCTTCTGCGCTAGTACGTGAGTGAGAAGTCTTCTTGACTGCACCCCTGTTTACTCTCTGCCATCTACCCCTGCCTCTGTCAGCACACAATGAGACAAGTGCACTTTCCCTGTAGTTTATCAGCAAAGGCTTCCTCTTTTCCTTTTTTTTTTAAACTACCTATGCTATTTCACAGTAGTCTCCCTTTTTTCATACAAAAAGTTGTTACAAGCTGGCATTACATATTCTGACTAGAAAACTAGTCCTGTGTAATAGGGATCAATAGAAGACATTCCTGCACTATGAGCATCCAGAAGTACGTGGTAACGTCATCTTAACAACAAGCATGTTCAGAACCACACCAATGGGAACGGTTGTTGTCCCTTAGCAAGTGCTGGCAGCATTCCCAACCAAATGTCATTTCTACCAGAGGAAAAAACATTTCATACATCAAAAAACTTTAAAGAAATGGTGAATGCTCCCCCCATTCCATATAATGTGGCTTCACCACCAACCCTTAAGAATGTCATACTCAGTAGGGGCGAGGTACTTTTGAAAATGATCCCATAGGTGCAAAACCAGGTATTCCACATTGAAGGAGACAGGGGAACAAGGTATCTTTGAAAAACAGGTCTTAGCTTCTTTGGAATGACACCCACACAGTCCAATTCATCTCCAATCCAACCATGCTAAGAAGCCAAGTAGGTCACAACTGTGCTATAATTACTTCACATTTTGGAAAGTATTCTGTGGATTCTTTTCCTTTTCCTTTCTCACAACTAGTTAATGAAGACAAAGCAGTAATAACCAGCTACGTTAGGTAACCCACATAGTACCTATAGCAGATGATGATCCAACCACATGGCTTTGCAGCTTGCTCTTCTAAGCTGACTCCACCAAAAATCATCATCCAAGAGACTGACTCTGAAATACCTTTTTGCTCTCGTCACTTGTGTAATCACAGCAAATTCACAGTATTCACTGTTTTCCCAAATATATAGTTAAGTGTTTACATGTAGAAGCTGTATAGTTATCAAGGTACTCTTCAGGATCACTTGTCAGAAGAATTATTACAAGCAACTACCAATATACTAGAAAAGAGGGAGAAAAGCCTTTAGTTTTTTTATACGAGTTGGAAAAAGGTCTTCCTTCTTTCTTCTGTGAGCATAAAAATCAGCAAATTGAAAATATCATCCTGATGGATAAAGAAAGCGTTTCTGCATTTATTTTTGAGCTCTCCCTAGCAGCATTTGATAGCTACAGTTTCTGCAACTTGCCTTCTACATATTTCTCACATGCACTTTATTCTGTTGAGAATTCTGCAGTACCAGATAATGACTGGGTTCTTTGTATGAGCCTACAGCCTGACTGTTCCCAGTTACATCAAGTCAGAACAGGTTATCAAACTGGTTATGCTGTTATGTGCATGCAGGGATGTAGTTTTGCACTTTTCTGCTCCTCAATTTCAGCATTATCTTTTCTCTTAGCACCTCTCCAGCCTCTCTGGAACCTAAAGACAAGCTGATCAAAGCAAATGTAATAGTATTTTCTGAGATTTTTTGGTGTTGCTTTGTGTTTTTTTTTTTTTTCTTTTTAAATCAGACTGCCAATAATACACGCCAAAAATATCCCATCACCTGTGTATGTTTGCATCATTCAGAGGCAGAGTGCAGGGGAGCAAACCAGCAGTAAGATCATCATAACAAATGTCCCTTGCTTTATTTGATCAAAGTAACTGCATTGTTTGCCCAGGTATATAAGGCTGTCAGAGTGGCTGCAGCAGAGACAGCCAACATTCAGCACTTGTACCTACAAACAACATAAATTATGTAGAAAGCAAAGAGATGAGGTTTTCTCATCCTTCACAGGAAGATCTTGCAGCTCTAGGACCCTTAGCTGTTGCATGGCTTATCACCACAGGCTGTTACTTGCAGGCCCCATACCAAGCATCTTAAAAAGCATGCCTATATATTATAAATGGACACTACTTAACAAAAGCTTGTATCTACAAAAGGATTGCTGTCTGCCACAGTAACAGCTTTGATGATCACATATTGCAAACTACTGGCAGTACATCATTTTCTCTAAAAAGAACACAGAAAAAAGGAGGTTTATTTGCCCATTTCCATTCTCTAAAGGCAGGAGAGGATCAAAGGAAACGGGGCAATGCCCTGAAAGGGAACAGTGTCTCATCTTCGCACTTGGCTGGGACACCTCTTGTAGAGCTGGCTAATGATAAAGTCAGCATCACAATTCAATGCTAGGGTTCCCAGAACAGTTACTTTACATACTGTATGAACACACATGTATACAAATAACTAGTTTTATATTCTTGTATAAGGTAAGGAGCACATGCCCTGTGTATGTTTAATCCTCCTACCCAGCAAAAGTCTGTTCTATAGAAAAGGAACCCTTTGAAGAATAGCAAAATAAAAACATTTTAACAAGTAAAGCAATTTGACCAAGTGCCTGCATAATAAGATATTAGCTGATTATAATAAGAAACACCACAAAAAAAAACAGATGCATACTCTAAAAACATGTTGCTCTCTGATGCTTTATGGAAACATTGTATGCAGAAGCTGTGCTACTCACTGCAAACCTGCCACATGCAAAGAGAGAAAAGTCAGACACTGAATTCAGAATGACAAATACTGCAGAGCAAGTTAAACAAAACAAGCGCTACAGTAGCAGAGTGACTACCATCACATTAAAAAAAACTCTAGAAAATGACTGGATATTTCACCATAACAGGGTTCCACTCCAAGAACTTAATTTCATTCACTACAGCGGTGATGAATTATCAAAAAAAAAAAAAAAAAAAAAACAGCACAGGTTATGAAACCAACAAAAGGTCATTAAAAGATGTGAAAGGCAACGCATTCTGACATTTATGAGGTGGAAAACAAAGTGAAAACTGCGCTAGAACACCTCTAGTCCCTAACTTACCTATCACTACAAGTTCTGACTATTTTTACTGCCCAAGGCACAGTTATTCCAATGCCAGCAATTTGTTGACATGAAGTTCAAGTAGTTCTAATCTTTACACAGAAGACTCGGTGTTCAAGTAAAAACAGCTTCTATTGACAGCTGGAAAAAGGGCTGATATCTGTCCTACATGCAACAGCATGCCACTTTGCAAACAGTGATCGGCTTTGGAGAACAGTCACCACCCATACGCAGAAAGATTAATCTATCCCTTTGGTCGATAGTTCACTAAAGAAAATTCTCTGTCCACTCTCCCACCCTCCAACATAAAATAAGCTTTTTTAATTTAAAAAAAAAAAAGGAATAAAAATAGTATCCCATTTCAGTTGCTTTGCTTAGTGAAAAAATTGACTCAATAAAATTGTCATTCTGCTCTGCAGTAAAAGAGCTCTAACTCAAACCTGACTGCTGAGACCCCTATCCAGAATATATCATGTTAAATAATCTATTTTCCACAAGTCGTAAATCCTACTCAAAGCTTGTCCAAGACTAGTTATTCTCATAAAAACCTCTCACGCCTATCAGAAGTACAACATAACCATAATCTCTAGTGTGCTCTTATTAACATCAAAGTAGCCTCATAACAAAATGCAAAGGAATGCAAAATGCAATGATTCCTATTAGTGCTAGTTGCTCCAACAACTGATTCTCTAAAACTGATGCTTTTTCTCCCCTTTTCAGTAAAACTGAATGCTAAAGAACCTAGATCAGGTGATTTCTACTAACTAATCAGGCTCGGTGGGATGAGTAAAAGAGGGAGGGGAAAAAATCAGATCTCAGAACCCAGGAGCTACCAGCTTTAAGACCAGTCTTTAATGATTGATTCTTAGGCTGAATGTAACAAACCTTTTCTCTGGGCAAACATACTGTTTCTGTAAAGTATGTGGAAATACATTCTAGCAGCGTTAATAAAATTACTGCTGCATTTATTAGGCACCCATTATTGTTATTTTGTTACATTTATTTCTAGCACTCGCGAGGAGAAAAACACCCCAAGCAAAAACCAGCATTTCAACTCTGTGCACAAACTCTATCGAGACCATCAAACCCAACCAACCAGTCACTTGGGTTAGCTACTCCCAGCGATTCATGGCCTCTTAACTCTCCAACATCAATGGAAAACATTCCCTTTCAATGCTACCGCTCCACAGAAACTCCTTCTGAAATGCTGCCTGTACGAACCATCAAAACACTAGGCTGTAGTGAAGATATACCCCTTCTGCAGGCAGAGCTCAAAGCTGTTTGGAAAAATACACTGCTATTAATCACTATACACAGTGTTTATTACAAGACAAATCATCTTCAAAGCCATGTGAAGGAAACTTCCTAAGCAACGTAGCATATCATAAATTAAATTCCACTTTGTTAGTAACAGCCTGTTTAAAATTCAAGCATCGTAATTTGCTACAAAGATACGAACAGCAATTAGCATCTTGGTTGATGAAGATCAAGACATAAGATCTCTAGCTAGTGAAAAGACAATGTACTGGAGAGAATTAAACTATCGGTATTAACAGAGTAACATCTTATTTTCCTCAGTAACCGGAAGAAAAAATCACTTTACTTGCTGTGATGTGAGCATACTCTTTGCTAGTCAAAAAGGACAAGGATATAACTGAGACATTCCTGAATATGCTCGTGCAACAGTCCTGACCATTTGTTCAGACTGGACAAGACAGAAGAACCCACAAGTTTCGCTGTCACATTCCATCATCACACCAGGGAAAATCATCATTCAAATTTCATCTAATTTATGTTACTAATGAGATTTCAAAAGAGATGCTAATTGGGCATGACACTTCAGCCTTTCACACAGCTGTGCAAATGTATGTTAGCATTCTTTAAATATAACTGTAGTATGAAAAAATTATCTTTTTGAGACTCAGCAAAAATCACAAATTACTATTTTCATTTCATCCTAGCATGCTTTTTCAGTATCATGAATATTAAATGAACCGCTCAGAAAGAAAACACTGTTCATTAATTTGTATATGAAATTAAAACTTTTCACAGTTTTGATGACAATATACATTAGCACAGCAATTTCCACCACTTCACCAGAAAGATTTTACAGAAGAAAGCCAATATCAGCAGGCTGCAACACCCACTGTCTTGGTGACTAACGCTACATTATTTACTTTAACAGACAGCGTTAACAAATGCTCCATTTGCCCAAAAGCGGACACTATGCGGAGAAAAAGTAAGATGATGCATGGGATAAAAAAGGTTTATTGTGTGGAACAATATAGCAAGAATGTAAACTCAAATCAGCTCTACCTAAATAAAGTGAATAAGTTGTTGTAGAACCAACACCCAACTTAAAAGTACTGAGGAGACTTTGTTCTTGTATAGCACCCATACAAGTGAAATTTTTATTCATTGCTTTCTTTAAAGCTCAGGCAGTATTCTAGTTAGCTCTAGTGACACAGCATGACATGAAATGAACTGCAGAAGTTACCCAAAAGCCAGAAAAATTCTTCACAATCTGTGCTCCAAGTTCATCATCTAACAGAAACAGAACAACTGCCAAGACAGCTAATGATCTTCACGCAGGGAAGACAACAAGCACTGAGTTACTGAACCTAACAGAGGAAGGCACAACCTGAAGACATTTCTAGACCCTGAGAATCGATGATTTCCAGCAGAGAAAGACTGGCAACTGCTATTGCAGATTTTCCACCTGGGGGCTTCAATGCCCTTCTGCTAGACAAGTTACTGAGCTTACCCTCTTGTCAGATCATACAGGCTAATGCCCTGTACAACAGAGGAGGTGAAACCAACAAAATTTAACAGCAGCCCCCTTCTCCAGTGAACTGGGGATTTGTGGCAATTCCTATAAAAGTCATCTTACCTAGAGCCACAAACATTTCCATACATCAAAGCTTGCAGGCAAGACCTCTCAAGCGGGCATTACTTTATATATGCAATAATATGCACTTGAAAGCAATGATAAGCACCTCCTCACTTGTGTGCCACGATAAGACATAAATGACAACAGTGATGCACACTCCAGACTTCCATGTAACTACTATAACTACCACTTCCCTCCCTGTTACCTGTGAAAAAATAAACAAGACCCTTAAACTTTCCTACATTGAAAAATGAAGTACACACTGCTTACGTACAACAAAATAGGAAATAATTAGCCTTGAAGCAATGACGAGTCTAACTCTTTGCAGGGTTAAAAAAGCATCATCTTATGACTATAATAGATGACCTTAACAGATTGTAGATTAAAAGACCCAAATGATATTTGTACTCAGCATTAAGCAAATTCTTTTTCTGGATCTTATTGAAACCTAAATGGTTGAATTCATGTTCATAAGCCTGGCTTTATATGCTTAAAATAACAGAATCACGAAAAGTTAAAAAATGAAAAATTAGAGGCTGGAGCATCTCCTGTTAGGAAAGGCTGAGAGAGCTGGGACTGTTCAACATGGAGAAGAAACAGCTCATTAGGGATCTCATCAATGTCTATAAATCCCTGAAGGGAGGGCACAAAGCAGATGGAGCCAGGCTCTTTTCAGAGCTGCCCAGTGCCAGGACAAGAGGCAATGGGCACAAACTGGAACACAGGAGGATCCCTCTGAACATCAGGAAGCATTTCTGTACTGTGCAGGTGAGTGGCTGAGCACTGGCACAGGTTGCCCAGAGAGGCTGTGGAGTCTTCCTCCGTGGAGGCCTTCAAAAGCCGCCTGGACATGCTCCTGGGCAATGTGCTCTGGGTGGTCCTGCTTGAGCAGGGGTTGGACCAGATTAGCTCCAGAGGTCCCTTCCAACCCTAACCATCCTGTGAAAAGTGCTGTAACCAATTTTTATTTATTTTTTTAAGATACTTTTTATTAAAAGTATCTTAAAATTATTATTTTTTAAGGTGTGGAGCACAAACAGTATCAGAAATGATCTGCAAGGTTTGTAATTAGGAATTTTTAAACCATTACAATCATCCCAGACTTGTGTTAATAACATCATAACTTTTCAGAAGTGAATAAAAAGCACCTCTGAGAATCTTTATATGATATGTTCCACACACCAACTTAAATACATGAGTTCCAGAGAAAGAAGTTCACAACACAAACTATAAAGGCCGTAGCAGCCTAGTAGCATTCAGTCGGGTTTCATGTCTGGTTTTTATGCCTGTAGTTTCTTCACATCTCCAAAAAGATAGAGTGTGTTTCCTCTGAAGAGTATTATCTGTTGTTCCCATCAAGTGATGTTATCAGGCAAGGACAGGCATCCAGGTTTCACCTATTGATTTTCAATGAAGAAGCTTAGTCAGTACTATTTTAAAACCACAGTGGCAATGTTTAGTTTGCTCTGGCAGATAAAGGGATTTTGACTTAGTCTCTATTTTCTTCAGTTCTCAGTAGAGGGTCACAGTCGTTACTAAGAAAGCGATGGTTCTATACAGCTCCAGTACAAATGAAATGCTTAGAAACAACAAACTCAGAAATAAAACTCATTAAGGGCCAGAAGGCATAAGGTACAAACTCAATTCTTAAAAAAATCACGTTTGCATATGCAAGTCAGAAATACAATAAATGGTTTAAAACAAAGCTGATGTTCTGCTGACTTTACCTAGAGACTGTCTACGAAGTTAAGGGAAGAGAGACACAGCTCTGAAGTGTGTTGGCAGAGAATGAGTCCATAGCTAGATGCTAGCAACTGAAGTACCAGTCAAACTCCAAAGAGGGGCATAACAATTTTTTTGTTTTTGTTTTGTTACAATAGACTTTTTTTTTTTTTTTACAATACACACAAAACAGTTGGCTTCTGTCCTACAAAGATTGCAATTTGTTTGAAAACAAACAACAATGCTACAGTGTAAGTCAGAAGTAAAATTCCAGATATAGTATAACAAGCAGTTCTCAATATAAGAAACATTGATACCAGAGAGTAAACATGGACACAAGAATCACAAGATCACCCACACAGCTGGAATGAAGTTTTAGTACACGTTCCGAGATTACATAAAAGAAACAAAAGTCATTTCAGACTTCTCAGACATTGAAGGTTACAAAAATCCAGAAAGAGGTCACAATACTATGGTGTACAAGCCATCAATACGATCAAAGAATTATCCAAAACCTGAAATGGATATTTAGTGTTTCCTGAAAAGAGATAAACAAAAAATGAGTTACGTCTAGTCTTACAGCTAAAAAGTGAGATCAGATCTGCTGATATATGCTAACTTAACTGGCTGAATATAGCAATAAAATATAAACTAAAGAACTCCAATGCATACAGTCTATGACTGTCAAAGGCAATAAAGCCATAAAGTCTTAAAGACTCCAGATTGAGTCTAAACAATTCAACACCAGTTATGTCGTTCTGCCTCAAGGAAGGCTATTTATCCTACCAACATTCAGAAGGTTTTCCTCATTTCTGATCTTGAAGTAATTTAAACTCATTTATTCACTCATGTGCCAACGTTGTCCCGTAAGTTAATGCTTCAGACTAAGTCAGCTTCCTACATAGGCTCTTATGTTACACTTCCCTCCCAGCTCTCTCTTTTACATAGGTTCTGCAGTATTTTAACCATCTTAGTTACTTTATAAATCACTTTGGATTCATATTTCTTAAAGATAGTGAATTTGAAATGTGGAGAATATTCCAAACGTTGTTCTACCAAATGTCTTTTGGAATGGCATAGTTCCTGTGTTGTAATTATACTGAATTACTCATAAAATAACATTTGCATTTAAAGAGTTTGGAAAATATGTATGTTCTTAGAAACAAAAATATTTTTGTATATAAAGAGTAATTCTCCCTAGCCTTTATCACAGTCCTACGGCACTCTTGAAGAAGTAAGGTTTAGGTCTTCTGTAGATTGCAGAGTGAAGAACTATGACAAATTTTAGCTTGCATTAGAGATCAGAAAGAAAGAACGAGGCATGAACCACAGAACCTTTGTAGCTTCAATTTTGAAAGCTGAAAAACAACTTCAGCCAACAAATTCTAAGAACATCTCAGAAACAGAGAAGGAAAAACTTTGAAAGCAGAAAGTACCTTTAATTAGGCCATAGGTGAAATAATTTTTTTATCTCTGCAGGGAAAGGAGGAGGAAAAACAGGTAAGGTTTCAAGTGTACATGCTCTGTTTCAGGTCTGAGGCAGAATGAGTAAGCTTCAGACTAGCAGACACTGGCAACAATTGCCCTAAGAATACCTCATTGTAATTGCTCAAGAGGCAAAGCCAGTTTAAGAAGTTTCTGCTCATCTCCAGCTTCTTGTTCCCAGCTCCTGTGCCAAAACTTGTCACGTTTGGCTGTGCTTCTGCCAGATAAATGCGGGGTGTTGGGGGGGCAGCATTGGTTTGCTTTGCCATATTTTATTTTAAAAACAAGTTTCACCAATTTAGTTTGCAGAACGAGAAGTCAGGTGTGCGAATGCAGGGGACATGCACGCTAAACTTGAACAGTGCAGCTGGGAACACGGAGGCAGAGACAGAGAAGTGAATTCGTACATCACAGCTAAGCCACTGGCATATCACAGAAGGGGGAGACCCTGCCTCTGGCAGTCAGCCCCTTTAATCAAGCCAACACATTGTCCACATAATATGGCAGCATGTCAAAAAAAACAACAGCAATCTTGCACAGTTTCAGAACACAGGTGCTCTCACCAGCAATAAGCACTTCAGAGGGAATTAAGTGTTATCTTTGAGCTTAATAGCCTTCCATGATTTTTATTCCATATTGATTTGCCCAACCATCTTTTAATTGCATGGACTTTAAAAAGTCACAGCACCTTGCAACAAAGTCCACAGTTTAATTATATGCATGTCCTTTCACTTGTTCTGAACCCATCTCCTGATAAACTAAAGTGAAGTCCCACAGTTCCCATAAAAGATAGTAAATCATTCTTCATGCTGTTCATGGATGTATAGATCTCCAACCCTACCCTTTTCCCCTCCCCAGCTGTCTTCTTCTAGGTCAAAGGACTCATCTATTTATTGGTTCCTCATGTAAAGGTGGTCTGTAACCTCACCATCCTTACTGCCATTCTCCACTGTTTTTTAGTCATACCATACTTTTTGAGGCAGGAGGGATGGAATAAAACACAGTATTCAAAATCACTTTGCAGCTGCACAGAGACACAACACTTCCTCTCTTGTTCCCTGCTCCTTCCAACCTGCTTCTCTAGTAGCTTGCAACATCCCCTTGCCTTTTTTCACCCATTTGCTGAGCACCAAGCTGATGTTTTCCTTCAACGAGTATAACTCCAAAATGAGTCTCCTGAGAAGAGGTAGTAGAAACCACCACTGTGTACCAAAGGTCAAAAGAGCTTTGCGTTTAACTGTGAATTGCATGTTCCCCTTTTCTCAGCCAGTCACAACCCACCTGAAGGACCTTCCACAACATTTTGTGGTTGGCACATGCTAACAGCAGCAGCATAGCATTGTTAATGTATTGTCACACGAGCATTCACTCCTTTTTTAGCTCATTTATAAAATGAAGAAATACCAGAATGAGCACAGATCTCTTCAGGACTCCGTGTGTGATATGCAGGGGTGGGGGATAAGATTTTAACGGGGCACATTGCTCATCTCTATTGAGATTTGCAGAAAATTTGCAGAAAGAGTATGTCCCTTTCAAAGGGAACAAAGAAAGTCTTGTGCACAAATTTTATTTAAACTATCCACCTAATACCACTCATGTAGAAATTGCTGAAAAAGCATTAGAAAATATTTATTAAATACTAAATAAAATACTGTCTGACTTAAAAACACTGTCAATACTTCTGATTGACATTAGTGTTTTTTTAAATAGTGTTGACAATTGCAGAATTCCTTGATCAGCTTTCTCCAGTTATCTGAAATGATACCATTTACCATTGTTTCAGAATAAAAAGTTGCAGATTAAAACCAAAGCAATTTGAAAAAAGGTGATACAGAAGTCCAAGACCAAAGTGATATTACTGAGATGTGAAACACACCAAAGATATCCTTCTACTTTAGGTTCTGTCTGTACAATAAAATTCAAAGAGTAGGGACACAAAGACATCTTCAGTACTTGTTTTTTGTATGTTCCAAACAGATTCATGGCATCACCAATTCAAAAGCCGCATCCAAGAAACACTCAAGGAAGAAAAAAAAAAATCAAGACGAGACGCAGTGTTTTTGCTTCATGATCTAAAGGAGTAAAAAAATATTTGCTTTATTGTTAGCTGTCTTCTCAACAGAATGAAATAGAAAATTTTACAGGCATCTTAGCTTTTTTATCCCTCCCATTCCATATACCAAGAATCAAGATAAGTGTAACACTTAAAAGCTTCCATCACACACAGACACTGTTTTCCATCTCCATTACAATACTATAAACTGAGTGGCTGCATTTGGGGATATGCAGCTCTGTTTCTACTTAATGTACCTTGTGCTACCTCCCACAAAAATGCACATTCTCTGAATATCTTACTGAACACACACGTAGTTACTCCTCTGTGCAACAACTGTAGCTAACAGCAAAAGAGCAGTCATTTCATATCCAATACATCTTTCTTAATGTAAGCCCCCCTTGTTTTAAGCTAACAGAATCTGCCTCTAACAGATACAACTGAGACTCAAAAGTTCACTGTAACATTTCTTTTGGTTAAGCAAGCTCGACATACATAAACTGTATAAAATTTACTGTCAAGCTAAGTCAAAAATAAGTTAATTGCACAAAATAAAGATACATAAAAATAACAAACTTTTAATAGAAACCCTAGCTTTTCCAAATGGCACTTTTTTAGACCGATCCGTATCAGGATATTTGGAGTAATCACTTTAGTTACTATGAGAACAGCAATTCTCGATTCTTGGGCAGTTACAAATAAGAGGAGATAAAATTGTAGAGCACTGAAGGAAGCATCGAGGATTTTCTAAGTCATCTCACGTTCAAATATTTCTCTGGAAGATAGCACTGCATACATTAGATCAAACACAACTCCAGTTTGTCAAACCAAAAAAGCATTCATACCATTCCATCTCCTAAAGGGGGAGGGAGGGTAAGCCTCCTTTATACACTGAAATCTCATCAGCTTCTCTTCTGGCTTTGCTGAGTGGGTACCCCACATGCAAATGCCCTTCTAAAATCAATTCATTCTTTATTTCAAGCATAATGAATAAATTCTTCAACCTTTTGGGCAGAGGGAGATAGGGAAGGGGAGAATAGGAGAGCAAGCAGAAGGGAAAGGTTCTTTTTTTTTCCTCACAGAACGAAATGACAAGCAATGATCATTTCTCCATGCATCACAGTGGTAGGTAGCAGATGTGGGCAGTGCTCATGTCTCCACACATGCGTCACACCAAACTTCTGCCTCACAGGATCTAGCTGGAACAGTGTGAGCGTTAGTGTGCGGAGGTCCTTGGGTCTTCAGCCAAGTTACAGATGGCCACAAATGCACCAACACCCCCTCAGCTGAAATCTTGATCCACAACGCCACAGTGACAGCACTGTAGATGCATGTTCTGCAGATATGGAGTTACCACCTTTGCTATTCCACATGTGTGCAGCTTCAGAGGACTAGCTTTCTCTTTGTGGACAGAAGAGATGTACAAAGAGCAGCCATAAAAATAGTCTCTTCAAAGTCTGCATTGACAAACAATCCTGTCACAGTGGTATGATGCTGAGTGAATGGGAATGGAGCACCAAGATACCGCTCCGCACATCTCTAGTTGGGAGAAATCTTCACAAAGGCAACTGTAAAAGCCTGGACATAATTAGAAAAAAAAATAATTTTTAAGTATAACATTTACTCTTGTCCTAAGACTATCTGTTCAATGTTGTATCAATATACTGCTTTCTGAATGGCATGTGTGAGATTCTCCTTATAACTGCTGGGAGAAGAGATATCTTTTAAGTGACTGAGATTTTTAGAATATCATTAGTAAGCTTGC
>VXAA01007012.1:413178-442450 GCA_013399115.1 Anseranas semipalmata
AATTAAAATTAACTTTCCAGGCTGCTTTAGGAGCTTTAAGACAACGATTAGAGAAGACCACAGGATATTCCACAAAAATCTTCAGCTTCACCCCTCCTAGCATTTGCTACTGGGATTAATTTGGCAACGAAGAAAAATTCTTTAAAATAGAACCCAAGTGCTCATGATCCAAAATCTTACCAATAACACTTCTCAAAATTTAAAGTAAATTTCAGAAGGACCAGGTTCATTTGCTTGTAAAGACTAGATTTAACATACACAAGTACCTTTTGTTATACATAGCTGCTTCTTCACCCCTTGCTTGCTTGTAAATCAAACTGGTGAAACAGAAGGTTAGTAAACAGAGGATACAAAATTCAGGTCTGAATATTTTGTAAGACAAAACAGGGAAGCCTTACATCACATAATCAAAGATCAATAGTCTGAAGCGAAAAGCAAGCAACTGGAGTCGTTTTAGAAAGGAGGAGGAAAAGAAAACAGAATAGGTACAACAGAGAAAAGCTCCATCAAGCAGCGGACAAAAAAAATTTAGTTTTCACCTTTTTGCCTAGACATATTTTAGTACATTTCACATGTGGTACTCTTCTTCTTGCCAGCTTCATTATTTTTTCTGCTCCTCCTTTTCTGCTCTCCTAAAGGAAGTTATTTAAAACCACTGTGCTAAAGAATTAGAGGGAAGTTAAGGTATGAAAACTAAAGAACACCTTGAAACAAAACGCTGACACACTGCCAACATTAATTTTGGCCTGTATTTTCAACAAAGTCTAGCTCCAAACCATCTGTGCCTTGGAAGTTTTGGGTTGAACTCCACTGTACCAGAGCGACTTTGCATACAAATTGCAATACTTAAATTTCAGGGTTTTGTCTATTCTTTGACCATTTTTCCATGGATACTTTTAAGATCCTATTTTAACTTCCATGTGTTTTATTATCTGTTGTAGCAACATGATAATGAAGCGTACAAGTCATTGTGATCACATAATTCTCTCAAAAATATGAAGGCAGCATTTATTCCATTTGTAGAGGAAGTACATCCTCAATCTCCATGCCAAGCTTTATGTTAGACACTAGGTATACTGCTTGGAAATGGAACTGTATAATGGAAATAGTGAGAAACTCTTTGCCATAGCATCGCTGGCAAAATAAATAACCAAGATTACAAACAATATCATCATATGAGCATTCCAGGCCAGCCTATAAATAGCAATTGAGAAAGAACTGGCCCCTCACAGCTACAGTGCCTCAGTACAGTGTGCATCTGCTAAAAATAGTGATATATATGTTCAGTAACAGCACGCAATGAGAATAGGTCAGTGTGAATTTTGTGAATTAAATAGCTATTTACACACCCTATCTCATTTAAACTGATGAATTCACAGGACTTCTAACTGAAGATAATTGTACACTTTGCATGTGAGTGTATTAGTATTTGATTTGATATATTCAGTATTTTATCCTACTTCAGAGGTTCTTCAGAAACAGCACAGTAACGTGATTAATTGTCTGTCTTCATACTGTGATCAGAATTTATGATTCAAAAATTAGTTTAGGATTCCAGCTACAAAATCAATGGTATTGCATTTGTACATTATGCAAAGATTCTTAGAGGTAAGACACTTATCTACAGCTACCTACAGAGAAAGTGATTGCTTTGTACAAGAAAATATACTGTTTTGATACTGTTAATTATTTTTCCAGAAAGAAAAACTGAACAACAGTTTCATATTAATGGTTATACCATGTGCTTATACAATAGAGGGAGTGGACACATTCCTCAGGTAAGAGATCAGTAGCATGTAAGGTCTCAGAAACAATCAGAATTTCCTGAGAGATAATGGAAAAGATAATTCATGTATTACTCAGGATTTGCTTACTCATTTTGCTTTGCCAAAAAAAGAAGGTATGAGACACTGTTAGGAATGAAAATGACAATTTACTTGGAAGTATTAATGAGTTGAAAGTTTATCAATGGCTGCAAATATCAGATTTCAGCAATTCATATGGATATAGCCAAAGAAAAAACTACTTCTGTCTCTCTGCAGCTTGCCTCACCCTACTTACTTTCTATACTTCAGCCACTTCAGTTACACTATCCCAAAAGCCAACTATTTCTTTCACTGTAACAAACCAGCAACAATAAAAAATTTGAATCAATAGACGAGGAGAAAGATACATTTAAATGTGTCCCAGACTCATCCTCTTCACTTGCAATGGCAGCTGTCAAGCTGCTCCTTGGAGCAACATAATTGAACTCAGTTCTCTTGGAATACATGTCCATCAGCTTTGTCACTTAAAATCTTAATGGAAATGCATTTGCCAAGCCTTTTTAAAAACTTTTACAGACTTAGTATTGATTTCACCTCTGCACAGAAGCAGGAGCAGCACGGAGCACTGCTAACGATGACACAGATGAATTCGCATCACTCAGCAAGCAGCGGGCTCTTTGTTGTCAGACCCAGCACTTAGGACAGGCTACGACAGCTCAGAACTAGCTCTGGGAAGATTCCCAGCAAACAGAAACATGTCATCAGCGGCACCCTGCGCTTGCACACAGACCAGTGAGTAACCCAGACCTGCAGCTGAAGGCCAGCAAGACCCGCAGGGTTAATTGCCTGGATATCCAACCACGCCACAGTGCTAGGGAGTGGTAGCAGCCCTGCAGAGCCGCTGAGCGCCTGCTCTCCTCCCACTCATCTCCAAGCAAGAACTGGGGATCCTGCTTCTGGCCACACACATTTTTGAACGTGATCTGTAAGGACAGAAGTTTGCTGTCTAGCAAACTAGACACTGGGGAACCTTCAGCAAGCAGTTTCCAGAGAGCTGGGGTGGGAGGGGAAAATGGGGGCAGTACTACAAAATTAACTCTGTATTCCACTTTTTTACTCATTACTAAGTTTCATTCATTTAACCACATAGCACTGAAGATCTAAACTTACCAGACAAGCTATTTTTTTCTCAGTTCACACTTAATGTAAGTAACCATACAAGACAGAAACCAATTTAGATCAGTAACAGTGCCAAGCCAGTGCCATATAATTTTGCAGTATTTTCATATTTATTTAATTGCAGTTATGAACCTGTTTCAAAGACTCAAATACTATGCAGATACTACAGATAAATGGAAAATAAAACCAGATATAATTGAAAACTAGAGCATTCTCAGTTTTAAGACAACTAATAAAGTCGCTGTAAGGGACAAGGATAGCGGGGTAAATACTCATCAGTGGGGGTTTTATTTGGTTGGTTTACAGATCCGTGTACAGCTTTTAATAGAGTTCTGAAACACCTATCCTTTGAACTATATCAGTTGAATACAGACTATTTAAAAGAAATAATGAAAACCTATAATCTGAAATTGCTATTATTTAACTAGCAGGACAGATCTGCATACTGTTACCAAAGAGTGCTCTAAAATGTATGTGAGACAGTTGCAGCTTCCAAGTTGCATGTTTAAACAGGAATGCGCTCTTTTGTTCTATTTTCTTCCCCTCATTTAATCATAATGAAGTCACTTGTGACATTACACCAGTTTCCAGAGCAACAGTCCAGTCAGATGTGATGAACACAAGATAAGGGTGTGTGCAGGAGTGAGCTGGGTAACCCACCGGTGATCTAGATGGGGAATTCAGCATAAATCTCTCAGGCCAAAGAAGCAACTAGATCTATCCTCTTCTATATGAAAGAAGAGAGTTTCATACAATGGGATCAGACTTTGAAGCATCATTAAAGAAATACAACATCAGTTCCATAGGCAAAATACATAATACTAGGTGTATAAACAAAGCAGAAAAAGCTACCGTAACACAGCCCTTAAGCTGCGGTAACATGAATGATAAACTAATGGCTGGCTAGACTCACCATCCTTCAATATTTGGCTATCAAATTTCCCAAGAACTTAAAGACATAATGCATTATGTGTGCAGAGTAGAAAGGGTAAAGTTTAAGTAATAATCTCAGATCAAGCCAGGTGCATATACAAACCAGAGACTGTCAGAAATGAGAAACAGAATTGTGCGTTGGAAGGCAGGAACTTAAGCATGAGAAATGCAGCCTTAATTCATCCAGAGATATACTTAGTCCTCTATCAATAGAGGAATCACCTTTACGGGTTTCACAAGGCGTCTGCAATTTTTCCAGAGAGCTTGAAATGCCATGGGTTAACCAGTGTTTTTGTCCTGGGACACCTACACTATATATTAATAATTAACCCACAGCACAAACAACAAAAACTGCATGCATGTCAGCATGTTTTAAACACACAAGGCACAGGAGAAGAGCTTGTCTTTCTTATACTGTAGTAATACATTAGAGGTAATTATTGTTTCCAAAAGATGGTCCTCAGAAAAACAGTGATAAAAATATACTGTAATAATCTGCATCAAAGCATACTCCCTCCTCCTGAAGAAACAGCTCCAAACAGACATTTGAAGGAGCCATTATCAGCAGAAGCAATTGTTTCCTTATTGGCATCATCTAACTATCAGCATGAAAGCTAACCAGAAATCCTGCTCCAAAAGCAAACCAGTCCTTGAACAGTGCTCCTTATCCTTTTGTTCCTACAAGAGCTTCATACTTCAGGCCAAATCTAACACTGAATGATGGTAAAAGGGAAGCTCTGTGGAAATGGAGGTCCACTGAAAGAAAAGCTGTAAACAAAATCCTGATTATGTAAAACCTGTATAAACGATGCAACTCAAGATTATTTACTATGTTAATGGGGAAAATAAAAGGCAGTACGAGCAGGAAAAAAATGAATTGTTCATTCCTCTGTTTACAAGGGTGAGAAACAAATAACAGATAACTTCAGGAAAATAACTAAGTTCTGAATCGTACAATGAGCACGGACACAGCATAATTCCTGTTTCTAATTCCTACCTTATTGATCTTAACACCAGCACAGTCTTCCAATGTACACAGAGACCTATCTACAAGATCATAGGACTGCAGAAAGGGACAAAGTTTCATGTGTCATATTAGGTCATAAATCGGTGTGAACTTTAATTCAAAGTTGCATTTTATAAATATCATCGTAACTACAACAGACAATGATAGCACCCTTGGTAAACTTGGTATCTTGGTCATTAATGTTCCAAGGAAGGAATAAAATCCATTCAATGCTGGTCCTAGAGAGTATTTTAGTATATCTGAATTAAACCTATTGTTACTGAAATATGAATAGCTATCTCCTAGTTAAGCTTTCAGAGGGGCAGATAAGAAAGTGACTAACTGGGATTTTGGAAATGTCTGTTTTAATTTGGGGAGGTGGTAGCAGGGAAAAAAAACACAGCAAGATCTGGATGAAGTAGTCATTTCCAACTAACAGGAAAGCTTAAAAGCAGATTTTTACAAACGGAAAATCTCCATAAGCCCATATTTTGTGCGTGTGATGAAAAAATATAATCACAAAATAAGAAAAAAAGAGATATATTCCATACTCTGACTATCCTTCAGCAATTTGCCAGTCCCCATTGTACTTCCTAGGGGACAAATCAGATCTGACCATGGAAGCCACAGTGAAATTCATTCAGGGAAGTCTGGGGTGTAAAATTACTGTTCTCTCTCTCAGCTCAAATGGGCACCAAGACCTGGCACAGCCTGGAACATAAAACCAAAGTTTGAATTTAATCCCTTCACACTAACTCTCCTTCAGACAGGAGGCACAACACAGCAACATTAGACACAGCATTGGGTGTCTGTCACCCAGGGGTTGCAGACACACCCGCACCCAGCCTACCTTCACCCTTCTTACGTTGCTAACAGCACCATCAGACTAACAGCGAGAATCGCCACCAATTCTCAAGCGCCTCAACATCGACATATTCTTCCAAGATGCCAACCAAACAATTAACACCTTATGTGAACAACTGTAATTCAAAGCCATACCAAACATACTTCATCTGCAGTGCTGTGCCAAGTGCTACAGGTTCTGAATGCAGAAAAAAAACGGTGCTGCTCTACAGCAAGGAAATGCTTTGCGAATCTTCCACAAGCAACAATGAAAAAGTGCATCTTTGCTCTGTGAGCCTCGCTCGACTGTCTCCTTTGCTCACATCCTGCAAAAAGCACCACAGCCTAAGAAATTAATTAATGGTTTCTTTTCCTTCATGCAGTAACTTTGAAGAATAGTTAAGTCTGTATTTTTATTTATTTATTTTTAAGGAGTTACCTGTGTTTCTATGCTGGTCACTTCTGTACATCTTTATCATTCACTTCATTACTCACTTTTCTACACAACTGTTTTATAACCAAGTATGGAAAGTTATTTGAAATGATGATAACATCCGTGGATCTAAAGCAATGCTGAAGAACAAAAATACTAAGATGTTAAGTATGACAAAGATACAAGATACAGAATACAAAAGGCTGAAGATTTAGAAAAAGCATAAAGCATGACTGTAGAAGGCCTACTTTCTCATGTTTTATAAGTAAAAAATAAAATTCAAAAGCACACACACAGATGCATTTCTTCAGAAAACACATTTCAAATGTTCTGACATGAACTACTTTTTTTCCAAACCAATTCCTGAATTCCTAAAGAGCTTCTAAAAACTATTCTTCATTACTGTGAATTACTTCCATAATCTCAGAAAACTGTGGTGAGGGATTTACAGCAATTTTCCCTTCCCAACAGAAACCACTGTCTTCTGACCCAATTCCAACTAAATCACCTCAACTATGATTCAATCTGGATCAGGATTTTTTTTCCTCCACTGCTAAATATTGACCATTCTATTTGTAACCACCTGCAGTCCCTACACAGGACTTTGCCTCTATTCTCCACCTCCATCATGAGCTGACAAACAAGAAAATGTTTCCCAACAATTATCTCCGTTTTTTCCTTCAAATCTGAGATGCAGATGATTCTGATTTACTGTAACTGCACACACACACTAATCTGATCCATTAGCTCTTGTCCCTTTCTGAACATTTCACTTCTCTGTCTTCTGAAATAAGTCTATTAATGTTGAGAAAAGCATCTTAATAAATAAGGTTATCCATAATAATGGAGTTCACAAAAACTTAACATTTTTTGCTTCGAGGCTTGGTCTTACATTTACTCAATACATTCTTAATAAATTGTTGCAAATGTGTTACTTGGGATTTCTATTCATCTCTCCTCCATGTTTACAACGGAACAGACATTTATCATTGCCCAGTGATGGAAACTATTACTGCCATCTGTGCTGACTCCAGCTGGTATAAGACTAATATAAAATTCCTTTAGCTGCTTTGAGCAGCTTATTCAGCTGGCAATAATAAAAGTCAAGCTCATTAACAACAGCCTTGCATAGCAAAGTTTCTGCTTATCTCAAAGAAGCAACTAAGCATCTCCAAGATCCTTTTCACCATTGAAAAAATACAGCTCTATTTACTTGGCACCTGCTTTTAATAGCAGTCTCAAGGCTTTACAACTACTTTCCTTTAAAACATGCCTATCAGCTTTGCTAAAGTTATTTAGAAAAGGAAAAGCAGCTACATGAAGGCAATATGCTGTTTCCTGTATACAACCTGAAATAGATTTCTAAGGTCAGAGGCAACCCTAACACTTCAAGTAGCAGATAATGAGCACCTCTAAAGCAAGTATTCAGAAAACAGTTTTTGTGGAACTCAAACAATATTTGAGTACTGATGATAATTTTACACAGCCTTTAATTTTTTAAACAGACAAGAGACATGAACTATTTAATAAGCATATGTAACTGAAGCATACTGTCATCTTAGACACACTGGGCAATTTTATGTTCTCCAACTTGCAAATTGCACAACTTGGGGAGTATAACTGAGATACTAAAAATGGAATTTAACCATAATTTTAGTGGGCTTTCTATCCCCCCCCTTCTCACTGAAGTCATAGCAGTGTTACTGTAGGCATCAGTAAACACCAAATGAAGGAAACAACTTTAATAGCTTAATAATTGAGGATGTGCAACTTTATGGTAATTTATTAAACGCGTATGTGCAGTAGAAATTCTTGAATTTTTTTTTAAACTATTGCTTTCAACAAACACTATTTTTCTTATGGCACATGTAAGAATATTTTCCTTTTTTTAAAGGAAGATAAAGAAAAAAACTGGCTTGCCAAAGGAAAAGGGAGAAAAGGTTACAAGAAGTTCAATCTCCTGACTAGCTGACCAAACTGACATGTTCATTTCAACCAGAATTCAGAGTATCATTATCTAACTGAAAACTGAATTAGAAACAATTATCTATTTTTATTCCACTTCTAATTCCATTCCAGCATGTGCTACAAAACTAAAACCTCTTCACTACTCAGGCACACAAAGGAACCATACAGATTAAGTACACCTGCCTGCACGCAAGTCAGATGACAAAAGGTAGGAAAAAAAGACCTTCAAAACACAAAGACTACCCTAGCCCAGACACCTACTCCAAAAGTCCTTAACATTTAAAAAGTTAACTATCTTTCCATGACTCATCACATCATGTATCAGCATGTAACCTGCTGTTCCTTCCGAAAAAGGAATTCCCCACAAAACACACCCAAAAAAATCAAGCCACCCCAAACTTTTTCATCAATGACTATCAAGGTGTTGCAAAGAGTACAATGCCACCACACCTCTTGTATGCTTCCAGACTCTGAAGCCCATAGACTAAAAATGAGATTTGACACCTGGCTAAAAATTTCTCACACATATAACTGAAGTGTTGGTCCCAAGCCTTTTATTAGCATGTACAGAAATGCTAGGTATCTCAAAGGATAAACGAGAGTTAAAATTCCACCACCAATAAGTGTGCATCTCATATTTAGGAGTTGCACACAGTCAATTCATAAATATAAATGGTTTCCATCTTGATTTACTGTACTGGGTCTGGCGGGGATGGAGTTAACTTTCCCCACAGCAGCCCATACAGTGCTGAGTGTGCTCCACACTCGTAGCTAGACCAGCACTGATGTCACACCAATGTTTTGGCTACTGCTGAGCAGTGCTGGCACAGCATCAACACCACCAGGGCAGCTGACCTAACCCGACCAAAGGGATATTCCGTACCACGTGGTGTCACACTCAGCGACAAAAGCTGTGGAAGGAGAAGGGGAAGGGGGGGCTCTCGTTATGAAGATGTCTGTCCTCCTGAACAATCACGACGTGTACTGAGGCCCTGCTTCCCAGGATGTGGCCAAACATCGCTCATTGATGGGAAGTAAAGAATAATTGTTTTTCCTCTTTTTGCTTCTCCCAGCCTTTCATTGGTTTTTGTTTTTGTTTTTTTTCCCTTTAATGAAATTATCCTTATCTCAGCACTTGAGCCTCCCCTTCCTCATATTTCTCCCCCACCCACCTCTCCTTTGAGGAAGGGGAATGAGAGTGTGGTGTGGTGGATTTTAGCTGGCCATCAGTGTGAAACCACCACATTCACATATATTATACGCTGTACATAGAAGTTTCTCTTTTATAAGCTATTCTTTTAAAATGAGTTAAACACAGGACTTTTAGAGGTTACATAAGGCTTCAAGCTCATTCTGCAGGTCAATCTTCTATTCTCCGCAAAGGTTGAGGAAAAAAACACAAACATTGCTAATGGAAATAATACTGAACTAGCAATAGAATTTTTGGAAATATTAATCTGCTTTCATGCAGTTTTCTAAATGATGAGAAATCCTCTCACAAACTGTCATTAACTTTACCTTCTTTCTCACCTACATATTTCCTAACAAACCCTCCTGATGAAGCTCATAATATCTAACACTCTCTTCCATCCTTTTACAGCTTCTGAAAAGCAGAACTTCTCTCAGCAGTCAACATTCTTCTGCCTGTACAATTTTCCATCCTTCCA
Organism: Anseranas semipalmata; assembly: GCA_013399115.1. Lineage (NCBI taxonomy): Eukaryota > Metazoa > Chordata > Aves > Anseriformes > Anseranatidae > Anseranas > Anseranas semipalmata. Next base: position 422,974 of record VXAA01007012.1, read on the forward strand.
AGTCATTTCCGATTCTTATCTTCTAGTAAGCTGTTGAGCCCAAATACACAAGGCATGCAAATACCAAAGAAAAAGCTATTGTTAAAAGGTGGTCCTAGTTTATAGACATGGAAAACAACAAAAAAAGGAGGCATTAATTAACCATCTTATTTGATAATGGTAGCCTAGAATATTGTTGTGCATATATTTAAATTTACTACTTGTACTCAACAATTGAGTATTCTTGCACTGAAATTCTGCCTAGTGTCATATTTAAATATGCATATCAAATTTTCAGCATCACTAATTCACTAGTATTCTAAGAGAGTAGAGACCTATGAATATGAAAAGCATCAAAATTCAGTTAAAAATCTTCTGCTTTCTACAAACAACTCTTATTTACATCCATCGGTTACCTTTATGATTTCATTTATGAAAATGACTATTTGCAACTCCAAGCAGATGGATTATCTTGTGCTTCCACTCTTGTGCTTGTGCTTCCACTCATAACTCCTCTACATTGCTCAGTTTTCTACTTGTTTTGTGTTCCCCCCCTCCCAATATCATTACTGTAATTCAGTCATTCATTCAGTAATTGTGCCACATTGTCTACAGTAGGAATCTCTATGGAAGACCACCAATTACAATGACTTGCTTTATCACTTCAGGAAACTCCAGAAAATAGCCTTTTTATAGCTCCAATTTCCCACTGAGTATTAAACAGCTTAAGAACATAAAGTGATGCACCATTTGTGCAGAATATTAAAATCTATGGCTGAATTATAGAAAGTTATACCCTGCCCTACAAATATACATAATTACTGAACAGTACACAACACAGCATTTTATTTTTATATTTCTGAGCCACTTCTGTAACGCACATAATAGCAATCATGAATGCTTACAATTTTCTATTTCCTCAGTATAATCTTGATAAAACAAGTCTAAAATGCCTTGTCATACCATTTCTTCATTATAGGCAATGACTTCCATATTTCTCTTAAAATCTATGGAGAAAGCTTTATTTTCGAGATTTTTTATTTAATTGAAACCTGCTAAACAATTTGAAGACATATACAGAGTAATTCAAGATGAAAAAGGTACGTATTGATATTAACATTTTTGTACTACTTGATATTCTGGCAAACAGTCAAGTATTCAAAGAAATTCATTCACTGACCTTTAAGTTCTATGAACCATATGGTAAACTACTTGAAGCCAGGAGCTTTGACCGGGGTTTGTTTGTCAGAGTGCAAAATATAAACAGAGTTTCACAGGGAAATGGTAATGAAAATGTTAACATCCCTTTCGGAGAAGTGACTTACCAGTTACATCCGCTTTTGAAATGTTAAGAAACACTACCATAGAGCAAGTTAACAAAGAAGATGAGTAAAACATAAGAGTAAAAATGAAAATACAGAAATCAGAAAGGCAAAGATACTAGAAACTAAATGTTTTACTTGCCCATTAGAGACTACCTAGTCTGGAAAACAAACAAACCTGCTGCCCATGGAGAGAAGCGTGTCTTTTGGAGGGAAAAGAAAAAAAAAGGATAAGCAAAGTGATTACCTAGCTTCTGCAAAGAACCACATAAATTGTTGTAGAAAAAAATATAAACAAGAGGAGTGAAAACCTCAGGAACTACCAAAGAATAGAAAGCCAAAATTATAACATTAAGTTACAAATGGTTACCGAAATGAATTATCATATACTTCTCTCAAACCTATGAAATTCCATTTTGTGACTCACATGAAACTGTTTGTCATTTTCATTTTCTTATTTATTTTCATTTATTATTTCATTTATTTTCATTTTATTATTTTCATTTTCATTTTCTTATCCTCCTCATTTGCCAATACCCATCCCATCAGTACCCTGAGACACAGGACTAAAGAAAGAAAAGGTAACAGGTGTAGTTCTTAGTGCAGGCTTAAAGACAAAAAGATATTTCCTACATGTTACATCTCTGTAACATCATTTGGGGAGCTATCATGATCATCTTATTAAAATAGGAAGTTATATTAACTACAGGCATCCAAAAACAGTCAATAGAAATGGGTGGAGAGGAGGAAGGCTCCCTTGCAGACAGGCCTGACAAATTTAAAGATTCAACACTATGCAAACCTAGTCCTCAATGCATAAAGTGCCTTCAAAGAATACCTCCTTCACAGATATCTCTGCATAATTTATTCTATGTTGCATAGTAATGGTTGTAAACAGCCATTACTTTTTTGTATCTCAATACTTTTAATAAGCTTATACTTAAATCAGCTGAGCCACAGTAGTTGCACACAGCTATTGCAAGGTAGCAAAGTTTGCCTGGCCCACAGACACTTAAAGCTCACATTACTCACACAACAGTAAAAGAAAAAAAAAAAAATCAAACTAAAGCAACAATTTAATGTATTTTGTACATTGCCACTTGTTCCTTTTGGCAACTTTACATTTTAAGTTAAAATTGATGCACAAAATAGCTTGGAGGCCCAGGCTCCCTTACAGTAATGTGTAAATTTAAAAGCTACAGCCATAGAATTAAAATTATCTGGTATCTATTAAAAAAAAGTTATTTTATACTCATTACTATTAACATATTGCAGTAAGAGTCAGGAAAAAAAACCACCTACTGAATAGCAGAGACATGTCTACCAGACAAGTTTCCTGAAGCAATTTGTGAACTGAATTTATTCATGGGAGAATATAGTATTTTACCTCTGCAGGTGCCTGAAAAGGAATTAAGATGGAGTATGTTCTCCCTCATACTTTTCCGATGCACTCAGAGGAGCTGCATGATGAAAGGATTGTCATTTCTTCGCTACTTTGACCAATTACTTTAAGTGCTTTGCAATGCTGTATTTCACATTTCATGGTTGTGTGAAAAATATTCTGGTATACAAGGTATAAATAATTAGGACAATTTTGAACATGTTTTTTGTTGAATTCCAGCACTCGCTCATATGTTAATCTTATGAACTCTAATGTTCAACAGGAAAAGCCATCCACAGTATATTCTTCCTCCTCAGAAACAGAACTTCAGGCCTGATCTGCCATATGAAGAATTATAATAGACATTAAATCTAAAATAGACAATAAATAACCTTAATTGTCTAAAAGAAAACTCACCCATCATAATCTGATTTGTCTCATTAATTACTTGTAATTGAGCGTATCTTTACTGTTGTATGAAAAGAGCTGGAACAGTTTGTTCAAGGAATGGGGAGCACAACGAAGAGTGTCCTCCTGACAGCAAGAACATGCTCAGAGCTGATCATTCGCATCTCCCTTGAATTTGTCAGAGAATTGAGTGCTCAGAAACTCACAAAAGACAACTCTGGAAAAGGGACAGAAAATATGCGCTATTTGATGGCTCCCCTTTAAAAACATTAAGTCAAATATTAAAAAGAAGAAAAAGAAGAAAGGAATGTCCTGCTTTTATAATCTTTATAAACAAAAACTTTTATACAGCCTAGAGACCTCTATTTAACTTGTTACGTTTGGTTACTAAAAATCTCAGGGTTTTTTTTTTTTTTTTTGAACTGTGAACTTAACAGCTCTGAGAAGTACTTAATTTTTTTTTGAAGCCTTTAATACCAAAACCAATTTAAAATGTAAAGAGAAGCATTAAAAACCTATTTGAATTTTTAACTCAGGCCTACCCCACTCCCTAAAAAGCCAGCATTTCACACAAGCATGCCCAGCCCAACTACTATAACTCCTTTCACATGCTGCATCAATTTATTCCATGTATTGCTCTGCATAAAGACACAGTAATGTACCTGAAATAGTCATCCAGCAGATTAATTTAAAGATAATTTTGGTTTGAAAACTTGACTCCCTGAGATCAAACTCTTCTCTCTCCACAGAGCTTGCACAGTGAATTTGCACTGACACATTGCCTTTGGTAGCAAAATAACAGCTTTCAGTATGAGAATAGTAAAGGGAAAGGTTGGCAGATCTACTGCTTTCCAACTCATCAACAAGTGTTAAGCTCCAAGAGACGCAATGATAAACAATACAGGCACAATTTATTGACAACAGGAAATAAGGAGATGTAGAATCTGGCCTCTAAAATTCCAGATGACTATTATTAAAAACTTGATTTTGCATCTTTCCATAACTTAACATAGTTTAAGGGCAACAAATATATATATATATACATATGCAGAGATAATTCATAATTATATATATACACATGCATATATACATACATATACAGACACAGAGATAACTCATAATACATATGAGCTAAGCAATTTTGCTACCAAATTCTTGAGAGAGTGGTCCAAGACTACCAATGATCATAATCAACCTCCCAAACTGACTTGCTGCGCTACGCAACTCTTACATTTACTGCCGGCAGACTTCACCACACAGGAATCTTTACAAAATACACAAGCGGACACATCCTGAACTCTGACTAGCAGCCTGCACAGTGTACCAGTGTTAGAAAGTAGTTGTCTCCCTAACAAAAAAGTTATTTCTCTCCAGATATCCTTCTACATTTAAAACGCATGTCCAAGCAACATGCAGTATTCTTAATGGAGTTTTACTCAAATAGCCCGAAGTTCATATGCAGCTCAAGTATTTTAAAGATATAATCGTTCTTTCTCGAACAACTTTTTGTTTTTTTCCCCCCCAAGCCTTCCCTGAATGTTTTTCCCCCTCTTTAGCTTGCAGCCAAAAGCATTTATCCCCTCAAAATGTTTTTTGAGCTGTGATCTCAGACTGCAGAACCAGGTTTACATCCACAATTCATTTTACAAACATTTGTTTACAGAGAGCAGAACAATATTATCCTAGCGAAAGGTATAAAGTGTTTGAAACACCTTCCTTCTACCATCACCTGTGAGAATTTTTTTTATCTATGTTCCAGGTTTATTGTGTAGACAAAAAGCAGACAGTTATTAGCTCGGGCACAAAACAAAGCAAAAATTGATGAAAAGACAAGGTAACCACTAAAAATATAGAGGGTGCATGAACACTTTCGCATGGTGGAGAGCACCTGACCGGGTACCAAACAAATACACAGTCCCAGCCTGGATATGGTGCTGGCAGGATACAGCGAGCAAAGGAGCGCTCTGAGGGGGCTGGGGAGAGAGTTTCAGAACATGAGCCTCCATCGCCCTGCAGAAATTCACTGGGGTCTAGCTGAGCATTTAGCTCCGAATCTGCAGCAGTGTGCTGAACACAGCTGCATTTCGAGAAAAAATTGCTCTTTTATAAGATTTTTTTTTTTCTGCTGCATAAAAACAACTCTAAATTAGAAAGCATGATCATCTTACAATAAAATCAACCGGACAGCCCTGACAAGTTTCAGAACAGGAAGGATTTTTAAGCAATTAGTAAACAGAAATACAAAGCAGTTGATAACAGGAGAAAAAACACCATCAGTGAGTACTACAAGACAAGTTACTAGTAGAGGAGCGAGGCACAGAAAGCAGAGCTGAGACACAAGCAACACACACGTGCTGCCATACCAACTACAGAAGATTAAAAGTAATCAAAGCTTCCAATTTAGAATAAAAAGCACAGCGCTGCTGGGACTTGCTAACAGCACTCAATCTTTTAATTCTAAAATGCCATCATTTCTGGAGATAACATTTTAAATAATGTCTTTAAAGAGCATGGGAGTATGAAGGTAGCAGGTCAGGAAGATGAAAGGTAGAAAGAATAAAATTGGACAAGAACAGAGAAAGGCATACACTTATCTGTGGATATGCTTGCACAGAAATGATGAGGTTTAGTATAAAGTTTAGCTGCATATACTTAAACGGCCTGAATGCTGACATGTCAGCCTTGGAAACTGGACCCAGCCAGCTGCATGCTAACCCAGAGACTGAAGTACACTGTAGCCCATGCTGGCATCTATTCAAAGCCAGGTAAGGACAGAGACCTAGGTTTCTGCACTGCAATATGAAGTTTGTGCAAATGATCCTGTACTGCAGTAACATAATGGAAGTCTCTTTCACAGAGCAGACAAGGAAAAATGTATTCTGTCCTGTCCGATGCGGTTCCAGGTACTACCAACACCCATGCTTTAAACTTAGCATTCAGCAGAATTAGTAAGGTCAATAAGCATATTTAAGTTAAACTGGGAATTTTCACCCTATTTTATTGAAAAGTATTCCAACTACTTTGTTTCTAACCTTTAATGAAGTACTTTAAATTCTCCTTAAGATGTTAATACACATCTTCATAGTTCCATTTAGTACCGCCTGCATTGTGACCTGCAGTCAGCTCTACTACTCCTGATACACACTTGACAACGGACGATCCCAGATAACAGAGTGCACGCAAGGGAGCACGTTGCAGATGCACCCAAATGCCAAATAAACACTACAGTTGGTTATCTCTGTACAGCCAGTCCCTGGACTCTGAGTTTTAAGAGAACGCCATCATCACTGACCTCAGTACCAGAACATGTGCTCGTTCTGTACCACATATGAACTAGTAAAATGGTAGCAGAGGCCCACAGCCACCTACTTGTTGCCCTTTCCTACCCATGGCATTGCTTTCAACTCCACCATTGCCACCTCCTCCCAATTCCAAGTTCACAGGGCCGGCCCTGAACACCCGGTACGACAGGGCTGGTGCAGGCTAGCAAAGCCTTGCTGGATGGAAGCTGACATCACCCGCAGCTAACAGATGCTTACTGCGTGCAACCAGGCTGCAGGAGTCCAAGGATGAGGCTTCTGACCAGACTGTGCAGGAGGTGAGGCCCTGCAAAGCTTATCAGCTAGCATTCCACGATGCCAAGACGCAGTCCTTCTGCCTTGGGAGCTGCAACTCAGCTAACCACCTCTGCCATAAATAACCCTCAATGTTCTGCCTAGAGATCTGCCTGCATAGTGGATAGAGCTACACAAAACAGTCTAGAAGAAATAAAGTGGAAATACACATGGTCTCAAAAAAAATTATAAAAGTCCTTAAAAGAGAATGAGAAGTCATATATTAAGGAAGAAGACTCAGAATAAGTAGGTCGGTTTGAAATACTGTGTACCTTTTCATATGACTTTCCACAAGTTTCTGAACTCTGATAAGCATTACATTACTTAGTGACCTGAGAAGGCAAATACCGCCAAGACCAGCAGTATTGGGTTAGTTACACTGGGATGAGAATGTGAAGGAACAAAGTAGGTGCACAGCAAAATTGCAACCACATTTCAGGCTTGACAAATACAGAATTAAATTCAAAATTGTTCAAATGAAAGTTATCACATGAATTTGCCAGCATAGCTTTCCCACTTTGAACATCATCACTAATATTTTAAATAAAAGGCAGCAGCAGCACTCAATTTTCAGCAATGTTCAATGTAATAAGGATACAGCTAACTCCTTTTTGCTTAAATAGCTTTTCTACTTCAAAAATGGCTAGAAGTTATGTTGTCTGATAACTAACTCCAGATGAGTTCAATTTATTTTGATCTACATCTGCAAACAGACACGAAAGTAAAAGAGCACGAGTAGAAAGATATGCTAAAGGAGAAGCTGCAGCTAGGGCAAGCATCCCACTTCAAAGGCTCTTAGATTAACAGCACTGAGGTAAAGAACTGATCTGCCTCATATGGAGAAACAGTTGTAGGGAGAGGAAAAGAAATAGTCAAATTATTTTTAAAAGAATCAAGAACTACCCTATTTAGCCCTTTTAGAGAGGAAAAAAAACACACACGGCATCCTTCTCTCTCTCCATTTATCACAAAAGTTCTATAGCAAATCTATAACATACCTTCTATTTTGGATGTGAAGTAGAATGATAATTACAAAAATATTTCAAGTACACAGCTTTCCACTACTATTTGGAAAAAAAGTATGTAAGTTGCCTAGTCTAATCAAACACTCACCTTGGGCTTACTAAGCTCTGACAATGCTCATTTTCCCACATAACAACTGCATGTTATCACTAATGTTTCTATTTTCTTTCATTTATATACACTGCTGAAGTATTCCTCTCCCTCAGAATTCAGTTCTGCAATTCCATTTTATAATATCATCTCATTACAAAGTCTATAAATACCTAGCATTTACTTTTTTTTTTTAATCACTACAAAGACAAACAGGCAAGAGATCACTTATGTAAGTGCCTTTTCTGAACCATGACAAAGATTAAGCAACCTTGAGAAAAGTGTAGGAATTTAAAATTCCCCTTTTAAGACTGACAGATCTTCTGGAAGTTGTTCTGCAACACCCTTCTTTACAAAAGATGACAGATTGCGATTGAGTTGTGTCGGAGAGATTTTTATAAAACTCATTCTAAACACATTGGTCATGTGAGTGCAAGAGTATTTTCAAAGCACATTTGAGTGTCTTGCACGAGCCATGTATTTTTGCCTTATTCGGTAAATTCTCAAATAGCAATCAATAACATGGGTCAGTACACGCAGCAGAAGAAACAGAGCTCGGAAGACACATGATAATTGCAAAACACTAAGGTCATTCAGGCAGCAAAACACCATGGATCTGCATTTCTGCCTCTAAACTAGCACAAAGTTGCAAGATGTCATTCTGTAATGATCAGCTGATACTGAAATTTACTGAAATCAAGTAACACCACGTTCCTGGAAGCATATACAAAGCTTCTATCCGTGAGCGCAGATGGCTGTAAAGATAGATTACACTAAGGGCACAAAGCTTGCATACCTTCACTGTTTCTGAAAAAAGCTTCCCTCCCATTACCACACTCACATCTGCAAAACAAACTCCAAAAGCTATTTTAGAGGATGCAGCCTATGCTAAAGAAAAGTTAGACAAAAGAGGAGAGATTAGACTGATGTCTGCCTAGGTTCAGCGCTCATCTTCTATGCCCTGCTGTGCATTTTAAAACAGAACTGGCACAAGCTAACCTCTAACTTTTACCATGGGGGAGTCGGACATTCCCTTCCTTCAATACAGTACTTCTGACAGTAAAGAGGAATCAAGACGTGGAGCTGGGATGCTGAGACAAACAGAACATCTACCGAATTTATTGAAAAAAAATCAAGATACTGTTTCATTGAAGGAGACCTTAAGACAATGTTTGAGTGCTGCATCTTCAAAGACACTTTCGCTATCTTTGATGGACATATGAGTGTTTACTTCATAGCCATTTTCCACAGATTCTCAGTCAGGATGGATATTTAATATAACAAATGGTAAATTAAAAAAAATGTTAAAATATGTTACAACTATACACTGAAAATTAGGAATACAACATGAACCTAGCTACAATGTTATAAATGCCTCAATAAAAATACAAAGGATTTGGAAGCTGTTGACAAGCAAAGTACATGGTAAGCTCTGTCCAGTGTTCAATGGTCTGTTTACAAGCACTAATCTTCCTTTTTGTTTTCAACTTGGATCTCAACCAGAACACACATGAACAATGTAGCATTTCCTCACAGAATGCCAGTTTCTGATACATATTTTCAGCAGGAGGGGACAAAGCTTACAGGATACTTTTGTTTTGTTTTCCCCCAGGATGTACTTTGAGGAGTTTTGTAATACTGTTAGGCATCCAATTCTGTTTATCTCTCACCCACCTTTCATTATCCTCCAGTCCGGGTCCCCAAGTATCCTTTCCCTATATTCTGACGTGCCAGCAGCTAATCCGTTAAGGAGACGTCTTTTGTACTTTCTTATGTGTCAGTTTCTGTGCAGATACTGAAGCAGCATTTCTCAAGGACACTACAATCAAGAATGCAGGTACAACAGAGACATGGCTTACTTACACCAGAAGAAGAATGAGAACTATTCAAAACTTTCTCCTTTTTAAATGTAACAGGCACTACAGAAAATGACAGATTTGTATTCTAAATAGTTTGTTCCAGAATTGCAAATCCACTGCGGTCAGGGTAAGAATCTCTGAAATGGCAAAACCCGAGTACTAGGATGATGTTTCATGATACACTTCTGACAAAGCTTTCAGAAGCAACTTTTTATACCAATATAGTGCAGCAAAGTGCAGGAGACCGCAAATGGTTTCTGCTCTTACTCCACTACATAACTGCAAAGTAATCAAACTCAACTACTGTTTACTGAGCATTCAGAGGATACATGAGTTATATATTAAGCTCTTCAGTTGCATACACCAAATACAGGAACATTTCTTTATTTTACCAAATGACTAATTTCTGTTTCAGCCTGATTTCATTAGATGAAGTTATCTGAAAACATATATCAAGTCTAAAGGAAATTCAGAAACATCTCAAAATAGGGAATGACAACATGGTATGACAGAAAGGAAAAAAACTATATCAAAATGCTCAGGACTTGCATCATTCAGGGAGGTGGCACTACTGAGCCAACACAAGTCTGGAGCACTGCAAACTTGCATCACACTGTATACAAAAAAGACTCACATCAACAGATACCGACAAAGACTTTCCAAAGCAGACCGGGATGTTTCTCATTCAGGGCCATAAAGCAGCTTCACCAGTAGAAAGCTTGCATTGACTTCTCTTTAAGAAAAGCTCGTCTACTGTAAAACAAGCCTTGGCTTTTGAATCACAAAGTAAAAGTGAATTTGAAGCAAAAATTCAACAAAATAAGAACTAGGAAGTATTAAAAACTACACAGCAACCAGTGCTGATCACTGTACAAATCCATTCATTTTGCAGACGAAACTTTTCCTATGACACCCAATCCTTTAACCTTCAATTTGGGAGGAATCGAATTTGTGAAAGACCTTCTCAGCTACTCTGCACATGATTTGATTTTAATCAGTAAAACAAAAAGTGGAAACCATGTGGGCAGTATCAAGTACCGCAGTTTCTTATCAAAGATCCGCTGTTCCTTGTCATCATACAAGAAATATTAAGCAAAACAGACAGCTCCACATACTTGTATTTAATGCTACAAATCTTTCCCAGTGGCTTGAGAGACAGACGCAGAATTTTGAAGCCTTATGCTAGGAAAATAAACTTTAATCTCATTGGAGGCTTTTGAACACTACTTTCTTAGGATTGATGTTTATGTATAAAAAGAGACTGTGGAACAATAAAGTAAGAAACTACAAGCTCAATAAACAATATATCATATACTTTTTTTTCATTTTATTTGCAAATTTAAAATGTTCTTTAGAACAATAAACTTTAAGGAAAAAATATTTAAATGTTGACAATTTTAGCAATGTGTTTTTAAAACAAAGCATACGCTTATACTTTCTATAAAGTATAACTTTATAGAAAGTTCACAATTAACAATGCATCCTGGTAGTTTTTAATATATTGAACAGTATCTTCATAAACACATGCAGAGATGAGCACGCTATTCCAGCCACAGCAGCTGCTTTGATTCATGTTTTTGAAATGCTTAAAATTCTTGGAATATACATACCCTGCAAAAAGAAGATGCAGTGACGCCACAAATCTCAGAATAAGCCAGCACTAGCCTACTGGCTGTGCTGTTCCTAAAAACGAACTGGCAGCAGCACAGGCTTGGTGGGAGCTAGCTCACAGAACAGAGACCACAAGTATCTACCCTGTTACTGGTGAACAATAAGCCTCTGCTGTATCTTCAGCATCATCATTAACTGTGAAGCTTACCATGCACTTAACACAAGCACACAGAAATACTTCAGACACCTTTCTGCTGCCGGGCTCATATACCTCCAAACAGGTACAGTACAATTAATAAGTGCCAAAATATATTCTTGGCTTAATCTGTCAAAAGAGTAGTTGAGGTACAAATCTTTGTCCTGAGCTATAACACTCAAATAGCAAACAAGTTACTACAGGATGATAAATCATTAATGACTAGGGGTTGTTAACATATGATATCCCTATGGTGATCTATGTGAAATAAGACGGTACATTTACACTACATTTTCTACCTCCTAGTGGAAAAATTACACCTCAGAAGTCACTAACTTTACATCTGAGGAAGATGTAGTTGTATTTGGTAGGTATGTACATGCTTGAGGATGTCTCTGTTTAGGACATAACAAAATGCTAAATAAAGGCTGAGGCTGATGAATAAGGAATTTATTAGTTTAGGAAATGGTTATGAATTTCATTAGATGATTGGTGACTGAGAGTTGCTGCTTCTTTTAAAAAATGTTTTTGATAGTTGACTTTTAATTTAAAATAAAACCAGAACTACAGAGGTTAATAACACTAACCAGCACAACGAGCCATTCATTTACTTTTCTCCAAAACATGGGAAATGAAAGAAAGAGACACCCTCCCATGGTATTGAAAATAGCTTACCTAACTCCTACTCTTCACCAGCACAGATTACCTTGAGCTTGTGTCATTGATTTGTGAGCTGTCAGCAATGCATTTTTTTCTGATTGAAAATACACTGTATGAAGGTCAACCTGCTTGTTGTTCACTTCCCGAGCTCCTCCCTCAGCTCCCAGTCATTATCTATCACACACCATAGAAGGCTCAAGAAGATATTGCGCAAGAAGCTCAAGCTCCAGCAGACCTCAAACTCCGATGACCAATTTCATATCAACATAGAAAGTCACGTATTGACTAAACAAGCTTATATGCCTTCAACTGTCTCTTGTAAAGAGACACGGCAACATTACTCCCAGGCAACAGCATGACTGTTCTAGTTAACACGGTGCTTCAGGTCTCAAGTTAATTTGCTACCGAGTCCTGTGGTGCAAATCATTGCTCAGCAGGGGCCTTTTCTTTCTATGCTGCGCTTACTGAACACGTACCATTCGCTGTCTCCAGCCAACACTTTCACACTTCCGTAGAGCCCACTCCACACTCTGCAGCTGTTAACAGGCATCCTCACAAAATACAAGGAATTAAGCAATTGGAGAAGTTATTCAGTTAAGCAACAGAATCTGCACAGCATTGCTGCAGCAGCTGGCATTTCACTAGAGTAGGCAGTAATTGTTTCCATGAATAGATTCAAACCATGCCCAGGCCAGGCCAAATAAGCAAAGATACCGTACGACTTTCCCACCGCTAAGCACAGCCTTCCCATGCAAGAGACACTGGCAGTGCAGCCAGGGGTAGCTTCCCTTACTGCTGCTCAGCTTGCACCCAGCTTTGGAGGAATAAAGGACTTCAGATCTCGTAATGTCTCATAAACACAACAGCGACGAGTACTTTTGTCAGTTTAAAGATTTAGCTCTAATCTTATTACCAGAAGTATCACCACGATGACTCCCTGAATAACAGATGCCTGCCAGTGCGTGCTGTACTGCAGGCCTGAGACAAAGGAGTTCACTTTATCACCAAAAATTTGTGCAAAGATTTGCAGCCCAGTGCCATGCAGTACATAGACCTGCACTGAGCAGAAGCTCGTGTGCACTGCTCTCTGGGCTGAAGTTTTGTCGAACAAGGACTTTTTCAGCTCTTGCTGAAGTATTTTGGATCTAGGCCACGCTGGGGTCACTACAATACATTTACAAGTATCATCTAACTTTAAATTTGTCAACTATTACAATTTAGAAGTCTGAAACTTTACCATACACACATTTAATAAGCATACTAGACACACAGAGCAAAGGTAATCTTGTTTTCAAAGGAAGAAAACTGTCTCTACAATTTATACCAAGGGGGCGAAGGAGGTGAAAACAAAACTTTTCCTTTAGTTCCAATCTGCCCAAAGAAAAGGACAAACATAAATCCATTTTAAAAGAGCTGCTCATTTTTTAAATTTATAATTTATTGCAATAAACAACATGTTCAAGGTGTATTGAATAGGAATCCAGATCTCAAAAAACATCTCTGGCTGCAAAAATAAATGCACACATACCCGCCCCTTCTAAACACAGAAGCTAAGCGTGTCTAAAAGGCCTGCTAACCTTTTTAAGAAATCTTTTCATGTTCTACTGTGTGTGCATTTCTAACATCCTAAAACAGAAAAAATGGACATGTTCAAAGATGAACCTGGTTTTACTGTATTCTACTCAGTTACACTTGAAAATAATACTCAGTAGTCCAAAAGCAGAGAATGTCTACAAAGCAATGATTGCCTAAGCATGGTATTATCAAGTTTTCCTTCTCTTCAAACACTTTATTTTTGTTCTGAAATACTGCCAGCTAAGTACTGCTAGCTGCTTACCCACAATCCCAACAGCCTCCAATGGTAGTTTCTTCCAGCAATGCCATTTAAAGACCAAAGCACAAGGTCCTGATAGCTGTCTGGATTTTATGAATATGGTAAAATAACAGGTCTTCCATTTACCCTCGGCTCAGGCGACCTTAGAAAGAACCAAGGGCCATGCCACAAATTCATAATCCAAAATACATTAAATTTAATACACAGTAATTTGAAACAAAATGTTAGAACGGTGACTTCACGAACTGCATCTAGTATCCCATCTGAGGCATGAAGGAATTAAAGCAATGCAAAAATGGTTCTGAAATGACATTTTCCAGCCATACGTTTTATAACTCAAACACACCTCTTCGAGGAGGATTCAAAGTTAGCGATTCATATCCTGGACGTTGATGTCAAACAGGAAGCTAACCAAGGAGGTCAAAGTCAGATTGCTTTTACAATTTCCTGTAGGCAAAGATAAAGGTTGCTGCCTGCTGTTATTTTATCATCTACCTCAGGTGAAAATTCAGAGTATATGCATCAAAGACACGATCTTACTGATTACTCCTTCAGATACAAAAATAATTAGCGGTTGTCCTATTTCAGCTTCCAGAAATTCCAGTTTGAAACAGGGACCATTACCAGAAACGCACATCCTCTCCCCGCAACAGCACTCTTCTCTCATCTCTGATGCTATTCAAAGCAATATGCCAATAAATAAATAAATAAACACATGAAGCATCACAGTGACCATGTGAAGGACTATCTACTAAAGATCATCCAAAATCATGTTTCCTCCAAGGTGGGGAGGGGGCAACAGCTGTCTTCTGGAAACATGAGTTTTAGGACAAGCTACCTAGGGATAAAATCTGTGCTTCAGATAATTATCTTTGGAAGCATCACGACCTACATAAACTAGATAGACCCCATACGCACACCTGTTCCCAGCTATTTGTTTTATTAATGAGCTTAAAGCTACTCAAAAAACATATATTCTGCCAATCTGAGTAATTTAAAGATACAAGAAGAGTTTTACCTAAGTAGAATTTGGCCTTGCGGCTATTTGTCTGTTATCTAAGTGATGACAGAAGAAGACTGAGCAAGCAAGTCCTAAGATAAGTTTAAAAAAAAAAAAAAAAATTAAGCCAGACTAGAAAGATACTTTCTGAGGAAAGTGGTAATTTTAAGTTCAGCTCCACAATCTGATGACTTCTTTCTTATTTTCTGACCCAAGATTTTTAATAAGGCAAAGTTTGCAGAAGGCTGCTGTGCTTTAAATAAATCGTCAAACAGATGACTTTTGCTTAGTTAAAACTACAGCTGAAACAGTATTTCAGTTGCACTGTCTCCGTAGTTCATTGTTTATTTCTGTCAATACAAATATTTTGTTTACTAACAACAGAAAAATCATATCATGAACTGTAGTCAGGGAATCAAAATAAACTTTTCAGATCCTATGTGTTAAAAAGTGTAGCTGAAAGGCAAGGCTGGAAGAAAGCCTATTTAACAACGAAAAGCAGAGGTGGCACCTAGCAAAACCCGATTTGCCCTACTAAAAAATAGGATCTCTAATGTGAAGAGAAACCTTTGATAAACCTATAGAGAGGCGTGGTATTTCCACTGTAAAAAAAAAAAAAATCATATTTTGAAAGACTGTCTGTAACCCCATGCTCTGATTATCTCATAGTTACATTTTAATACTGTACCTTACTGCCAACCAGATACAAACATTTATAGCAAGACAGCAGGACGTATACTACTGGCTTTGAAACATAACATCCGTCCCTAAAGGACTATTAGTTGGAATAACTATTTCAGAAAAGAGTGTACTTTGATAAAGGAAATTCAGATTCCCAGGCGAAGACAGATAGAAATCACAGGGATCGCAGAAACACAAGACATTATTTCTTTCTGGGAAGAAAGAGAAATCCACACCAACTTGGGGGAGAAAATGGATGGAAGACCAAAGATGTAACTGAAAACACAGAAAGACACTTAGGCAGACAAAGGAAACTGCTGCTACTAATAATAGTAAAACAAGGGCTAAAGGCATGAAGTGCAACACATCAACTTACAAAATCTTTGCCAGCACCAGAGAATATACCTGATACCGGCTAATGAAAACTGTTTCTTTTCTGAACTCTGTCTACTATTCCTACAGTCAGTAAAGATTTTGCTGTGTCTTTCAGACTCAGATTGTGAGGTTTTTACTATGTTTTGTTTTTTCTTCTTTGTTAGTTTAGAACCCTAAAAGCCATTTGTCTGTAGTGAATGAAAGGCGTGCTGTTTACAAAAAGATGAAATGTTTAATAACAATTACTATTTTGTAGCTGTGTTTGTTAAGGTACAGATGCTGTGTGGTCTAGTTGTTAGAAAAAAGGAGTCGGAACCCTCTTGTAACTCAGGTTTGTAAGTTAATGCTTTGCCACTATACAATAGTGGAAGTTGGACAAATGACAGCCCTGTCTTGGATTTTAGGCCTTTTTCACCACTTGTACAACTGTCATAACTTGCCCGTCTAAAATCCTTCAGAAATATCCTTAATAAAATGCAGAGATTGATTAACAGCTGAATCTGAACTTAAATTTAATTCAAAAACTCCTTACAGAAAAGGTAAAACTAGTAAAATTTGATTTTCCTAAACTTAAAATTTGCTTTTGGAAGAATATCTGTTATAATTATGAAAGTGCTATCTAATTTTACTTTAGAAAATACTATCAATACATTTAAAATTACAACTTCGAACACAAAGCAAATAAAGAGCATGGTCCTGAATTCCCTCCCCAAACTATAGTTTCTGTGCTTCAGCTCAATTAAGAAAAGCAGCCCTGGAAACTAAATTTGCTTGAGAAAGCTACTTATTCTAATTCCAAAGTGCAGTACAAACTTGTACTTTCATTCCTCTAAAGAAAAAAAAAGAAATTTCCATATAAAAAGATAAAACGTAAAAGACTAAACAGAATATTAAAATAATGCAATATAGGCCAGAAAGACCAGTTAATCACCCAACAAGGGAAGTAATTTTTGCAATGACACGGTTGCTCTGAAAGAAAAAATCCAGTTGAGCTATATAAAAACAAGCTACACAAAGAAAACCAAAAATCCATTTGCCATCTCTAACCATGCCAAGGCACCAATCCAAGTACAAGCAGCAACTACTCAGCAATTCAGAGCCAGTCTATATAGACGTTTTATTTGGGTACACATAGAAGAAGAATAGATTTCATTCTTCATCATGAGAATAAAACTCTTTATCTTGAAAAAAAAAAAAATACAAATCAACAGTTTAACACTGAAAAAAATTTAAGGATCTTCCCAAGGCACTAGATGGCCATTAGCCATCTCAACAGTCTACACACAATATCTGCCATTTAGAAGGTACCCAAACCATATTTTTGCATCAGTGTGAGTTACTTCCGATCAGCATTTTGGACCAGCATTTCCAATCCTCTCACGTCTGGCAGTTGCTTCCTTCCAACACACAAGTTAAACATTCAGCAGCCAGCCAAATTCCAGCCTCAGAGTGGGCTGCAAGCAGGGCAGCTATCACCTGCCAACACAGCTATTGATAATGAGGCTGCAACACAAGTGTCACAACTCACCCATAAGGCTCTTGGCACACAACCAGAAGCCAATTCAAACTAGGCGAGAGAATTTATATATATATTACAGGTATTAAAGACAGTTAAACACAAGCTCTCAGAAGAGTCACTGCACAGTCTCCCTGAATACCTGCAGCCAACATGCACAACAAGCAAAATTCATGCACACATTACAGGCTGTTTTTAAATCATCTAGCCCTCAGGCTCTTTCGACTATCAAAATAATGATTTTTGAACTTGGATCCTGTCATTGGTTTGTAAACTCTATTTGTACTTTGTGTTTTATACCTGTCAAATCCACTTTAAAAGAGTCAATATTATTCTTAGTACAGCAGTGTTGTGATGGACACCATATACACAGTGGAAAAAACATACTTTCTAAAATAGTTTCAAGAAAAACAAGATTCCCATTTTACAGATGGGATGCTAAGATGCACAGAGACTTGTAGATCACAAAAAGATCTATGAAAGGGACTGGAAACAGGCACAGATCTTTCAAGACCCAGGCCAACACACTAGCCATAACAATGATTCTGAAGACAATGCAGGTTGGATTTAAGTTAAATTGGCACAATTACAGCTATACTCCAGTATTTAGATAAATGTGAGAGGGCCTTCACATCTTGGACACAAAAGAACAGAAAAGGTCTAGACCTTTCCTGATGGAAAACTATATAAAGCCATGACAACGCCTTTGAAAAAAAAAACATATCCTCACACTAGTTTCTTCATAGCTATTACAAACTCAGAGATATTCTTAATAAAACCTTGAGTAGCAAGAATTCATTCAGATGAAAATCTCTATAACCATGCAAATGAATTCACACCCCTTGGCATTAAAAATATTTAACAGATCAACCAAGTTGAGTTGTCAACAGGTAATCAAAGAGATAAGCATACAACATAACCATTCCCCTTGCGCCTCCCTGTCTTTCCCCACACTCTCTCAAAGGAAAGAAATCTTTTCCTGTTCTGATCTATTTTTACAGTCCAGTGCATTGGTATTTTGGATTATTTCCAAGGGTATTCTTTACTGGGGCATCACAACTAAATGCCAGATTTGAAAATTATTTAAGCATATTCTCAGACTATTTCACAGAACAACACTGAATTAATAAAGGATCTAACAATTACAGCCTTTTCAAATGCAAATATGTTAAAACCTAGCAAACAAACTTTAAAAAAAATACCATCGCTAGGGTAACATTTAAAATCTGCTTCTTGTTTTCACAAAGGTTACATCAAGTCATTAGCTGCCTGCACTTAAGGGAAATTTCTGAAAGCGGCGCGCACGGTCAGGCTACGTCCTTACCTAATCTACAGCTTATTTTTCTAGCAGTTAACCAAGAATCGGCTTTCAAACTCGGCAGGCGAACAGGGATCCTCTGCCTCCGCATCTCACTTTGGGCACCTCCAATTGCACCCAGGAGGCGCAGACAGAAAGGTCTGGTTCCCATTCCCCCGCGCGGGTCCAGGCAAGCCCTTCCTGCCTGCCGGGTGCCCCCCTGCCCCGCCGCAGCCCCCGGCGGGCACCGAGCGACAGCCCGCGGCACGGCCGCTCCCCCGGCAAACCCCCGCGACCCGGCGGCCGCCGAAGGCAGCGCTGGAGAGGGTGGGGCAGGCGCCTGGGGCTGGCTTCTCGCTGGAGCACGGCGCTTCGGTTTTTACCTTTCTCCCTGCTTGGCGTTGGAAGGCGGAGGGTGCAGCACGGTCTGGTTCCCTTCCATCTCTACAATGCACTTGGTATTCAGGTCCAGCTCTGCAAGGAGACGCTACAGAGGGCTGTGCCCGCGGCCGGGACCCCCCCTCTCCCCACGCACCGCCGCGCCCCCCCGGGGCAGCTCGCCCCCCGCCGCGGGGCTCCCCCTCGGCTCCCCGGGGCGGCGGCAGGCCCTGTGCGAGGGGAAGGCGGCGGC
>VXAA01007012.1:443388-463938 GCA_013399115.1 Anseranas semipalmata
CGACGAAAAAACCCGAACGCCTTCGGCACAAGGGGGGAGGGGGAGGAGGAGGAGGAAGGGGGGGGTTACTGCTCCCCCCTCTCTTCAGCCAGCCGTCGAGCGAGCATGCGGAAGGGGGCGGTGCCTGGCAGCGGCGAAAAAAGAGGGAGGGGGCGCTGCTGCGGCTGCTGCGCATGCGCAAAGCGGCGAGGGAAGGCGGGCGTTGCGCTCTGCCCTCACGTTGCTCTCTCGGCACGTGACGCGGGGAGGGGGAGCACGCTAACGGGCCGTCCGCGGCCGTTAAACGGCCGCACCGCCTAGGGCTTTTCTCCTCTCCCGCGTCTTTTGTTTCACTTTAATAGCTTTCCAGCGCAATGTGCTTTCTCAGAGTGAAGGTGATGGTGTGCTCGCTCTACAAAGAAAGGCGAGATGCCCCCAAAATGGGGGGGATGGGAAGAGGGAGAGTGGGAAAAACGGGAAAAAATACACGTTTGAGGTCAGGTAAAGAACTGGGGATGAGCCTGAGAGCTGGGTCATTGAGCAGGAGGTGCAGAGGAGAGGGGTGGGAAGGTGCAGGACGGACGTGAATAAGGGGGCCTTCATACGCAGGGGATGCGTGGAAGATGTGGAGACGTGGGATGAAGTAGCCAATGGTTCCTGATGAGCTGGATGAGGACCCCGGTAATTCATGTGGTGTTTTGAAGGTGACTGGATACGAATGAAAGCTCTCAATTTTGGCACGTTGTAAGGAAGGGAGAGCGCTGCCGTTAGCCCTTGAGGTGACTGTTTAGGAGGAGGGAAAAGCCGAAGAAAGGCTTCTCAAAGTCCCGGGCAGAATGAAAAGGGACTTACTGAAGGTGACTGCTGATAAACACTGGGTATGCAGAGCCAGAGCTATACAGGGACCTGTATAGGCATCAGTATGAATTGTGTTGGTCTGTGTGATCCCCCATACACAATTCAGTGGCCTTGGGACCTTCCTGAATGTCACTGCTGTGGTTCGTGAAGACTTATGTTATCATCACAACGCCACCTCGTTCTGCTGGAGATCAAGTTACATGGAGTTTAGGAAAGATCACAAAGAGAAATCCACAAACTGCCCAGAACAAAATACTGGCCTGTAGGGAATTCTAGGACAAAAGATACACCATGGTCAAGCTGAAAATAACAAATTGCCTGGTGCATTCCTGGTGCTAGAATTGATGACCCAGGTGAGCTGTGTTTTACCCATCTGGAAAGCTTGGAATTGGCACTACATTGGTGCTAGATGTTAAAGAAAGGCAAAAACCATTCCCAGGCTTGAATTTGTGTCCTTTGAAAATGTCAGTCTGTGAAACACTGAGCCTGCTCTTAGGGAACTGCTTTTCCAAACAATTGACAGTTGTTAACAAGTGCCTGCCCAAATACCACAGGAAAGAGTTGTGTCCATTCACTAACAGTGAGTTCGACATCAGGGAAAAGCATTATAAACAGTAACGCATTATCCCAGCAACCATGAGCTCCAAGGATGGCCACACTTCCAATGAATAAGCCAAGAAAGATGTTTAGTAAAACTGCAGTAGGCTTATGATCTCAAAATAGCCTTCCTTTTGAAGTATCTTGTTAAAACTTTTTTTTTCTCCCCAGAAGTGTTTCGTTAGCTTCAGGAAAATATTTTCTGAAGAATCAATCCTTATTGTCTAATGCAACTAACTGGCAGGAATCCCAGATGCAAAATCAGTGATATCTATAACATTTTGCTTACTGAAAAGACAGGCTATAATCCAACTGGGATTATTCTGTCTACTCTGGGGCTAAACTACTGCAAGAAGAATGGACTAAACGAAAAATGATGGATAGATAGCTGCCCTGAGAAACAGCAGACCTTTCAAAAATAGGTAAAAATGACTGATGGTGCTGCGGAGGCATGTCCCACCGCCTGGCACATCAGTCAGAAGAGCCTTCCAAAGCATCTCAGAAGAGCTGTGAGCAGAGAGAAGCCTGGAAGTAGGTCCTGTTGCCCCTGAATGGCCACTGGTCACAGGAATGCTGAAAGGAAATGTGAGACATGCACTCAGTGTGGTGAAAGAGAGACTTTACCAAATAGAGCCGGGTATCTGGAGAACATCACTAGCAGAAGCTGGCACGCACAGATTTCTTGCTTGTGGAAGTAGGCATCAGGAATGAAGTTTGTTATGAAATGCATCGTAAGTATGTGGTTCAACCAGGAAAGAAAAGGAGAGATGTTGAAATGAGACATCCTGCTTATGACTGTAGACTGTAAGAACCCAGATCAAAGTAAGCGCTGGCTCAAGATAAGGCGTGATGTCTGAAATGGCTGTGCAGAAACCAAGTTGTTCTGCAAAACTTGGATGTTATTGGGAAGCAGAAGATGGCCAACAGATGGACAGAAAAATAATCCCTTCCACCTCTTAGTGGAAAAACTACATCATTGCAATATTAAATAAAAACAATGATATTAGCTAAAGAGAAACTGAAGGGAGCCTTTATGAGATTGACTATGATTTTGGCTGTGGGAAGGGTCTTGGGAGGGAATTTTCACTGAAGTCTGGAATACGCTTGTGAATGATGTTCAACCATTTGCAAGTACAGAAAGCCAGCCATGTAAAAGAGTTTGAAAAGGGAGCTGCAACCTAATTTGTTCTAATATAGACTGTAGCTGTTCTCTTCTTGTGAAATCTTGATTTTTTCTGGTGTTAGGTAATTGGGAAACAGATTTTTGCTCTTTCATTCACATCAACACGCCTTGAAAAACAACTGCCAAGATTGAGGTGCTGATTCCACCAACTTTTTATGTCCTCTTAGGGAAATGCTTTTGGCAACATCTGTAACACTACTTGACAACATCTATTAGGCAACATGCATGTAGCAGAATATATTTCTGGTCTCCTCAAAACCTTTGGCATTACGGCAGAATAGGAAGAGATCTATGTTATAGGGGCCCCATGAGATCATTAGGTAGCCCAGAGAGCAATCTGTACTTGTACAGAAATATTCTCTTAACATGCCTGACAGAATCATCAAGCCTGAAAAAATTATTAGCTTCTGATGGGCCTGGATGCTAAAACTGGTGTGTATATATGTAACTTGTAGTTTTGGAAAGCAGGTTTTTAAGATCCTGTAAAAGGGAGAAGAAATAATGGACCTGATATAAGAGCGGGGGTGGGGGGGGATGTGCCAGGATAGAAAATTCTTGGCTGCGTGGGTGGGTGAGGTATTATCTTTGTGGTCAAAAGACCCAGTGGAAAGGAGTTCACCACTACCATCTCAAAAGCAAAAAAAAAAAAAAAGAAAAAAAGCTTGATCAAACCCCAAAGGACTGAAGCTCCACAGAGTCAGACAGCCTCTGCCACCATCCA
Source organism: Anseranas semipalmata (assembly GCA_013399115.1). NCBI lineage: Eukaryota > Metazoa > Chordata > Aves > Anseriformes > Anseranatidae > Anseranas > Anseranas semipalmata. The sequence goes on from VXAA01007012.1 coordinate 446,727, forward strand.
GAATTGAACCAGACGCCAAATAACCAAGGAAATATTTGCAGATTTGCAACTTACCGTTCTAGTACAACCATGTTGATTACAATTAATTTAAGTTTTGGATACACAACTGAAAATGTTACTATCTGATGATGTGATTAATGAAGTCTGGTTTCTGTGGAAGGACTTCATCAGGTAGTGTTTAATCTTATGAATACTTCAAAGGTATTTAAAACTGATTGATCGCATACACTGTCTCATTTCTGCAAGATGCTCTGTGGTGTGCCTAGCTCCAAGGTACAGATCACTATATGACATCACATTTGGAAACTTTATTTAGCACTTAAATACAAAGTTAAGGTAATACCGGTGTTACTATGACTATTGTTGAGCATCAGGCTCACCAATGCAAGACTCTCTTAGTGTTTTCAAAAGTTTGTTTCTAAACCAAGGTGCCTCAAGATGAATCCCTATTTGCACGTATAGACACCTCTGTGGTGGAGACAGCTATCTGCAGTGTAGGTGGTACAACAGCAATGGGTGCTGAGAGATAAAAGGGCTTCTAAGTGCTGAGCTCCTGGAGGATAGAGAAGGTGAGCACAGGTAGTTGGCTGCATTTGTAGCCCCAGTTTCTCTCCTTGCTCAGAATGGGGGGATGCTGAGGATCAGAGCTTTAAATCTGCAATGCCCTGGAAAACCAACCCATTTAATGGGACATCCAGATCTTTATTTAGATGTGTCTTGTGTACCCTTCTGTGAAAAACACAATTACAAAAATTTTATAGACTAGCATACTGATAGCAAGTACATTCCTGTTTCCCTAAGTAATGGAGGAAAATAGTGGCAAATGAAAACTAAGAAAACATTTCCAAAGCTACTTGAGCCTTTCTAAGCACTTATTACCTTTATTTAAGCCATTGCAAAATCTTAAATTCTCCAGATTTTTTTTTCTCCCAATCTCTACTTTAAAGCTCTTCCTTTTCCTTTTGTTCTTTTTAAATAGTTGGCAGTATCTGAACAACATGGAGCATCACAACTTTACAAGAACAGTGTGAAACTAAGCCCATCTCCAGCTCATCAGCGTAACGTTTAAGCATTTACCAAACAACTTCAAGACTTGAGTAAGGAAAACAGTCTCACTAGATGCACAGCAGGATAAACAGTCTTCCAGACATAACACCTGCAAGTGAAAACATGGGGCAGAAAGAGCTAGGAGACAAATCTGGTTCAGATAGATGCTTAAAGCAGCCCTGCAAGTCAGGACACATAGAGAAGTATATACACAACTGAGTTTTCAAACATCTCAGTGTCTCTGTGTCTGAAAAGCAGGAGAGTGCCTAGTTATCTGGAATAACATTCAGTTTGAAGAAATGTTTCAGATACTTTGTAATAATTTGAATCATTCTGTAATGCACTTAAAATACAAGAATGGTAAAAGAAATGATCAGTTATTTTAGCACAAGAGATGTACTGCAAGCCTACAAACTGAACTGAACAGTTAAAAACATAATTTTTTTCCTTTTTTATTTTTGAAAGAAAAATGAAGAGGCCAAAAAAAAAAAAAAAAGAGAGAAAGAGAAAGAAGAGACCTCAAATGTGTCTTTTTCTACCTTTATGTTGCAAAATACAGATATTTAAGTTGATTGCTTTTTGTCTTTATTTGTAGTTTTTTCTGATGAGTAATAGTTTTAAAATATTTTGAATCAGACTTCAGTGATGGTTCTTGTTCCTGCATATAACTGCTTTCGCACTGAGGAGGAAAGAGGATGCTTGGAATATACTGGAGGATGGTGAACAAAATGGCAGAAAGAAGGAACTGAGTGCAGTTCAGTCCAATAAGATGCTTGTCTTCTGGCATTATATTTCCCCATCGAACACAGCTACCATATGGAGCCCTTTACATCCCTATCTTTGCTACCGGTAGCATCTCTGAATGAATGTCTCTCACCTGTCAGCATTTCTTAGCTTGATCAGTTTACATACCCCGTGGGAACTGGTGAGGGTTACTGATGGATCGTTCACCCATTGGAATTAGCTGCCAGCTATCCTGGACATGCTGATGTATTGTTGGGAGATACCACATGAGAAATGACAGCCTAATGCTTCTGCAATGAGAAGAGACATGAGCTGGAGAAAGTAGATGCTGATGGTAGGTGGGGGGAACAAGGATGCGAACATAAGGGCAAAATCATCCGAAAACATCCTTCCCTGATCTCTTCTTCCTATCCCTGCTTTCCACCACCCCCATATTTTGTTCTGGTTTTGTACCATTGCAGTCAACCAGAATTTTGCAGCTTCACTAGGGTGTGGACTGAATCTTTGTCTGGCTCTTGCTTTCCACTAGTTTCATTTTTATTTCTTCCCCTTCAGCATTCCCATGCATTTGTCTACCGATCTGCAGTTCAGCAAGGAGAAGAAAGAAAATATCACTCCTTACTTTTGTCTGGTGGGGAGTTCCAACTGCTCCTCATCTTCCCAAGGCATAACACAGCAAATTGACATTAAGGTATGCCCATGTCTTTATGTATATTCTGAGCAGGAGGATGACATGGAAACTGGGGAGCAATGCTGTGCGCCCAGAGTGATTGCCCGAGGTCCCGCTGGTAGGGCACAGCGTTCCATTGACCTCCTCTCTTGACCTTAAAGGTGGGGGGCAATGTCACAGAGCCTGCCAAGAATATCCATCTTGTCAGCAGCATCCCCAACACGTATCTTGCTGTGCCTGACTGGTGCACGCGGTCGCTGGCACGTCTAACTTCATCTCGTGTCACAGGAGCCAGAGACGAGGAGCTGGCAGCACTGAGAGCATGGGAAGCAAAGCAATTATTTGTCTTTCAGTGTTGAAAGTGTCAAGAGAAAAACAACGTTTGATTTTACAGCACCCAAAGTCTAAAAGATGCTTACTCTGGAGGGTTTTAATACCAAATTTAAACCAAGGCATGTATTTTATAAGATTGACCACAATAAAAGTTCTCTTTGGGTTTCCAAATTTTCACCAAGTATTTCTTAAAATTAAAATTTACAGTGGAAACAAAACTTATTTTTAACCTAAACCCATTACAATATCATCCAGTCTGAGAGAGAGAGGTAAAATGAATACTATACAATGAAACCAACAGATACATTTAAGGTTAATAACCTAATATATTATACTTGCATTATGAAAAAGCATAGGAAAAAAATCACAGGTCTAACAAAATAATTGCTAAATTACTATGTTGATGGAAAAAGAAGGATGGATAATCATTTGTTCTTTAAAATAGCATTTAGCATATAGGAAGCAGACCTGGCTATTCTAGAAGGGAGAAATATTTCATATTGGAGGGCTGGGATAAAATACAACTTCATATGCATGAGTGAATGTCCCGTTATGCAAACAAACTTGTATTTTTCATTGAATAAAAAGCAGACATTTAGGGAGCACCTAAGGAAGCAAGTGCCTGCCCATAATTGTACACTGGGAACCAAATTTCTGTCTCATACATCACTAGACTTTGCAGATAACCCCAGTGGACAAACACATTGAATTTACAACAGTCTATGTGAGAGCAGGATTTTACCCAATGCTCTCAGCTAGGTTTTCAGGCTGCTTTTCCATTTCCTTTTTGCTCCCAAATTCAAGCTGGATGTCAGGCTGGATGTTTGCCACTTCTCTCTTATCAAAGATCTGTTTTGACTATGTCTCTAAAGCACTGCTGGAGGCATGAAAATCATCTTCTATGTCCAACACATTTACGGCAACATGCTGGGCCTAGAAAGGGGCTGTAGTGACAGATGCTGTGCTGACACTCCGAAAGAGAAGTAGTTTTAATTGTCAGTGTTAGCAGTAAATGCAGAATACATGCACCTAAACGTTATCCTGAAGCTTAAAAATACATGTACTTAGATTCACATGTAGAATATTGCTTTTCACAAGCAGCACAGTTAAACCTACCTTGCTCTGAAGAGAGTTAGCTTGTAGGCTCTTTCAGTGGTGAACGGATTAAATCTGTTCTTATGGGCTAATTTACATGTGTTTTCAATTATCTGTTTGGTTTTACCTGGATGAGCTCCAAACCTCTGTTAGGCCTCCTCCATACCTACCCTGGGTGAGTGAGTAGACTGCAGTCTGGAACTGAAGGTGAACAATTACACTGAGTGTCCCCAAGGCAGATGCAGTCACGTCTCCTTCAAGCTCAAATGTTCCTTGCTGTGAGGGAAAACACATCAAATGCAGTTCCACTGATCAGGTCAGACGTTTTCTCTCTGCCTCTGATACAATATTGCAATAGGTTTTTAGAAACCTCAGCCCTCTGTGCAGCACAGCAGACTAGACTAACCCATCGGTGAGGGTACCTGCTTAATTTGAACTACATTTAACCACATTACTGTTCTACAGATGATAATCCCTCTACTCCACTCACTGAAGAACAGGGGTAGGGAGCTCTGTTCCTCATCTCCTATCACTTAACAGGAAGAAGTAGTTTCAAATTACTGTGGGAACTTTATTGGCCACTGCTACCTATGGAAGAAAAGTCATTTTTATCGAAATAAATAAGCTTAGAGTAATGTAGCTATAGCCAGGAAACTGATCACAAGCAAAGAAGGGGGACTCGATGATCCTTGTGGGTCCCTTCCAACTTGGGATATTCTATGATTCTATGATTCTAAGAGGGAAAAAGTAGTAACAATCATTCTTTATATAGTTCCGATACATTTTCCTGCACTCTGGAAGTGTGACTGAAGTTTTTACTGAATCCGAAGGGAACCCTTCTGTAAACTCAAGGGGGATTTGTTTTGTGGCAGGGAATTTAACATCCCTGCAACCCAAACCTTGGACACAGGTAGCAGTTCAGTCCTCCTCTAACAGCTGTTCATGGGCTGTGTAGTTCACATTCCTTAGCTGTCAGGGAAAGAAATGACACACTGATGTGTTTCTTTGCATTGTTGTTGCTATCGATGTTCACTAACCATGCCATCCCTTTTTCACCTTGGAGAACACCTCCCCCCAGACTCAAATACCTTCCTAAAATTTGTTTACAGCAGGGAGAGTAGGTTTGTGCATATACAAATGGGATTCACAACCACGTGATACCATGACAAAACTGTATATGGCTGGGCCTGTATCACTTGAGTTATTTCCTACAGTGGGAGAGCAGGTACTGATGATACTGTAAAAAGCATTGCTGAGACTCCACCTGGAAAACTCACCACAGGTCTGGTGTTCATCATTTAGCAAAGAGGAATTCAAACTGGAACAGACCCACAAAAGGGTTACTGGGAAGACTGGGGAGTGGTGAATATTATCAAACAAGAGCAGACTAGAAAAGTTCAGTTTGTTTAGTCTAGCAAAATGAAGACAGAGGGGATATGGCTGTTTATGCTTCCTTTCAGGCCAGTTAGAAACCATGGTGCTACTTAAGTTCAAAGAAAACACTAGCACAAGAACAAATGGATGTAAACTGTCTTTCATGCAGCCCTTTTATCCTGGGCTGCATTAGGAGGAGTCCTGCCAGCAGGTCAAGGGAGGTGATCCTTCCCCTCTGCTCAGCACTGGTGAGGCCACATCTGGAGTGCTGGGTGCAGTTCTGGGCTTCCCAGTACAAGAGAGATACAGACTTAACTGAGTGAGACCAGTGAAGGGCCACAAAGATGATGAAGGGACCAGAGCATCTCTCCTATGAGGGAAGGCTGAGAGCTGGGACTGTTCACCCTTAGAGAAGAGGAGGCTCAGGGGGGATCTCATCGATGTCTATAAATCCCTGAAGGGAGGGCACAAAGCGGATGGAGCCAGGCTCTCTTCAGAGCTGCCCAGTGCCAGGACAAGAGGCAATGGGCACAAACTGGAACACAAAGATCCCTCTGAACATCAGGAAGCACTTCTGTACTGTGCAGGTGAGTGGCTGAGCGCTGGCACAGGTTGCCCAGAGAGGCTGAGGAATCTCCCTCCGTGGAGGCCTTCAAAAGCCGCCTGGACATGCTCCTGGGCAACCGGCTCTGGGTGGTCCTGCTTGAGCAGGGGTTGGACCAGATTAGCTCCAGAGGTCCCTTCCAACCCTAACCATCCTGTGATTCTGTGATTCTGTCTTGGAACATACTCAGGCTGTAAAAGAGTTGACTTCTAGCCCCCGGAAGAATGAATGACTGCTTAGTCAGAACACCACAGCAATATATCTAATTAATTTTAAGAGAGAGCTTGATTGTATTAGGTGCCTGTAATAGCTGGTAACCTGTCCTGCTGACCCCTATCAGACCCATGCCTCTGTACAGCCTTCCAACATCACTGTAATGAGAATAATTTATGGTATTGGAAAGGGAAGGAAAAAGAAAAATATTTGTACTGTTAAAAAAGCAAGATCATAAGGTTCCAAAGGAAATATAAACTGATATTGCCTACCTATTGTTAGTATAAACACTAACTTCTGAAAAGAGATTGATGTTAAATTAGTAGAGATTTATAATTTCCCCCCCCCCTTTTTTTTTTCACTTTGTACATTTAGTAGGAATCAGATGCTTATCCTACAAAACAACAAACTACCACAGCTGGCTTCTAACATTATTTACAATTCAAATCAGTAGGCAGGCCCCAGCAGAACCAAAGGGAAGGACAACCCTCCCATTATTCCCCCGGCCCCACAAGCTCTCACCCCTCTTCATCACTAAGATAAGGAATGTCTGGTATGCGAGCACCACTCCAGCAGATCCCTGCAGTTCTGTTTGTGGCTGTGAATCCTGAATTGAGACTAAGGACACTAGTGAGCAGGGAGCCAGTTTACGAACACTGTCCAGAGCATCACAACCATTACCATGCCTTTGCTTAGTGCAGATATGTGTCTTCTCACAGGTAGAAAAACTGTGACTGCAGTCTCAACATCTATCCAAATAGCAATCAGATATTACTTGCAGTCTATCTACCCTACAGGAAGACTCAGGCTCTGTTTTCAGAGGCGTGCTCTTTGCTCAGAATGGGTGAATCAGAAAGCTGTAAATATAAACAGTCTGATATGTAGAAACCGCCTCTCGGAACAGAAGCGCAGCATTTCCATTAACCCTTTTGCATTCAGCCACAGTGCCTTTGCTGCTTTCAGAGAGCAGCTAAGCTTTACTGGCTGCCCGCCTGCTGGGCCTGGGACCTGGGCTCTGCCCCTGCTGCTGCCCCTGGGAGGAGGAGGAGGGTGGGGAGGGAGGAGTGCATCCACCAAGCATGCTTACTGAGCAAGCTGAGCTACTAACCATGCTGGCCAAGCCAAAATTTCTCCTTACGCAATTACTTTTTCATGATGTCTGCAAATACGTGCTCTAGCCAAACGTGTGTGTCTTTCTAAAGTGCAGAGAAGAAAAGAAGCTATTGCTTGAAAGAGATTAGAAAGGAGAATGGTAAGCATTGGGAGGTCTGCATGTAAGGAAGCTGAGTGAGTCAACTCCTTGAGAGAGGAGGTGGCATTGTGTTTGTTCAAACAGAAGGACGTCAGTTCAGCACAGATCTTGGAGCCGTTCTGCTGCCTACTGAAATCAACAGGAAGATTCTCATTAAGTTTAACAGTTCCCGTATAAGGTGGAAACAAGTTCTGAAGGTGCTATTAAAGCGCATAAAAAGACAGAGATCTTTTATTTAAAAAGCAAAACACCCAATCACGCCCTCCTCCCAGTTCTCCCCAGAATGAAGAAAATGTATCAAATATAATCACCTAATAATCAAAAAAAAAAAGAGCTACTGATCATACTCTCATTTTTAGATTGAAGACTGTCAAATAGTGCAACCACTGGGCATGCTTTTTTGTCATTTAACTTCAAATCTCATCCTCTTTGATTCATAATTAATGGCATGGCAAAAAGGTTTGCTCTTTACAGGAGAAAGAATTAGAGACACGGACTGCTTATGCAGGCTTCCAAGCTTCTAGTATTTTGTCTCCACCAGCATTTGACAGGGAAACTCTGACCAGTTATGGGAGTCATCTACAAAATCCAGTACAGGGAAGACCTCTGGATCACTTGGACCAGTCTGCTGCTATCCCAGACAACCCCAAAAAGACAGTGACTTGCCATTTGGTGACTTCTAATTTAGTTTTTCCCATAATCTTTATTACAAATGAAGCTGTACAGGGGGAGCTGGGGTAGAAGTGTTCCTAAAACTGTTAGTCTGCACACAGTTTAAACTGTACAGTCCTTCACCCTCTTCTGTCCATTAATAAAACTTGAATGCCAGTCTCCAAGACACATTCCCTGAATGACTTAAGTCCTTTCCCATCATTCACATTGTGATCTGACATTTCCTTCCTTTAATCTGACAATAAAGATGAAAGACTGTTTTAGAAAAGAAACACAGCAAAAACAAAAAAATGGACTGAACCTCCGGGTGGATTAATCCTTCTTCTGAAATCAAAGCGGTATGAACACATGTATCGACCACACAGCTTGACTGAACAATGGCTAATGAGAAATATAGTTCTGGAAGACACTTGGAGTTGGACTCGATGATCCTTGTGGGTCCCTTCCAACTCGGATATTCTATGATTCTATGATTCTATGATTCTATGATCACCTAGTTCCAACCCCCCTGCCATGGGCAGGGATGCCACCCACTAGATCAGGCTGCCCAGGATAGAATCATAGAATCACCAGGACAAAATCACGGAATCGATGCAAATTAGGAAGGAAATTTAGCACATTATCTCACTTTAAGGGACTAAATACTGAACTGGGGAGAATGGCTGAGGTCTATGCAAAAGTCACACATAGGAATGACATGGTTGAATTTCAGAAATTACAAAAAAATTAGACTTATCATCAAGAAAAAGAAGACTTGAGATTCAGGTTCAGCACAAATGAAAGGGTGAAAGTCCATTGCTTGATATATATGTTTGAAAATAATTCTGTTGCATGGCTTTTATTTCTCCAGTGAAAGAGATACAAGGAAGAGAAAATTTTCTCCTTCCTTCAGTTTCCTTTTTTTCTAAATTGGTATCTTTGTTTTTTATCTCAGCAATAGTGACACAGTAGAAATATGAGAAGAATAATATCAGTTGCACTTTAATGATAATACCATCCAAATACTGATCATCACAAAATAAATGATAGAGACCCAGCTCTAATCCTGAGCCTGGGGCAACCTCAATTTCACTTTTTTTTTTTTTTTTTTTTGGTAGGGAAAAACAGTACAGTTTTCACCTGTTCTTTAAAAGGCTGTATTTCTCAATGTGAAATGTACTGTTGGCTAATACCAATAACCTCCTTTTTGGGACTGCCAAGAGCAGTTCAGGTACAAGCTCTCCACTGATGACAGCTCAAAGTAAGCCTTGTGCGAGAACTGCCAGGTCACTGAGCAACCCCATGTCCCAAAAGGGAGGCACTGCACCGATCCCCATAGTCAGATGGATTGTTAGGAACCAGGCAAGGATTCAGTGTGTTACACAGAAATGAGCAAGAAAAGCTAAGCCATTACGTTGGATTTGCTTTGCAAAGGATTTCTGATGTTGAAGGAAAGTCATAATTAGTTATAACATATTCTAAACATGCACAGAGCTTTCAGCATGTAAAAAAAAACCAACAAACCAGCATTCCCAGAAGTTGTCATAATAAAGTCTGCTGCAAAGACTTCTCCAGGGCAAACCTCTGTACTAGCCCGAATCTCCCTGACTTCAAGCCCAGTCCTGCAGCGTTTATTTATATGGACAATTCCATTTGCAGTACTCATCACTGCACAGATAAACTATTTATGACAGATCAAGCCTCAACTCAAACAAGTCACTGTAAGGAATAAGAATAGAAAAAGAATAACATACATATTTGAAATATTTCAGGCTCCAAAATATCACGCTGTAAGATGAGTGGAAGTTGATGTAGAATTCACTGAAGAGCCCTATTTCCTAACTAGTTAAGGACTACGACAAGGAAGGGAGACAGTCACATCATTTTCCTATGAATACTGTTTTAAAATTTTAATATTTCTGTCCAACTTTTTTGATAGATTTCTTATAACGTGTATCTTTAATGACATATTTTTTCTCACGTTAACTTCTTAGTCTGTGATAATAAAAGACACAAGTTCTCTTTGTTTCTTACTTTTGACACAGGCCACTAGTTACTAAACACTGGTAAATATTGGTTAAATTCCATATTTATTTCCAATATTTGGGTAATCATACTCAGTGAGCAGTAATATTTTCATGTGTATTTTATCTTTTATCTATTTATATTTGGAACAAATACCAGTAAACTAATTACCTTCTGTGATTATGTAGGTATGACAGTTCTTTCACTATCATCTTCTTTCTATTATAAGTTTTAAATAAAGTTCTGATAAAGGACATGTAAAGGACATCTTTTTTTTTTTTTTTACAGATTTCTCAAAAGAAATTATTTCATTTTCCAAGTTATAATTTTATCTCTCTAGTCCTATATCCTGTTTAATGTTGCCTACCATTTATTAATTACAAAGCATATAGGTGTATTTAGAGTATTTTAAATGCTTTACAGAATCTTCTGACTAGCAATATTTTCATGACTTAAAAAACAATATAGTCCATGAAAACAATTTGTTCTCACCTTCACACACTGCTCCATATAGTGCCCACCTGTGAACAAACAAAAAATTGCCTACATTAAGAAGGGTCTTCAGAAAAATGTTATGTATGTATTTATTTGATTTTAGGGAGTACACTTCCCTAAAATGCTTAGTTTGCTCCACATCTTCATTTCCCACAGATTTTTCCTACAGAGTTTAGAGTGACAGATTGCTCTCTTAAGTATTACCATCTGAAAAGTGCCTAATTATGGCTGTGAAATCTGTTCAAAAGTAGGTTATTCCCCTGCCAGAGTTCAGTGTTAATCAAGAGGCAACTGCCGTTATCTTCCTGTCCATTTTCCAAGCTGAAATGCTTCATGTCTTAAGAATGCATTCTCTTTGCTGGAACTATGGGTGTGCTCTGATTTGGTGGGAGTTTGTCTTCTGCTTAAGCCACAGACACCTTTCATTAATTTTTTTCTCATTTTCAGAGTTAATCTCTTCTTTCTATCCTCAAAATGAAGTAACTTGATCACTGCCATGGGGCTACACAGCAGGACACCTTCTTACAGGGCATGTCAGAACTCTGTAACCACACAGCTTTGTGAAGCACACTGGAAGCAATTATCTAGGAATACATTGTATTTTTGAAAAGTATTAATTTCCATGATTTGTAGGAAACAACAAAGGAATCAGTAACAACGAGACCATCAGTAAAATGTCAAAACTTGTTACAAAATCAGGAAGGCAGATCTCTGACAAGAGGATAATTAAATACAGCCTCTCCCTCCTTTATTAAGGCACCAACCTTGTAATGGGAAGTCTGAGATCTAGTCTCTATTCTGCCAAAGGCTTCCCTTGATTCTCAGCTGTCCTGTCTGCAACTGCAGGGCCAGAACATTTGTACTGTGTTTGCCTCACAGAGATGTTGGAACGCCAAGTTCAAAAATATCTGTAAATCTCTTGGAAAGCATTGGTCTGAAAAAGGCGTAAGTGCAACGCATCATCTGCTCACCAAAAACCTCTCCTGTATTTGATAGCTTTGAAGATGTCTAGGAAAATCACAGAGAGGTTATATTAGGGAAGTACTCCAGAGAAAACCTGCATATTCATGTAACAATCAAATATAAATATGTTATTATTAGCACATTTAGTTGAGATAATGAAGTTGAAAACGTAATATGGACTGGGGGCATGGTCAATGCCCACTTTGATGGAGAAACACAGAACAGGTATGTATTCCCTCTGACTGATGTGTGACCCACAACAGTACATGGCAAAGGGAAAAGTCATGGGTGGGTCTTTGGATTAACATATTTCAAGTTTAAAGATTTACATGTTTGGGATTTTTATATGCATGTAATGGTAATAATTACCCATTGCATTCAGTAGCGTAACGGGTTTGCTGAAAAAGAATAAGTTATTGACTTTATTTCAGGTCTGCCTGGTCTGTTCCTCTTCACAGTTCGTATGTGTGACATGACTGATTTTGAACTTCTTCTGAAATTTTGAACTCTGTACATACCTCCTTCAGACGGCAATCTCTTAGGTTTTCAGAGCTTCATTTGTGCATTTTGTGTCGACTCTGGAATCTTCACGTCAAGTTAAAACAAGGAGGAAGGGTCAAGAGAAAGCCCCTGTTATTGCTGGGGGCTGGACATTCAATCTGGAAGGTCCTCTGTTCAGATGGAAGCACTGTTGGACACAGCTGGCCAAACCAAGAGAAACCACTGGATCAGAGCAGTTGACAACTCAAACAGCAATTGTCAGGGCTGGCAACAGACAGGGCTTATTAAGAAATTGCATGATAGACCTGAAAAGAAGGTTACAAAAGGCAATCTCGTATGAGTCATTCCCCACCAGACTTTCCCACTTAGTCCACTTAGGACAGTGGACTTCATAAAAGGACTTTTGGTGTACTTACAGGGGAACTGAAGGTAACAAGGGAAGAAAATCCTATTATTAAATTTGAACTGTCTATGTATAGGCTAGGCCACAGGCATTTGTTTCTTTATGAATGATCTGTCACTTCTTCCGAGATATCTGAAGAAAGTGTGAGTTTTAGACCTCATTTTGCAAAACCTGTATATTTTTGTTTCAGTTATATTAGTCCATGTTAAAAAATGCTATGGTGGTATTATGGGAACACTTCATGAAAATATAAACATCAAACTGATGTGGACAGCAATGTGGCTGGAGGAAACTAATAGCCATTGGCCAAAAGTAAACTATACCTTTTTTTTTTTCCTCTATTTCTTTCTTCTTTTTATTCACCAAGCTGAATAATTATTTTATTTAGCAAAAATTATTTTGTTCACAAACAAAACAAAACAAAACAAAACAAAAATTATGTTATTGGACACAATTTTGATTCACATTTGTGAAACTCCTTTGACTCCTTCCTAAACACTGTCAACATGCCCTAGTATATTTATATGCAACGATAGCAATCTGAGATCAGAGCTTAAAAATAAACCAAATATAAATTTCAGCATGTGTGTGCAGCAGACATACCAACCTATAGTAGGGGAATACTGTCCATTATATGTTTGTTTCCAATCCATATTGTTAAAACATGGGGTGCAGAGGGTTATGCAAGGCTTAGATCAGGTTCTTTTATTAAATATCTGCAATGGTAATTATCACTGAAGCAGATAGACACAGTCCCACATTACATTCTGGATGAAAATCCCAGCACTCTTTTCCAAGGGAAAGCACACATCTAGCTATCCCCATTTTTAACACACCCAGTAGAACCCCCAAATCATCATCTGTCTAATTATAACTGTTCAGGTGGGGGTCACTCATCCTTTTCCATCCCTCTCTCAGAACCAATGTTTTTCTTCTGTTGAAATCTGTGACTAAATTCCAACTGGTTTCCAGACAGATAGAAGCAATACGTGTCCTGTAGATCTTTGAAAAGCAGATGGCATTGAGGTATCATCCTGACGGCAACAGATATCTGAAATAGCTATAAGGGAAATGTGCATAAGTGCATAAAGTAAGAGGCAAGAGTAAGTAAAAATGTCAAAGATGTTGTATATTGATGGATCTCTGTCTCTTATTCTCTCTTAAATTCTCTTATGTGATGAAAGAAAGACTTCAGGTTTTCCCTTATACGCTGAAAAACTCAAGACTTTTTACATGCGTTTTATGTATTTGTTTAAAGCTTCTCAATTTGTGTGCCAAATCAAGTGAATTAAAACAGAATTCAGTGGTTTCTTTAATGCAGTGCTGAACAATGCTAAGCACCAAGCCTTATAGCAAAAAGTAAACAGCATCGTTCACAAAAAAAAGCCTACACTTGCTTGCAGTAAGTAAAGCAGAGAATGCAGGAGATGGCGTGGGGCAAACTAGGTAGAATAAAGCTGGTTTGCCCTAGCAGGTAGAATAAAGCAGAACCCAAACATCAAGTGATTTCTAGCCATATACCAACGCAGACAGGAGCAGAATGGGCAACAACTGGAGTTTTTGTGGATTTTACCACCACATGAGTCAAATACTTAAAAATCAGCATTTCAGCTGCTGGAAAGTTGCCTACATGGCAATAGGCACTAGGAAACTTGCCCATCCATGAGGTCAGCAGGAAAAACAAGCTCCTGGTGCAGAGGAAGGTTTGAGGAGATGAGAGCTCGCAGAGGAAGTGTCCAGGTCCCACAACTGCTATTGTGATAAACTATTAATTCTGTATGAATAAAGCATATGTGGTATTACATGCATTTTGAAACACAGTAGTTCCCCAAATGAAGTGTTATCCAATTGTTTTTATATCCCTCAAAGACATCTGTCTTGGCACCTACAAAGGCATATATAATCCAGGGGGCTGCTTCCCTGAGTAAATTTCCTTCCTGAGCCCTCAGGAGGGCTCCTACTCAGGGCAGGATACCTCCTACTGCACAATATCCATGAAATATTTCTGGTCCCACAAAAGGCACTCACTGTGTAGCTTGGCACTAGACCAACTATGCAGGTCCATATATTTTCCAACAGCAACAAATCACCCTATAACTTCAGCAGGATACCTCCAAATACAAGAAGATAAACCACCTATAATAACTAAAATAGAGAAATTGGATTGTAACAGAGAAACATGTAATAAGAAAAATTAGGAACTTTCACTAAATTGTCCAGCATAGGAGTAAGCAAATCACACTTTATTGGCAGGTTACTGTTCAATTAACCTTTACAAATAGTTGCACTTAATAGACTCGTTTGCTCTGCCTTTATAAATGGTAACATAAGACAGATTAATACATTGTGTGAACTAGAGAGCTAAAAATGCTCCAGTTTGAAATATTTGGTATAGCACTGGTACAGCAATACATGCAGTTATTAACTGCCCAAGAATTCAGACCAAAAGCCAGATTAAAAGTTAACCAATAGAAAGACTACCTATGAACTTCAAATGGCTTTAGTTAATACGCATGCTTTCAGTCACTAAATATATGACCAAAAAAGTTTCACGCAATTTTAATCTACTTGTCTCTACCTCACAAAACATTTACGTTTATATCTAACTTCCTATTAGTGCTGAATCACCTAAGTAATTATTTTAGGGGCACATAAACGCCTAAAAATGTAGCAGTGACTTCTAGTGAGTGTGTTAAATCCTTCTCAAAATAATTCAGTTATACCTTAATTTCCATGGTGCAATAAGGCAGCAGAACTTACGTCCACAGTGACATTGTTTTCAAGAAAATATAAAATGATCTAAACCTGCTGTGTATTCTCTATCAACAAAACCTCCTTTGGAAGCTGGGAAAAAGCAAGGCTCACATCCCCCTTTCCCTATGACTCCTCACCAACATTTCAATTTCCAACTGAACCTTGCAGATTGGTGCAAAAGTACTACATTAATTACAAGATTAATTACAAGACACAGGTAGTATTGGAGATCTCCCAAGAGTACCTGTGTTAGTAACACGGCCAATTCAATTTTGTATATGCAGAAGTACCTGTGGTCTAAACACAAACATTTGGAGGGGCTTCTAGGGAAAGCCACCCATGCTGGTAACCACACAGAAGACTAAGTCTAGATGAAGACACAGACTCATGTATTATACAGGAAAAGTGCAAGTGCTTCAGTACAACTCTAATAAAGGTGGTAACAAACTAGTACAGAGAAAAGTGCACCCAAAAGTGCATTTCCCCAATATGGAGAAAAAAAAAAGGTTTTGAGCACCAATTCACTTCATATAACTCACTAATTGCTGATAGCTCCTCTATCACAATTGACCTTGGCTGGATCAAACAACCTTGAGCTGAAGCTGCCATTTCTCCTATCAATTCATCCAGTCAGTCTCCTTTCTCATGTAGAAATCCTGGAAACAGAAATGACTCTGTCACTCTCATGAGCGTGTCTATGCTTAACGAAGAATAATTAAAACAAAATGTTAATAATGGTAAACAAAAGCTGCATCCTTCTCTTTCCCAGCTGCAGGTCTTGGATTACTCCATTCCAAACGCTGTTGTTATTACTTCACAAAAAGTAGTACGAATGTTTGGTTGTCAAGATATGGAATAGTTTTAACTTGCTGAATTGTTTGGTTGATTCACTGCTGACTCTGGCCTGCAGCAGCCAGGTTGTCTCCTGTGGATAGGCAAGGGATGTGATGTGAGTTTTGCGAGAAGTACAGCACGTTGGTCAAAGAGGGCAATTTCACCTCAAGTAGAACCCAGAAAATACCCCCTCCCTACATGCCTACTAACACCAGGACTTCACTTGCTTTGTGACCAAAAGCAGCTACGGCAGTATAAGCCTAAACCCGTTCAGGTGGAGCTATATATTTTTACTGAGTGATCACCGCTGTCTAAAACAACGAGGGAATTGTTTGCCATGTAAGTCAGTCCTATGGGATAAGAAAGCCCATGGCTAATTAGAGGGCTGAAGATGGGAAACTCTTCAGGTTTCCCTAAGCATATTACAGCCTGGCTACAGACATCTGTTACTACAATGCGACCCTCTTTGTCAAAGGCCACAGCTGTGGTATATATTTTGGAGGGGAAAATGAGGTTCAGACCAAAGCTATCCATCTGTCCAACGAGATCCATGTCTGCACTGAATATCTTTAGCCGGGTGCTGCTGTGGTTCGGTCCTCTAGCCTTCAGGTGCTCTATCACCACAATAGTGCCCGAGGTCTGGGAGACCGCAACACCCCTCGGGCTGGTTAACTTAGACCGGATCATCTGACACTTCTTCAGCTTCCCCATTCTGAAGTCAGCCG
The DNA here is from genome assembly GCA_013399115.1 of Anseranas semipalmata. Lineage (NCBI taxonomy): Eukaryota > Metazoa > Chordata > Aves > Anseriformes > Anseranatidae > Anseranas > Anseranas semipalmata. Next base: position 463,410 of record VXAA01007012.1, read on the forward strand.
TCAAGCGGTAGAGAGCTCCTGCCTCCGCGTCGGTCAGGATCACGTCGCCCTCAGGGGAGGCGTCCAAGCCCCACGGCAGACAGAAGCCTTCTCGGACAGCCAAGGCCCCCCTTCCCTCCAAGTCAAAGGCCTTCACCGAGCGGTCCCCACCATCGGTGACCACCACGTGCCCGTCCGACGTGACCGCCACGTCAAGCGGGTACTTGATATCGTTGCCCGCGTCCCCCCGCTCCCCAAACCGCTGCAGGCAGGATCCGCTCGGCCCAAAGACGTGGATCCTCTTCTTGCCGTCGTGGGCCACCGCCAGGCGCCCCGACCTCTGGCACGCCGCCACCCCCGTGGGGTTGACCAGCGACCCCCAGCCGCCCAGGGACAGCCGCAGCCCCAGGCCCGCGGGGGCCGGCCCCCCCAGGGCCGCGGGGATGCCGCCGCCGGCGGGGCCCAGCACCTCCAGCAGCTGCAGCAGCGGCAGGCAGTCGCTGGTCTCGGAGGGGCCGCAGGGCCGCCGGCAGAAGGGGCACTCCAGCCG
>VXAA01007012.1:464173-475340 GCA_013399115.1 Anseranas semipalmata
GCAGCTCCTCGCCGAAGCCGAGCGGGGCCCGGCCCGGCCCGGCCTTCCCTCCCCTCCCGCGGCGCGGATTTTGCTCGTAGGCGTTTTAGGGTGTCGGTGGGAGTACAGATTTTGGAGGGGGGGGGGATCACAAGTTTCTGTTAAAATTACAAGAAAAAAACACAGTTATATACGTAAAATATGCACCAGATTCTTATACATGTCCAGCTACCAAGTTACCCTAACATTGCTAGTGCTATTTATGCCCATATCGGGGCTAGGAAGCAGTCGCATTTGCATATGATTTCCCTTGCTGTTCTGAGAAGCTTTTGAAAATGTAACGAAAATATCAACACTAATGGCTAATAGCCACTTTTCCTGCTCACATCTGCACACAGGTGTTGTAAGGAGCATGGACAGCGCGTGCTCTTTTTGGAAGGTGCTGTATTTACCAGGATGGCTCGTCTGGCGTGACGGAGCCCTCACCAGGCTGCCCTGTTCCTGGAAGCCCTGCGCAGGACCCCATGGTCAGCATCATCGAGCACCTGTCCTGGGACAAACCCGAGATAAATTTCAACAGCTCTCATACCTGGAAAAAAATCTCATGGAAAGAAGGGAGATGCTTTAACCCAATAGCTGCAGTACTGTACAGAAGTGAAAATGTCCAAAACCAGCAGTTCCCGGCTTACACTGGCCCACTGGCTACAGGAAGGTAGCACACTGTAAGCTGCGTCATCTTCTCTTCCCTCTAGTGACCTGGCCTTGAAGCAGCAGTAGCATGCAGTGGCTATGAGCAATATCGAGAGCTGTGGGTTGGGGGAGAGGCTGTAGGCTGGGGACTGCTGTGCCAAAATCATCAGACCCACTTGCAGCTCTAGGACTACAACATTAAAAATTCACATGGCTTTTCCTCTTGTTCTGGTCTTAGTAAACGACAATATACTATATTGCAATCATATATTTCCATCTTTTATTTGTTTGTTTGTTTGTTTTTTCTTTTAAATAAGCTGGCAAGGCCAGGGCAAAGAGTTTTCACAGCCCTGAATTCTATAATTCTAAAAATTGCAATAGTACCCATATGGCAATGATCAAAGACCCGCAAAGAAGGGTTTGTGTTCGGCTAACCACGCAGAAGCCCTGCAAGCTTTCTCTGACCCCTCTCGCCCTGCAGCCCCCTGCCAGTTTGCCTGCTGGTCGCTGCACTCTGGAGGAGGCAGCAGCACACTCACAAGTGATCACAGGAAAGTTTTCTCCTGGACTCTGTCCTTCATTGTCAGCCATTTACTTCCCTCCTCTCTTTGCTACTCGATTACCGTTCCCCCGTGGCGGCTGCTGCCAAGACTTCCTGCCTGCTCGTTGCCAGCTCGTCTCTCGACCTGGAATCATAACAGGGACAGAGAGCAGCAAATTGCGCCAGCTTCCCGCCTCTCTTGCCCAGCTGCCCTCGCGGGCGCAAGGCCGGCGCCACAGGAAGCGGCATTTGAACAGCAGCTGCCATTACTCCAGGGCCACGAGCCTCCGAGGCGGGCCTGCAGAGCTCCAGACAGGCAGCAGCTACTGGCAACCACAGAGAAGGGACTTCATCTATTTATTTTTTAATTCTAACTATTCGAATTGATATAAAAGAAAAAGATACACTTTAAAAAGGCTTGCTTGTACATGGAGTTTAAGAAAAGCTAAGCACATCTTGAGGCAGTGAAGTCAGTTATGTAGGAGAGCTGGCTATGAAAGCAAAATCAAGATGAAGATGTTCCACAGACATTTTTCTGTACACTGAAGCCTGCTTTAACGGTATCCCCCAAAATGTCTCATTTTAAAAAGTGAGATAAAAATAAAAGCAAGATAGGAGGCAAGATATTTTAATGGATTTTAATCAAGCTACTAACTTTAGTACATACAGAACCTCCAGAAAATAATCTAGTCCCCACTGCCTGTGTCTGTCTGAGAAGTCACTGGCTTTGTGAAGAAACTTAATTTCACAGTGGTTGCCTGAAAAGGAGGAAAGAGTAACAAATTACTGAATGGTAAGTCACTGAAGAAAGCAAACTGTCAGAAAACAAAATCTTATGCACAGATCTCCTCCCAGTCCCTAACTGTGTGACACAAATGCACTGAGGAAAACTTATTAGTCTCTTTTGCACTGGGGATACAACTGTCCTTGCCAATGACTCACTGTGTATGGACACTGCAGAGGTCTCAGAAAGATGTAAATTTAAAAGAAATGCAATATCAACACATGTCAGGATCAACTTTCAAAATTAAATTCTTGACATAATTCTGATATTATTATTATTATTATTATTTATGGATTTGAGTTGCACATCTAGTATTTCCATAACATGACACTTTTCTTCTTTGGCTACAAAAATACAGCAGAAATGTTAGAACTAATATGCAAAGGCCTTGTATTAAAACCAGGGTAGATAGTGATGAGGTGCAGAGAAAGATTACATGGTCAGATGGGAGAAAGACTGAAGCTACAAGACCACTGTGCACAGTCTGAATCCCAGGAGAGTGAAAAGAAGCTAAGGGGAGAAAAGAGTCAGCGTCTGCCTTTTGGGTTTTCCTTATATCTTTTGAAGAGCTGGGAATTTGCAGTAACAGCAAAACCTTGTGGCAATGTGATATTTATTTCCCTCATTATTTTTCTATGACTCCATCTCTTATCTAAGCAACAAACATATGACTCGATCACTTGCTGCAGAGACAGAAGCACACAAACCCATTTTTGTGTCTTGGAAAAAATCCTAAGGGTTAACTGAAATATTACTTACCAAACAAGCTTTTAACTTCAGATTCAGGAACATAAAACGGTGGGCCTGGAAAGAAAATGGCGAAGCTAATCAGAGAGGAGACATGGGAAGGAGACAAACTTTTGTACTGTGACAGGAGAGCCAGAGCCAGCCCCAGCACCCACAGCACCTGGCCCCTGCGTGCAGCATGACCTGCAGGAACCAGAAAGCACCATACGCAAGAACTGGAGGCACCTTGGTGGACCACGCGGCAGCTTCAGGTGCTGCTGCTACGTTATCTCCAGGCTGCAGCCAGGGCAGCCACGTTGTCAGAAGAGGGAAGGTCACAAAAATGCTGTGGATACAAGCACTCTCACCGCTGTGCGTTGATTGGGCCAATAATCCCTTTATACTGAAATGGCATAATTAAAGCTAAAAGCCGAATAATAGAGGGAGAGCAATGAATTAAACTATTATGGCTAATGATAACAAGACCTGCTCTCTGAAGGATAATTATACTGAAGAAATCAAAAGCAGCAAGAAATCTATCTTTTGTGAATTTGTAATTAAAAAAATAATAATAATAAACTAAACTTTGGCATGTAATAAAAGTTATAAAAGGGAAAAATACTTCATGGCTTTACAGAGTTTCACCTCTTCCAGGCATATTCAGACCATGGTAGTGGTTGAAGGAAAGGCACAAGATGGACAACACATTGGGTTGCAAGTATTGGGCAAACAGACCAAAGGTCTAATATGGCTGATATTCTTAGGAGTGCCTCAAGGTCCCTAGGCCAGACAGGATGTACAGAGCTACTCTAAGGTTTCACTCTTCCAGTTTCGTGTCGTTGTTAATATATCATGCCTGCCCTTCACTTGTCCTCGGGCTGTTTGAATGCCAGAGAGAAAAGCAAATTTAGTATCAAGCTTGCTCAACATCTAAAAGTTTTAACACAGCCATATTGGCATGATCAGCTAACAAAGCTATGTTGATAAAAAAAATGGGGAAGATACTAATATATCTACCACATCTTTACACCATTTGTATTAATGGATTCAAAATCAAAACATGAACAATGCAAAGTTCTCACCTTTGTGTTTGTTTGGATCATATAAAACAGTAACGAGGAGATAAGAAGAATTTTTCTCCATTAGGGAGATCATCAAGCTGACATAGCTAAAAGGAGATAGTTATACTTTACTATTTTGGAACTGTACAAACATTTAAGCATAGCATTCAAAATATTCACCAAAGAAGGTAACATATTCCTGTGCGGAGACAAGTCAAACTGACCTGCACAGAAACTAAGCAGAGATATATGAGCATGAAACTCATGCATTTCATGAAACATCTCAAATAAGGTTTCCATACACTTTTCATTAAAAAAAGCATTTATTTTTTCCCATATTAATCTCAAAACTAACAGACAAAACACAGTATTCATCTGCCACAGTCTAGAATGCAGTACAGTATGCAGTACTGATCTTTTGAAATTATTTGAGTTCACAAGATTATGTATCTAATTAAAAAAAGCCAGGGGCAGGGTCAAACTAAATTTGGGTTATCTATAGGCAAGAATGAAAAATTGGAGTAAAGGGAAGTGAGGGGAAAATGAAGACAGGGAAGGGAAGTAGATGGGGTGAAAAGGAAATAATAAAATTCAGATGAGACTTGCAGCTCTGCTTTTGCTGGGTTGCAACAAACCACATATTTTCCTACCAAGAGGCAGGGCTGCTTCCTGAAGGAAGCTCACAAATCTAGAGCACAGTGCTCTGCAGCTGAGGCTGATGCCTACGGTAGAGTAAAACTTTAGTTTACTCTGTTGAATGAAAGAGGACTCATCAACAGGTGGCAGAAGGAAACAAAAATGCATCACTGCATATATTAGAGAAAAGAATAACAACCAAGCAAATTAACTGACCGTTGTCTGTCGCATGGATTCACAGCCACTAGAGCTCCTCTGTCCCAAACCCCATCAAACTTGCCAACAATTGCACTATAGAAAGATGAGGAAAAGGCTTAAAAATACTGATAAGGTACCTTCATCTTTATTCAGATACTTCTGTGAAGTCAGCATTAGTCTCCAGCTAGCTGTGCAGACCTGTTTTGTTGTTATGGTCCAGAATTTTCATGATGCAGAACATTATGAACTGGGTCACAAGAAACCTTCTGTACATGGTCTTGCTGATAGAAAGCATGAGGTGCTGGAATTGCTCAGCATTTCCCCATCACTAGGGAGTGCTGAGACAAGGTGGAAGGAAGGACGGTAGTTTAAACACTTTTGGGATACAAGTCAGGGTTTTTGGACATCATAACCTGCCATGACCCCTGGGGCAGCACTAACATACATTTGCAATGTTGGTAGTTCATGGTCACCTTCTAGAACGCACACACGATTTCAAACACAGGTTAAGAAAGGCACCTTATTGCTTTAGGATTACTGAATGCAGCACACCCAGCAACTTTAAACACCTCAGTTCCCAGCTACATGGTCAGGACAGTTAGCTTCAGTTTGCAATCTGTTTAATCTTAGAAAAGCTTAGATACACTAATGCTTGCCACAGTCTAATGCCATCACAGACGTTATTTTTGCTCCTGGATGTGCTGGCAGATGGCTTCAATGACTGCCTAAAGCCTGCAAGTAGCCAAGACTATTGGAAAATGTCTTTATTAACTGGTGTTAAGAGCAGTCAGGGTGACACTAGAGATAACAATGTTTGTGGGGAAGAAGAGAATTGTTTCTGGTAGTTATTAAACCATGAAATTAAAGAGTAATGTAATAATAAAGTAAATTGCATAAATTTTAAAGGAAATCTGAAATAAGTTTACTTAAGGAGGAAAAAAATAGAATTCTGCAATACCTTTCTGCCTACTGGGAGACTGTCTGAATCCAATTGCATCACCTCTTTCCTCACTTCTCCCTGCTCTGCTGCTCATTTCATTGCAACGGCATCGCTGAGTTTCTGGCATCTAACCTAGAAGCTGATCCTGTGCTTCCCGCTCTGCTGCAATGAGGCACGATAACACTGTAGATTCCTGACTTCTTTTAAAGCTTGCCAAGACTAAGCATCTAATTAAAATTATCAGTCACTTGTAAGAAAGGAGAGTTTAAAGAGTCAGTTAAACATGCAATGGGGATGAGGGGAGCAGGTGACAAACTTGATCTTCTGAGGCTTGGAGGCTGTTCTCTCTGCATAGACAAGTCTGCTGTGTGACCTTAGGAAAACACCTGCAGTGTTTTCTTTCTGCCTTGAATCTGGTCAAACTGGAACGGTGTTGGTGGCTCCACACAGGCATTTCAGGCACTTTACTCCCCATCGATTTCATCGGGTACTACAGACATGGCAGGCTGTGGGCAGCCTCATGCTGCAGCCTTTGCCTGGCCCTGGTCTCCTGGCTGCCCAGATCTCAGGACCTGCTGAGGGTCTGGGTGCTCTCTGCCTGTTTGTACATCCAATTTGCTTCTGAGGAGAACCAAGCCATGAGGAAAAGGAAGAAAAAGGTGCACAGCTGTCCTTCATCCTGATGGAGTCAGGATGAAGCTAAAGTATTAGGAAGCATTCCTCTTGGGTATACCTTTCACTGTACCAGTACCCAACCTTTAGCCTTACGTTACCTCCTGCTATGTGTTTATACAATATGCAGCATAAGAGATGGCAGTCTAGGTACTACTACGATTATAAAAATTAACATCTAAAACCGGAATTCACATACCTACTTCTTTTAGGCAGTAACGTTGTGAATTGCTATCTCTGCGTGTGTTTAGTAGTTTCGGTTAAAGCAATTTTTATTTATTTAAAGCCTGGTGGCCGTAATTGTATTAGGACATACGATGATTGTGTAATATAACTGTTTAACACACTTCCCAGAGTTCCCACAAAGAGCAGTAATTCCTGTTACTCTTTAACTAGCAAGAGTCTTTGAAATGTCTCGTTCTGACAAAGGTCACAAGCACATCTGAGCTTTCCTCTAATGAATGCTAGGCAAGGAGATCAAAAGGATTTGTTTGCAGGCCAGCCTCAGCAAGAGAGAAATAAGTTTAATTTCCATAATTACAGGGTAATTAATCAAATTGTCTGTACATAGAAACTAGAACTGTGTGTGCATTTTTGTAGTCACAGGTATCTGCTGACTGCAGTAGGGAACGAGGTTTGTACTTTCACCATAGCAGCACCCAGTACAGAACCATGCATCCAGAACATGTACCTGCCAATTTATCTTGTGACCAACAAACCTATGTACTGGTCTGTCTGGTTTCACTGATTACCTATTTTTGGTTTATCTCGTAGTATTATTCCACCACGTTATGATGGAAGTTATAGATTTTACCATGGTACTTGCTACTAAACTTAGAAGCAAATTTTTCAAATATTGCAGATGAGAAGCTCAAGCAGTCCCTGGGCAACTTGTCAACTCACAGCTAGAAGGGGTTATAGGAATCGACACAGCAAGTAGCTATGTCGTGTGGGAAAGGCAGGGAGGAAAGCAAGCAGTATCTACAAAGCTGCTTTCGTATACTGCCCATCTGTTCCAAGGCGTTCACTTTTGCAAGACTAGTTATATATATCCTCTTCAAACCAAATAGAGTCAGCTGCAACAGCAAAAGTCTTAGCAGCACTCCATTGTCTAAAAGACTTTGGTCTCCAGTAATGAATATTCTTTCTTTCCAGTTTATGCATATTCAAAAAACAAACAAACAAACAAACAAAAAAACAACCAACAAACAAACAAAAAACACACACACACACACACACAAAGAAAAAAGGATCATTAAGTAAGCACCATATTCTTGTGTCCTAAACTACCTATTATTCCTGTATATGTAGATGCTCTGAAAAGCCCATCCAGGTAAGATTAAGACTTGACATCTTCCTCCTCCTTATTGAACAGCCAGGGAAAAAATTGTTACTGACAGTTGTTTGTATGAAAACCAAACAAACACACAAAACCTCACCAAAATCTTAAAATCTAGTGCAAATTGTGTGTTTTAACTAATAAGGAATGAATAACAAATAAGGATGTTTTAACACTAAAAAACCTTTAGAAAATGTTAGTAAGTCAAGCCATGTTTGAAAAGGTACTTGCAGAGTCACAGTTTGACAATATATTATGTAGTGAAGTCATGTAAAATACTTTAAGCCCATTGAGAAAAGTATGTTAAGAAAAGCATGGGGCACATAACCAATGGGTACAGCTTACCCATGAATACATTAATCAAATACTTTTGGGAAAAAATATATTTAGTACTTAGTTACAGGAAAAGCTGTCTAAAACGACACCTCTGGTATATTCTCTTTATGTTCACTAAGCTACTCTGAGTAGGGCATTGTGCTAGGATTTTGCTTCATAGAATCCATCAATAATATCAAACATAATTTGCTCTTACTGCAAAAGCAAACATGGTTTCCTTTAACTTTTAGATGACAGCTTAGAACAACAAGCCAGTTCAAAGATATTTAGTTGCCATCTTTACCCAATGGTCAACAAAATAGTTACTTTTTGTTGGATATTGGCTATTCACACTTCTCACACAAGTTAGTAAGAGTTTTCTTCAGAGGATCTGGTTCAAATAAAATAATTTGAATAACTATTTGAAACATTATTTGAAATTATTTGAAAATAATGTTGAATATATAATAATATTATTATAATATTATATAATATAATATATATAATAATTTATAATATATATAATTTATATATAATATATAATAATGTTTGATTATAGAAAACTGTAGCACACAGAGTGTATTCCTACCTGGACAAATCATAAATACTGCAGCAGTACAGACAAATGTTTCCAGAGGTACTCTAGAATGAAAAGCAAAGGAAACAATACTCCTCAGCAAATGACATCTTTAAATATACACTTAGGTCTAATGAAGAAAAACTGTGAGAAACTTTTTTTTTTTTTTTATCTGAGGTACCTCTCCTGATCCCTTCCATAGAGGTTCTGATCTATCAAGGCATGCAACTGTCCAGTTTTGAAATACACTGTCCTCTAAACTTCATATTTAGGCACTTCAAAGTCATATGAAAAGAAGGTCGAAGTAATAAGCTCAAAATGAGAACTTCTCAGTCCAAAAAGTACAACCCAGTGTTTCCTTTCAGACCTCATCAGGAGAAGCGAACGATTACCAGTAAGACAGAGGCATAAAAGCAGAAGGACTTGTTTGCTCAGTTTTGCCTGCACTGCGTGATTAACTGCACCAGACCATTTGGCAATGCAGGAAACATACCTGCAACTTTTTTGCCCCTGAAATCCCTGGGACTGGCTCCTCGCAATAAGGCAGGCTCTGATCTGCAAAAAACTCCTTCAGTGCTTGCTCGCTGACGTCCACACCGATGATGCTGTGCCCCATGTCCGCCAGCCTGCACACAGCAGAGAGGTCCCGAGTTTACACGAGGTGCACAGGCTGGGCCATTGCCGTGCGTGCCTCTCCCGTGCAGCACGTATTCATTACAGAAATGCTCTCCGAGCCCTGCTTCTAGGATGCACTGGTGTGTCTTGTCTGGGGTTTCTGGAGTTTTCACATGTTATTGAACACCACCCCCACACGATCTGAGTTTCAAGTAGCACCCCTCAGCATATGGTTGATGGAGATTATAACCCAGCCAAAAAAATGTGAACGTAACACAGAAAAATGTAAAAAAGGAGTTGCATTTAGCCCAAATCACTTAAATTCCCAGCACGACGTGCCACATGGTCCCACGAGCAGATGCTTTGGCACAAGCGGACTCATTGTGGGCCATTTAAGCTGGCACTGTCAAAAAAAAGAAGCAGGCACTAGGGCACAGCTTCAGTCACTCTGTCCGTCACAAATCCAGCATTCCCCAGGCTGAACTTGGGACAGCCAGAAGGACTTTTGGGTTAGTCCTCATCCATCCCATTTATGCCACTATACCAAACGCCAGCAAATGAAACCAAACGAGCTCCCCCCTTCAGTCTGCTACTAGCGGAGATCCGGTGCTTTTCCATCGGCCATTACAAGGCTGGGAATTCCCCTTCTCCCTCCCTCCCCACATCATTAAGATTGTTGCTTTTATAATCTGTGCCATTTCATACCTTTTCATGTCTACTGCTTTACCACAAAGCGGGAAAAATATCCTCAGCCCACTCCTGCCATTTAAGAGAACATCCAGATACTTCTGTAGGAGCCTGCAGAAGAACAGACAGTTTTCACTTAGCATCGAGAGTATTTGTGCTGGCACATGAAAAGCCAAGTGCTACACAACACGCCAGGTAACATGCAAACTCCATAATGGAATACACATTTGTAGTCAGAAACACCATTAGAAATAAAAACAAGAAGTAAGAACATTCACCTTCCATTTTCTTAGAAAGTGAACTTCATTTCTGCTAGCAAAGAATACATTTCTATTTGTTCTGGTTTCGGTTCGCTTGCCTTTTCAGGTAAACAGACGAACTAACCCACTTCTAAGAGGGCTGCAACAGACAACTTAAACAGAATGATGATTAAACCTCTGTATCAATCATTTATACATGTCTCAAACATAATTTTTATTAGTTGCAAGACTATATAATTGGTTTTGCTCCCTTAGGCCCCTGTCTTCCAGGGCACAATAATTGCTCCGATGCCCTCTGCGTACTGCTTTAGGCCCCAGTTTCGTAATTTATGAACAGCAATGCAGAGCTCTTGCATCAGAATATTTAAGACTTTCAGTCAAGTTATCTAAACTTTATAGTTTAAAAGGTGATTTAAGGAGTAAAGGTTCTAAATTCCACATCATCCTTTCTTTGCCATTTTTGAACAAACGTAGGTCACAAAAATATTCTTAGTTTTCAAGCTGTGCCTGTATAAACACATTTTCCTTTTGTAAACGCTACATTTTTAATAAGAGTTTTTTGCATGAGTGAAGTCACTCATCTCCCAGCATTTCTTCAAGCAGCTTAGGCAGAAGAGTAAAGCCACGTACGGATGCCCTTGTTCTTTGTGAAACGCAGCGGCACCCGTTTCCCATTTTTGCAGCCATTCCTCCACAGTCAGCACTCTGTCTTTTTGCGCCCCTATACCGGTGCTTTCCAGGACGGCGGGTGCATCTGCCGGGCCGTCCATTTTCAGCAGCTGTGAAGAAAGGGAGAAAAATTCCCCCCAACCCAGTCAACCGCTCGGAGCCGGCCGCTACTTCCCGGGACCAAACGAAAAAATCAGCGCAGCTTCAGAGTTGTGTTTTGGCGACCGCTGCAACGTCGCCGTGTCGACCGCGGTGCCGACGAGCGTCCCCTCGCTGGCGATGACTTCGGCCGGGCTCGCTCTCCAGGGGGACGCCCGAAAACGAGGGGGCCGCTCCTCGCCCCCCGCTTCGCGCCCACATCTGACACCCCCAGGGGCCGCCGGGCCCAACGCGGGGACAAAACGCGCCCCGTCCGCGAGCGGCTATCGGCGGATCCGCCCTCGCCCCCCGCTCCCGCGAAACCCGGGGGCGGGTCGCG
>VXAA01007012.1:478387-507833 GCA_013399115.1 Anseranas semipalmata
TTTTTTTTTTATGCTGTTGATGTTTATAAAGAGGGCTTCACTGCAGATCATTTAGGACTTATTTATTCAGGGAGAGAACTAGTTAACTATGTGAAGAAATAGGGAAAGCTTCTTATTTATGAACAGTATCTGGAAAAGACAAATGCTCAATGTAACTTGTAAATACTTGATATGTTAAAAATACAGACAGAGCTTTCTGTGCAGCCAAAGCTGTTTGCCCATTGAGACCGAGGCCTAGAGCAACATAATACACAGTACCTTTGAGGCCTAGAAGAGGCATATGGTATACAGCTTTGTATCTGGGGCTCCTCCCTCTCCCACCAAACTAGATCAAATATTTTATCTGATGTGCGGATAAGGTTGCCACTAATTAATATCAATAAGTATGTGAAGAAGAGATTTTTCTGAAGGAGAAATAGAATGAACGCCTGAGGCTTGACTCATTAGCATGTGATGGAGCTTAAAATATGATTTAAACTGGAAGCTTTGCTTATAATTTCTTCAATGGCATCAGCTAAGCTAAGGCAAGACATTTTTAGCTTTAAATGATATTTCCAGCCTTACTTTTCATTTTTTTTTTTTTTTTTAGAAAAATTGACCTACTTTGACAGCTGTTTCATGCTGCAGCTATTTCACAATGGATTCAGAAAGTTTTGTTTGTATCATTTTAACCATTCAATGCTATGCCACAAGCTGCAGAACTATCTGAATGCCATTGTGTAAAAAACACATTTGTGTCATTTCTGGTCAGATTTCAGCTATTCTTTATTAGGTGAAGAAGAAAGCGGCCGAGGCAGCAGATGACGATGATGACGCGTCAGAGAAGAAATATAGGAAGTGTGAAAAAGCTGGATGCACTGCAACATGTCCTGTTTGCTTTGCCAGTGCAGCTGAAAGGTTTGTTTCTTTTTAATTAGATTTTTCACAGACTTCTCCAAACTTGCAGTTGAAGTTTGGAATTCTAACTACGTTCTGAAAAATCCCTTCATTTCTAAATGTAGAGGGAGAATTGAATGGTACTAATATGAGTCTTAAGATGCCAGGAAAGTGTCACAGTTATTCCTTTTGTGGATAAGTTTTTTCGTGCAAGTTGCTAATTCTGATATGGCATATTTGCAGCTTAGAATAAGCTTATTGATATTATTAATGGTGTCTTCTGGAACACACCTTGCTTCTGTGAAACTGAGAGCGTACAAGGGTAACCTGAGGAAGCTAAACTTGCTTTCAAGATGGAAAATGAAACCATCATTTACTGCAGAAATTCTTTATTGCTTTTTTGCTGGAATGTTTTGCAGTCCAAGGTGAGATCCTGAGCTTGATGTTTTAGGTCTTGGAAGACAGTTGTACTTATTTGAACTCCTTGTTCTCAAGTTGGTCGTGACTTTTGGTCAGTCCTTTTGCATTCTGACCCTAGAGATACGTCTTGTCAGTACTGTGTATTCAGTATCTGTAATAAGAAAGATATTAGACCTTGTTATGCAGTAGGCAGACTGTAATTATGTGGCATTGTTCTCTCCCTGGTTAATTGGGGCAAACTTTCCTTGTTTTATTTCTTCTCCAATGATGTAAAATAATTCAGTGCTTCGTTTACTTACCTATGTTAATTCTTCTTTGGTAGCTGGAGTTAAATGTTGTCATAGGAAAGCCAAGTGTTTTGGCAGTTGCGTAAGACGATTGTAGAGGAAATAAGTACCTGAGAAATCTGTGTCGGTGATGTATTTTTTATTTTGGAAACAACAGTTATTGCATAGTCATATTTTCTGAAATGTTATTTTAGTGTTTTGATAGATATATATTTTTCCCCTTGATTACATACTTTCAATATTATTTATTTGAGATGAGATCATTTCATTGCTAGCTATTTCAGTTAGTAGCTTTGGTCACTGTTTTTTACCTCATGAATTTATCTTGAATCATTTCATTGAGTTTAATGAGAGTTTTCTAAGTGAAGAGTGATTGCTTTGTATAATGAATATAATCTTTGCTAATGGATATTTCTTTCTGAGAGTAATAAGGAATAAATGCCCAGAATGTGTAACGGTTTCCTCAGTTTTTTTTCTCATTGGGTTAAAATTGCAGCCAGCTTGGTCATGTGAAAAAATAGGCAGCATCTGTTTTGTGTTCAGATTTGCATGTATAGTTTTGTCAGCTGTTCTGGGGACCAGACGTTGTAATGATTTATGAATTGATTGATTACCCATACAAGAAAAATACTGATTTAAATGACCTCCTTCCTCCCCTGCACTAATATCAGAACAAAATGAAAAAAGACAAAGGAACGGTAAGTTCCTATGGAGAGGGACTTTGCCTTATACATTTGGAGAATGCTTTGTGTGTTACAGTACCTATTGTAAAAGCAACTGTATTTCATGTTCAAGAACCATCTGCTTAAAGGGTACTAAAGAAAGGCTCAGTGGACCATTGTTAGAGGGAAGTTGCTGGAAGCCAGACCAACTATAAAACTGCATATTGTGTACACTTTGCCTCCATTGCATCTGGTGCTGTTTAGCTCGGAAACTAGAAATGTCTGAGACAATTGAAATGATCTTCTCGTTATTGTTATTTGTATGACTGTGGTGCCCTTTGCAAGTCAGCCTTCATGAATGTACCATAATGCCCTGGCTTGTGCCGAATATTTTGTTCATGTTCTAGAATGTGCTATTGTCAACAGATTTTTCTGAAATGTTATCGTAAAGCTATTTCTATGTCTCTTGCATTACAGATGTGCTAAAAATGGGTATACGTCTAGATGGTATCATCTTTCCTGTGGGGAACACTTCTGCAATGAATGTTTTGACCACTATTACCGAAGGTAGATTTTCCAATTAAGGTTGTGCCTTTTCAATGCTTATTAAAATTTGACAGATGATACGAGTGCTGGAACCTAATATACATATGTATGATACAAAGGCTTGTCCTCTGTGCTTGCTTTATTTGAAGTTATGCTTAGATATTGGTGGTAAAACCGCAGGTGTTTTATGGACTAATCATCAACATAAACGTGTAGCATGAACAGAATCAGTTACTTTACGAAAGATGTTTTGTGGTACAAATATTCTGAAGCTTTCCTCTCTTTTAAAACAACAGCAGAAAATTCTAAAAGATGAGAATAGTTTTAAGTACATCTATTTTCCCTTAGTTAGCAGATTCGCTTTACAATGTGAGCGCAGGAGAACTTGCCTGTAAGACAAAAATACCAAAATCAGTGAACAGGTTTCACTCTTACAGTTCAGTGACTGAAGACTCTGGTCAGGCTCAGAGAGCACTTTAGGCTCCAAGCTCCTTTCCATTTGCGTGGGAGTTGAGCCCTTCTCTACTAAGACTTTTGTGTGCTTATGTGCTCAACAGTACCTGTAACTCAGTCCAGACCTTAGATTCCAGGAAATGTGCTCATTATTAAGAGGACATAGTGGTTGGGATGCTCTTTATTGCTGTCATAAGAGCCATGACTTCTCTGGTTTTAATAGGAAGAATATAGGACTCTCTGCAGCCTTATTTCTCTGTCCTTATATAAAATGTTTAATTTTAGAATAACTGCTGTTGCTTAAAATGAACTAGATCATTCAATTCTCTGACTGCTTGCTATTTTCTTTTCTCTTTCTTCTTAGCCATAAAGATGGTTATGAGAAATATACTGCCTGGAAAAGGATTTGGACAAGTAATGGTAAAAGCGAGCCCAGTCCAAAAGCCTTCATGGCTGATCAACAGCTTCCTTACTGGGTAAGACAGAGAGTGATTTATGTAAGAAGGTGTATTTCAATGTGATGATAGTCTGAGGAGGTATTTTGTTCTGATGTTTAAATTAGCTTCCCTGCCCCATCTTTTCTATCTTCTCCTCCTTTCTTGCTCTGAAAGACTTTCTGATATTGTATGATCAAGCGGTAGGTCAGCTGAGTTTTTACGGGGGCTTTCTAGTATTAGAGGACTAGGGAAAAGCTCAAGTTAATAATTCTGATCAGCTTCTCCATTGTTGGGCACCTTCTCCAAATCCTCCGAGAGAACAACCTGCTATTGCTTTTCGGTGAAGTAGCAGCTAAGATGTGCCTTATTCAGATAGAATAAGGCTTAGTGGGGAAAAGAAAGTGTGCCAGCTATAGCAAACTGTATGTGAAAGAATTCCAAAACATCGATTTCATATTTCCCTGCGAAGTTTTTAAAAAATTATTATTATTATTTTTGAAGTAGTGAATGATGTATTTTTGCAGCGATACTTGCAAAACCCACTGCAGACAGTACTAACTGGTATTGAATCAGTTTTGGAGTTAGGTTCTGTGGTGAAATACAGTCTTACAGGAGATTGACACAAGATTTTCATATACCAAATGTTTTACTTATGACCTGAGCATTACCCGAGAATGAATTTAACAATTCTATTTAACAATTTCCTCATGTCTACCTTCTTTCTAATCAGTTAGTTATGCTTCATTAACCTTATCTGTAATCAGTCAGTAACAAGTAAAAACATGTTTGTTTTTTGACTTGTAGGTGCAGTGCACGAAGCCAGAATGTGGTAAATGGCGTCAGCTGACAAAGGAAATCCAGCTGACACCACAAATAGCAAAAACATACAGATGTGGTATGAAACTGAACAATTCCACCAAGGTAGCACAGAAAACTTTTGCTCATATTGAAACTAACAAGTATATTTTTCTTGTTTGCAGACATTAATTACTTCTTGCTTTGCCACTTAATGTTTCTAATTTCAAAACAAGTGTCTGATGGGCTGGAGAGCTGCCTGGTTAAAAGCCTACAAGCTGTTTGGCCTTTTTTGTTTCCTGAGTGAAAATATCAAGAAAGAAGCATCTGAAATACTTTCTGTCTGCAGTCAATTAAAAATAAAATCACTCATTCTGAAGCTATTGAAAGATTATCAGTATGTACAAAATAGACATACACCAAAATGTTTATTTTGGTTTCGTTCAGCCATACTTCATTATTGAGGAAAACATTTGAAAAGTTCAATGAGCTGTTATTAATTTTTAGCAAGTTTGTCATGGAGCTTTAAATGGAAAATGTTCAGCTTCAGCATGAAGGTAACTCCTGAAATTTGAGAGTCCTTATAGTGCCGTAGAATCTTTATAGCTAAAAACATAACATGAAAACACTGACCGTGTGAAAGGATTGGCATTTCATCTTGGACCTTTGTGATACTCTTAAAATAAATGAGAGAATTTTGTTTTTATAGTCTAGACTGGAAGATTTTCTCTCTGAAAAATGTGGAATCTTCCCAGAATTTTTCTATAAAGCTTCTTTTTTTCTTTTTTTTCCCCAATTTGTTTCAGTGTTCCACTCCATTTCATTGAATAAGACACATATTTTCATGTCTAATCAGTAGAGACTATTTAATTTAATGAATGAGAAACATTTTCTGGGGTGTTTTGGTTTTATGGTGTGTTGTGTTTTTAACTATGCATTTCTCTATTATTTATTTTTATTAATATAAACATTTGTGTCCAGAAAGCTAGCACTAATGCATTCTTTGGTTTGCTTTTTAAGTTTAAGGAACTATGCCATAGCCAAATTGCTTTGTTTTGTATGTAACTTTTGTTGTACAGCCTAAGAATAGCTCTGATTCAATTGACTTTTCTTTCAGACGGAGGGCTCAGACCAGTGTTCCATGCCTGAGGACTTGGTGAGTAGTGGTTGTTCCTCCTCATTTGTTCTAGAATATGAAGACAACCCCAAAGCATGGCATATGTCTTTCATTTTCTTGGTCCTCTGGCCAACTGCAGTAGTATTCATGTATTTTGCTCAGGAAACTGTCAGACACTATTTGCAACAGAGCCTAGGGCCTTCTGCTTTCTCATCTTTTTCCTCTCTTCCCTAACTATACCAGTTAGATTTCAGGTGTTTCTTGGTGTCTTTGAGTTGTGATCAGTGATTCAAGGTTTACTCCTAATTCTCATGTCTGATCAGGCAAAACAGCATTATGTTGCCAGCTTCCAAATAAAAATCCCCATCCCCAAATTTCCCTGTCTTACAGGTGGTTTCTATCTTTAGTCAAGCTAGTCTCCTCTTTCTGAAAGGTGCAAAAGAACACCAAATCATGTTTTCTCTCTCCTCTCCCCCACAATACAAAACTTGATGTATGTTGTTATTGCAAGGGCTTTATGATCATGTAACCCTGCATTTCAGATTGAGTATGATCTGATGTTCAATAAGCTAATGTTGGAAAGTGTCCCCGAGTTGCCTCTATCCCAGGACACATGTTCAAGATTATTGTTGACTCTTGTAGAAGCTTGGTGGTTTTGTTTCCTTAATGCATGTTTGTTTTTTAAATTAAGGCTGAATCATTAGCATTTGTTAGAGTTTTAGAAGGTCTTTGATGGGGATAGCAGAATCTAAATAAAATTGAACTGTTAGTTTAGACTTTTCTAAGTTCAGATTTCTGGATGCATAAGCAACTGCAAATGTTTCATAAAGGGCCCAGATTAGGCATAGATTATTGTTATGGCATGTCTCATCTGTTTGCTTTCCACATGGGTGTGGAGTTTGTGAGGAAGAGGTTAATACTACAGGTTTTCTGTGTCAGGCTGAGGAAGGGGAAAGAGGGAGAGAAAATGTCTTTATGACTTGCAATTCCGAGATTGGTACTTCTAGCACTTTTTGGTCTCAGTTTTGGAGGGAGGGGGGAACTGGTTCATTTTCCAACGTTTTCAAAGTACTGACGTGTTCTCTTCTCCCCTCTTTCCTTCACTTCTCCGCTTGGCCAGAGAGTGGCTGAAGTTTCAGACCATTGGTGGTACTCCATGCTCATACTCCCTCCTTTGCTGAAAGACAGTGTGGCAGCTCCCTTTCTAGCTGCATATTATCCAGACTGCGTGGGCATGAGTCCATCCTGTACCAGCACTAATCGTTTACCTGGTGAATCCAACCTTGTGAAGTTAGAGCACTTAAAGAGCGTGCCTAATTTGACTGGTAAGAGCCATCTGCAGGGCTCTGTTGCTTAAATAGGTGTGATGAATTTTGTCTTATAACCGAGTTTATAAGGCACACGATGCTCCTGACTCAGAAATACCGGTTCTGTTCTCAGCACTAAAACACACTCTCTGTGTGACTGCCTCTGTACTTCTTTGTCATAATTTACTCGTTTGTAAGATAAGGTAATACATTTCTCATGGCATTTATTTAAGGTGCAATCACAGACTTCATAGGCTTTTTGATTACTACCTGTCATTGGTTAATAGAAATGTGAAATTAACATGTGGGTACTTAACGATCATTTGCTTTCTTAAGGAAATGAAGATTTATAAAAACAAAACGTGATTCTGCTACTTTTGATATTGTCAATCTTTGGGGTTTGGAGAAAAGGACTAAGATTTCGTAAGGCATTTGGATTCTGTTTAGGTTAACTTTTTTGCTAATAACAGCTCTGAGACTGATAGCCTGGGAGTGCTGATCTGCAAAATAGGTCCGGTGTGGAAAAAGGTAATTCAGGATTCACACACTCGTCTTTATTGATATACCTCAAAACTAGCTCAGAGGGAGTGCTTCGGGGAAAGTTCAGTTTCTGTGTCATCCTAGCAGGCTTTGCTAGTTTTTTTTTTTTTAGGTGCTGAAAATAAATCCACTCATCTATTCAACAGATACTTATCTGCTTATCAAACAGAAAACCAACTTCATTACACAGAGCTACCATTACTGCACGTGGAGGATGATTACTTTTAGTAATCCTTTAGTACCCACTCTGGGCAGTGTTGGGAGCTGAAGATGAAAGTGGTTCAGAGGACTGCATGAGCCTGTACAGTAGTGCTAGACCTTAGGCTTGAATTTAGATCCTGTTTGGTGTTGGACCTGTCATGGCATCTGAGGGCACTGTTTCTCTGACAAAACTTAAGCTCTGATAGGTCCAAGACACATCAGGTACAAGGACAATAATTAGTACCGCACAGCCTGGAGGGTAGGAGAGGGAGAACAATATAGATGAAATCATTCTAGAAGTGGCTAGAGCTTGGGATGCTTCACTGCTTTTTTATCTGTGTGAGGTCAATGGATGCTTCTAAAGGGAAAAATATCCATCTTATCAAACATACAATGGAATATGACTGTTTTTCTTTGTGTGTCTTTATTCAGTTGCAGGAATGAACAAATATTTCCAGCCTTTTTACCAGCCGAATGAATGTGGGAAAGCACTTTGTGTGAGGCCAGATGTCATGGAACTGGATGAGCTCTATGAGTTCCCAGAATATTCACGAGACCCAACCATGTATTTGGCCTTGAGAAATCTGATTTTGGCTCTGTGGTACACAAACTGCAAGGTAAGAGATGCTAAAAGTTAATTTGTTTGTTTACAAATAATGGCTACTGCTATCGGATGTGGAGCTTTTCGGGGGAAGGGGGGCAAAGGGATTAGATTCTCTTCTTAGATATATCCGTATGCACCAGAAAAATTGTTTCTGTCCTTTTTGAAAATCCTTTCTAAGACTGGCTTTCTTTTTTTTTTTTTTTTTTCCTCCTCCAGTTTTACTGCCTAGGAGCAGTAACTTTTTTAACTTTTTTAAGTTTAACTTTTTTAACTTTTTTAACCTTTTTTTAACTTTTAAAGGGATGCTTGGACATTTCAAAAAGGTGTTTGGAGGTGCTTTATGATTTTTTTATATGAATGTTAGACAAGGGAACGATTGTCTTTTTGTTTATGTTAACTCTACAACACTACCTTCAATGGAGTTGCTTCTATCGTATTTAATACAAATAACTCAAGAGCCAACTAGAATTTCACATACTGAAGTTTTCAGATACTGATATCTGTATTAATGTGAAGCTTTTGGATATTAATCTATTTTTTTATTTGAATGCTATTTTGGTGTGGATTTTACTGCAATGTCACTGTAAGCATTGCCACCAGGCAGATTCATTTTGCAGTCATTGATGGATTTCAGTACCACTGCTGTACTAATGGAGCATACTATGGAGTTTGCAAGAGTATCTTTTAGACTTGTGCTTTTATTCTATGTTAGTCTAGCTTTTTATTTATAGGAAAGTTGGAAGAGATAAATTGTTGCCTTACTCTGTAAAGCTGGCTAGCAAGAAACTTCTACAAAACTTGCTTTTAAAGTGCTCTCAGAAACCTCTATGATTCATGACTAACCTTTAACTTCTGGTTTACAGTTTAAATATGTTGCAAACGTGAAAATATTGAATATATTAGGCTATCAATACTTCCTTTTTTTATTTGTTTTTCCTCCTTTACAGGAGGCTCTTACCCCTCAGAAATGTATCCATCATATCATTGTTCGGGGGCTTGTGCGTATTCGCTGTGTCCAGGAAATGGAGAGGATACTTTATTTTATGACAAGAAAAGGGCTAATTAATACAGGGATTTTATCAGTCAGTCCTGACCAGTATCTTCTTCCTAAACAATACCACAATGTAAGTAGCTGTAAAAATCCCTGTGTTATTAATGCTATAAAACTACATGGTACGCTTTTTTTTCCCTTCATTATCTGTCATTTCAACTATTTATGTCAGAATTACATCTAAAAGCAAACATATTGCATGTTTTCCACATGGTCCTCATCTACCTTCGATGCTTATGGAAACTACAGACATGGGAGTCTTGCCAGCAAGGTTTGTATTCACACTGAAATCTGCAGAAGCCAGTCCTGCGTATGTTTCCTACATGCTTTTCAGATGGATGGGAACTGTGGGAAAAATGTGCAATATGCTTAGGTTCTTCTCGTGGCTTAACGCTGCAATACACCTCAGCTACCATAGGTGAGGAAACTCCAATTACATTCTGGTTTGCAAGAGCCATGATTAAAGGGTACATATTTATGACTAGCAATCTGCATGACAGAACACAGAAACTTATAAAATGAACGTATTCTGTAATGGAATACCTCCTAGAAATAGTAAGTTGATTTACGTATGGAAAGTGTATTTGTATGTGTTCTCAATTTATAAAATAGTTTTTATTGGTCAACCGAATTTGTGATTGAAATTGTTACAAAGTAAGTGTTGTCTGATAACTTCAGCTGTTCCAGTTAAAAGAAATTGAGACATCTGCGTTTAAAGTGCTTAAAAATTGTAACTATTTTCAAAGTTACAATTAGCTTTTTCTGTATACTAAATGTACTATCATTTCTAAAAGTTATCACTGTTTATTTTAGAGGACAAGACAGCCTAAATTTCTGAAATCTGTGGGTATTTAAAATTTAGCAAGAAGAAAAATAAGTGTGCAATGATCACTTCTATTTTAGATCTGACTTTTTATTTAATTAAATATTTTATTATTTTTTAGAAATCTGTCATTATTGTTGGGGCTGGTGCAGCAGGATTAGCAGCAGCCCGACAACTGCACAACTTTGGAATTAAGGTAAGAAACTTTAGAATACATTACTCAAAAAATCAGATTTCCTCTGCTTTGAAAGTGTTCTTCATCAAAATGAAAAAAAATAACGTTCTTGTTACAAACATCTAAGTATATGGCATCCTAATTAATTTGTAAAATCTGGAGTTTTATTGAGTAAATCTGCTGTTAACGACAGCATTTACCTTTATCTAAAATCCAGCAAAGGAAGTAGTAAATATTTTGCACAGACGTGGGTTGGGAGGATAGAGGAGATATGGATATTTACGTCCAATGATGTCCATGATGATGGCTGTTTAAATGAGAGGAAATTTTCTCTCCTTTATGCACTTTAGTGTACCTATTTGTTGTTTATTAAAAATAAGCAAATCATGCGTATTTCCCTTTTCCCTCCTATTTGTCATTACCAGTGTGTTCCTACAATATTTACATGTTGACATAATTTTACACATCAGAGTATTCTTAGTGTTCTTATGAAAATCTGTGGGACTCTTTGCACATGAAATGTTTGCTGGACTGATGCTTAAGGAGATGATTGAACACGTTACTTCTTTTTTTTTTTTTTTTTGTTTAAGTGAAACCCTAGATCCTATTGCCCCATTATCTCATTCTTTGGTTGCTGAAGAGCAAATTGCTGTGCAGCCTTATTGTCCATCAAGTCCTGTTGAAAGCTTTCCTGCAGTAAAATATGTAATTATCAATTGGCAGGACAATTTTTTAAATGTATGAAATATATTGTAATTGTTTTTATACATTGCTTTTATTTTTTTGTTATTGCTTTCTGCTGCTCTGGAGAGATGGAGTTCCTCTAAAAAAGACTTTACCTAGAGATAAAAAGATAACGAAAGTAAATAAGAATAAATATATTTAGTCAGACAAAATATTCATCCAGTCCGGTATCCTGTGTCTGACTATGATGAAGTGGTGGATGCTGAAGAAAGTATGTATACATGGTGGAAATATGAGAATGGGTTATTCTCAGAATACACCAGGAATAAGCTTCTGCTAAAGGTTTATAGATGTCCTCAGGTGGACATTGCACCCAGATCATTTTGTTTAAAAGCCTGTAACACACCTTGAACTCCATTTTTGAGATTTTCTGAATATGTCTTTAGCTTTTTTTTAAAAAAAAAAATATTCTTTAAACTAGGGTTGTTTCTTAAAGTATCAGTTATTTTATATGTGTATATATCCCAAAGAGTAACCTTTGAATGACAATTTAAATGTGTAAAGCTATGTCAAGAAATGAAAATAGTGTTAAGATCGTTAGCATTGCTGGATTGCTTTTTGTTTGGTTGGTTTTGTTTTGTTTTTGCCTTGGCTCTGGAGTTGAACAGATATGTTTAGTATAATCACATCTTACAATTTACTAAACTGCATTCTGTCATAGGTCATTGTCTTAGAAGCTAAAGACAGAATTGGTGGCCGAGTGTGGGATGATAAGACATTCACGGGGGTCACCGTTGGAAGAGGTGCACAAATCGTCAACGGATGTGTCAACAACCCAATGGCACTAATGTGTGAGCAAGTGGGTTCCCTGCTGTGGTCATGCATTATCATTAGTGAAAAATTGTTGTTAAAAGCCAGGCGCGGGTGGGTGTGTAAGGGTGGGAGTCCTTTTTCATGGCATGATTAAAACACTGTTCTGCATTTTAAGTAAACTCCATGTTGCTATCATATCTTTGGTAACAACTGGGGATAGAGAAGGGCTGTAAAATGATTTCAGGCTCATTATGTAAAGAAAACTAAGGTGGTTTCAGCTTCAGAACCAGAAGAAACCACTTTTTTGCCCCTTTCTGGAGATAAAAACGTAAAAGGCCCCTGGCAGCCTGCTGATTCTAGTACAGGCAAATCCTTAGAGCTGAGAGAGGCTTTACTGTGGGAGGCTATTGCTATGTTGTTGTAATACATGGCTCTATGATAGACTTGCCTTTGCTTGGCCTCTGTATTTCTAGTCTGATTCTGCACAAATAACACTTAATATGTTTAATAGCTACGGTTGCAAACACAATGCAGTTTGATTGTTTGGGCAGGAAGCAGAATTTCTCCAAGTGGAACTTGTCTGAGTACAGAGTTTGTTCAGAGAGGCATACAAATCCAGCCCATGTTCTTTTGATTGTTTAGTGCTCTACAGTGTCATGAAGAATAAAAATGTATTTTTTTTTTTTTTTAAATCACGTTTTAGTTATGAGGTGAGGAGCAATGACTTCTGAATACACATTGGGTGTCCATCCCTATGTGGTCATTTGATGTCATCTTTCATTCAAATTACAGCTCTGTCTTGAGATCTGCAGTGGTGAGCAACAGCCTGGAGATATCTGAGGATATGTGAAAAACACTGGAGTGCACTTTAAGTAACAAGGCCCCAGGAAGAAGTTAGTGTTATACTAGTGCTATTTTCTCCAGACCGACTCTGTAGAACATAACAAAGTCTTTATTCTGACTTAGGTCTGTTGGGTGTTTGATATGAGTTGGACAAGCAGAGCAAGACACTAGGTTTAATTCAAAATAATTTCTCTTTGCTTGCTCGTTAATGAAATTGGCAATAACTTGCAAGCTGCATCCCGTTGATTCCTGAATTGCAGGGAACTGTTGGGAAATCAGTTACCAGAAAGTTGTGGTAAAGAACTGATATCAATGGCAATAAGGCAAGGTAAAAATGAAGGAAACTGGTTCATCATGTTTGATACCAGATCCAACATCTCTGTATTAGCTCCTGACTTGACAGGAAAGTTGGAGACAAGGTTTCAGGGAATCCCTGATATAGAAAGAGATGGAAGAGTGGGGAAAAACAGTTTGTTGACAATTAAGGGATAGAAGGGCTTTTGGTATTCCAGTTCTAGGACGATGAGAGTCTGAGTTAATCTGACTAATTATTTAAAGACATGGATGTTTTTTAAGTGACATCGCTTAAATCTGAGGTATTCACCTTTCTTTAAATAACTTTGAGCAGGCTAGGCACTGTAGTTTTTCCATACTTAAAAAGCAATAAAATGTCTTTTTCTTAAGCTTGGCATTAAAATGCACAAACTAGGGGAGAAATGTGACTTGATCCAGGAAGGTGGAAGGATAACAGATCCCACTATTGATAAACGTATGGACTTTCATTTCAATGCCATCCTAGATGTTGTCTCCGAGTGGAGAAAAGATAAAACCCAACATCAAGATGTTCCTCTTGGTGGTAAGTGGGAGATGTATTTAAAAGTGACGATATTGGCTGTGCTAATTACTGTCAGAATTTAGAGTTTTATATTAAATTGCCTTTTACATTGGATGTTTTTAGAAGTGTATGGCTGCACATCTGACCTTAAATACAACGGTGATAATGTGACTCTATGGAGGATGAAGGGAGATTGACTACCGTATACACATAGACCAAAATGTCACATGTAACATTTAAGGAGGCCTAATTTGAAGGCTTTTATAATACTGTATTACTTTTAATGTAATATCTTGTTTTCAGTATGCAGCTTTATTCAGTATACTGAAAACTAGTGGCAATAGCAGTTCAAAGGACTTGCTTCTTGCTGAAGCAGGCCATAGTTAGCCATAACTCTTATTCTTTATGACTAACCTGTCTAAAAAAGAGCCTGATCAAAGCCTTTTATCGGCAAGAATGGTCCCATCTCTGTTGGTAATGCCTCCCACTTACAGCATGCAAGCACATTCAACAACAAATAAACTTGCTTGGAAATGACTGCATCCCAAATCTTTTCAGCGTGTGTTCAATAAGGCAGAATTAGTAGCTCGTGTGCTTTTCATTGAACTCTGGATCAAATTTCTCAGCTCTTTTAGTTTATTAAAAAAAAAAAAGTAGGATTTATTTGCAAGGATTCTCTGTTATATTAAAGTGTTTTTTCCTTGAAATATCTTCACCTGTATATTGATGATAGCTAAACAATTAATTTCCCTCCTGTCTCAATTGACTATCCCAACTATGCTGTTGCCTTTTTTTTTCTTTAAAAATCTTTTTAACCTCTTTTATTTTTATTTATTTATTTGTTTATTTTCTGAAGCTATCTATGTTTCCTTTTTGAAGAAAAAGATTTTACTAGGGAAACCTATGTTTAAACAACAAAGCTACATTTTATCACTGGAAGGATCTTGTGTTTTTTCTGTGAGAAGAAAAACATCTTAGTGCAAACTGGTAGTGAGCTTGAAAATCTTATGAACCAGAGAATAGCATACTGAAATGCAGTAGGACTTGTGATGAATCATGATATATTCTTATTCTTTCACAGAGAAAATACAAGAGATCTATAAAGCCTTCATTCAGGAGTCTGGTATCCAGTTCAGTGAGCTGGAAGAAAAAGTACTACAGTTCCATCTCAGTAATTTGGAGTATGCCTGTGGCAGCAATCTCTCTCAGGTGAGTTTTGACAGCTGTTTTTTGACATGGTTGAGTTCTATAGAAAATAGTGTTGGAAGTGACACTGAGAAGTCATCTGATCCATCCCGTGGCCCCATGGAACAATCGGCTAGCCCTAAACTATTCCTATATCCCTAACCTGTTCTTTAAAAGCATCGTGACACAAATTCCAGCACTTCCTTAAGTAATCTAAAGGGAATTCATGACATGTTTGCAGCGATATCCTCTTTAACTTTAGAAGTTGAGAGTAGATGGTGCAGTGGAATAGAGCATTGTGCTGAGATTCTGGGTAGAATTCACAGGAGAGTTACTCTTCCTCAGATGTTGTGTGTGACTTCTGCTTCTCAGTTGTGTTTAAAAACTGAGGTATTTCTCTACCTTGCTAGGTATCTTGAGAATAAATGCATTTAACTTCTGAAGTGTTCCAACACCATGACGGTGGGCCCCAGTTCACCACTCCTAGGTATTCTGTTGACTATGTGATACTTGGCTTTCCTCGCGACTTCAGATTTAACCAAGCAGGCTCAGGAAATATCAAAGTATGATGTTGTTTGCAGTGTGTTATTTGCTCAATCCTGTTGCTTGGGTTAAAGATGTTTTGGGTCAAACCTACTGTGGTAGGGGGAGAGCTGATTGATATGTGCAGATGCACAAATCCGATCTGAACTGAGAAGCATATAAGAACATAACAAAAATCTGCAAGACAGTGCTATACCAGGACAGTCAATGGAAAATATTTTGATCTTTCAATCTTTCCCACTTCATTAGCACCCAGAGGAAATAAGAAAGATGTTAAAATCTATCTTATTGTTGATTTTAGAATCAAAATATGATGTAAATGCAACCGTAGTCATAGGAACTTGCATTTCAATAGCAGTTTGAGAATTGCTTCAGATTTTTAACTGCCAGGTGGTGATTGCTTAGTGCAAATATCACTATTGTACTAACTATGAATTTCTGGGCAGAGAATGTCAATGGAAGATATCATGGAAGAACCTGCGAAGTCAGAGAAAAATTCCATTGAGATTTTTTTTATATCTCATTTCCCTTTCATATTGGGAAGTATTTCAATTTTTATTTGAAGTCTTAGGCCTGTAAAATCTGACTTCTTTGCTAGAGACAGAAAACTGAAATAAATACACTGTAATCCACCTGAGTTTTTGTACTACTTCCCTTTCTTTTTTTCCTGTCCCAAGCAGAACTATAAATTACCTGCTGGTGACCAACCCAAATTATTACTTTTCTTAATCCAGCAATTTATGTACCATTTAGGAGCGAAAATAAGCTGTTTATTTTTGTCAGCATTGCCATATATTCTTGTGATGTACTTTTTTTTTTTTTTCCCCCCCAGTTGTGAAGGGAATTAGGGTGGCTTCTTCTAAATTGTGGGACTTCTGCTAGTAGTCATGTCACCTCACCAGTAGAGACAGCTAGTTATGTTCTGTCCACAGGTATCTGCGCGCTCATGGGACCATAATGAATTTTTTGCCCAGTTTGCTGGAGATCACACTCTTCTAACTGTGGGATATTCTACTGTGATTGATACATTGGCGGAAGGACTGGACATCCGGTTGAATTTCCCAGTAAGTCTGGAAAATGTTGATGCAGTGCCTGTCTTGCTTTACTTTGAATCATCCAATCATATCTTTGTATTCTTTTTGACCAGGCAAATCCACACCTGCAGTTTTTCCAGCTTAGCTTTAAGAAAAGAGAGGACAAGTTCAGAATTTTTGTCAAGTTTCTGACTGATCAGAAATTAAATTATTGATGTTGCCATTAACACTGAGTAATACTATTTATATAAAATCTGTGATGCTGAAAACACAGCTGTATTTCTGCATCTTAGGAGTGCAGTCCAAATTTTATACAAATTTAATCATAGTATTTGATGAATGCAGTGTCAAAGGTATATACTAATAAAAAATCAATTTATTTAACTAATTTGAATTTTAAAGAATACTGTAATGAATAGTAACAAACTCTCTAGTAAGGAACACCATTTCTGGAAAACTACCATTTCTGGAAATCCTCTCTGAGGCCCATCCGTACTTAAACATTATAAGGTGATGAGCTGGTATGTTAGAATCATGATGATTTTTTTTTTTCAGCTTCCATAGAGGCTATTTTTTTTTCTTTCAATATTTCTCTCAATATTTGTATTCAGCTAGTTTGCAGACTGGTGCTATATTAGCTATTCTTGTCTGAATTTATATTGGACATACAGATTTTGTAGTATAATCTTTTTGCATTTGTCTTTCAATAGGTACAGAGTATTGACTATTCTGGTGAAGAAGTACAGGTCACTACTGCAGAAGGAACAGTGTGGAGAACCCAAAAGGTAACCACTATGCTTCAAGTTTATGGATTTTGGAGAACACAAGAACAATACTGACCACAGTACATGCACTCCCCCCCCGCCCCCTTTTTTCCCCCTTCCCTCAGAAGACTATTTAGTCCAATTTCTACCCCCTCAAAGATGAAAACTCATATATTCTAATGACCTGTATTTGGATGTCCTAGAATCTATTTTTCATTGAACATGCTTGAGTTTTGAGTACTAGTTGATTTAAAGAACTAAGGTCTATAAAGGTAGTACTAAAAATGTGAATCACATAGATTTTTATCTGGTCTTTGAAATGACAGTTATGGTTGGTTTTGGTTCCACTCCCTACTCAGCTTTACTGCGTTTGACATGTAAATCTGCCTTGTTAAATTTTTCCCTTTGGGATGCAGGACTCGACAACCCATGTTTCTCAGTCACCCTTATTTCCTGTATCCCCATCTGCTTTGTGCTGCATAATTTACATTTTAGGCATTTTTAAAATGATACCTAAACTTGATCAAAATTGGATTGACACCACCGGTGTTACTGAACAAATGTTAAAGGGAGGGAATCTGTGAAGGAAAAAAGTAAAAATAAAAATCATCATCTCTCCTTTCAAAAAGACAGTTTTGTTAATCTGCTAGTCATTGACTATAATTTACAGGAGGTATTAAAATTAGCAGCATGGTTAGCCACTGATACAAGCAGTTCAGCAGACTGCAACTTAAAAGCCAGTGAACTGAGGGACCTGTTCTCACCTGAATGTAATGTGCAGTAAAATCAGACACTAATCTTGAGATGTCTGGTGAGTATTATGCTGCATCGTACATGAATAATCCAAGATAGTGAAGAGGATGCTATTAGGCTTAAGTGCAGTGTTCAGCTTTTGCTGCTGTTGTGACTGTAATTATTTCTCTCAGGTGTTAGTGACTGTACCACTGGCCCTTCTTCAGAAAAATGCCATTCAGTTCAATCCTCCACTGTCAGAAAAAAAAATTAAAGCCATTAATAGTTTGGGAGCAGGAGTCATCGAGAAGGTAAGTAAATTTGGATTATATTTCAGTTTCTTTTCACAGAAATATTGGCTGCTTTGGCCCTGTTGCTTTTGCTGTGAATTTCTCAGGGTTTGCTTAGACATTTGGTTTTACTTGTATCCTCCAGCCAAAAATCTTCTGTGATGTGTCTGCTATATGCAATTTTGGAGGGGGGGGAGGGAGGGGCAGGGGAAGTATGGAAAGAAACATTTTGCTGAGCTGCTTCTTTTCTCTATTTCTATACTATTAGAGAAATTCAATAGAAATAATTGTATTCATTTCCTTTTTAACCTGCACAGCATACATTATTAAAAAGCCCAGAAGAGAAAAATGCTAGCAGGGATCACATGTATTTCTTAGAATTCCCAACTCGAACATGGTTTTTAAAAGAAATTGTTTGCAGAATCACTTCACAGCTTAAACTTTTTGTGCCTAAATTTTTTGTGCAAGCCTCCGCATTGATCTTAGATCTTCCAAAATTCTCATAATATGCTTATTCCTGGTCCTTTTGACCTAATAAATATATGAACTATTTCAGACGAATATTGAAAGCTGTGTATTTGACCAGTGTAAGATCTCCTACCTTTTCCCAGTGCAAAAAGACAGCTGCTCCTGAAAAGACCCCTTGGAAGGTCTGTGCTTAGAACAAAACAGTAACAGAAGTAATGCCAGAAACAAGACTATAACAATGTGGAAATTTAAAGGCAAGATTCAATGATCCCCATCCGTTGTAGGGAATTTCTGAGTTCTGCATTAGGTTTGTAAAAACTCTGCTGAATTTCAGCATTTTCCATAGTGAATTAAATTGTGCATTTAATTTTGACTGTGTATTTTCAATTTCTGAGACTTCAGTTTTATTTCCCTCCCTGTTCCCTTTGGTGAACAGGCCCCATATATTCTTTGTTGAGATCCCCTTATAGACCTGTGTGTCTCTGAGTGGAAAAGGGAAAAAGAGTTAGAAGAACAGTTATGAGTTTTGTGGTATGAAATGCTTAGATTCCATCTCTCTTTCTTTCTCTCTAGATTGCCTTGCAGTTTCCTTATAGATTTTGGGACAGTAAAATTCAAGGAGCTGATTTTTTTGGTCATGTTCCACCCAATTCCAGCCAACGTGGGCTTTTTAGTGTTTTCTATGACATGGATCCAGAGGTATCATACACTATATTTTCTGTTGGCCCTTCAGAAATTCAGTTTATAATCTAGGTGCAATAATTACTGAACAATGAAAGCTTCATTTTTTTTTCTTCGTGCTGCTCTTAAAAGAAGTGGAATTACTGTTATGTAGCAAGAAAAAGCTGACTTATACTTCTTTATAATAAATGACAGTGTTTTCCCAGGTTTGGATACAAAATAATATACAAGTAAGTTAATGCTTTTAGTCTCAAAGCTATCCTGAAGACAAGCGCGTAACACCTGACTACAGATGAACAAATACGGGAAAGTCTGCCAGTCACTTCCAGTTTAGGACTTTTGTTTCCTTACTTAAACCAGTTAAAAGAGTTCATGCTGGCATACTAATACCTAATGGCCTGCAGTGGCCTGAATGACTTTGTGAAGCAGCAGAAGACAAACACAAGGTTTTGTATGAAACTGAGGTCTGCAGGGTCAAACTCATGGATTTCAAAACCAATGCAAACCAGTGTTTTTAAACATTATGTTTACCTTCCCTGACAGTTCCAAGCAGACACAGTACACATTTATATTACCTTTTCATGCTTTAACAAGAAGTGTGGCTTACTCCTTGACAGCAATTAAAAGTCATTTTGTAACCTCATGGCTTACCCAAAAAAGAAACTATCCTGTGAAGACTGTGCTGTTATTACAATATCAATACCTGTATATGGCTTTCTGTAAAGAAGTTTTCTCCTTAGTACTCACGAGCTCATTCTACATGAGATTCAGTGTGCTGATGCTGTCCAGACAGTAGATGTAATTCTTAACTTGCTTGACAAGTTTAGGAACAGAAGAATTGCCTTATAGGTAAGAGGGGGAGTTCTTTAAAGGATTTGGGAGCCTGTGTGGTATTCTATTGTCACTGCTTAACCTTTGAAACTACTGAATCATAGCAAATTTCTTGAAGTGAAAGGAAGCATCAGGAGAACTAAACTTTCACTTTTTGGTCCAAAATCAGCTGCTAAGAACTTAGCATTGACTTAAATCCAGAACGTATCTAGCTAGTATTTAAATAGCTTGTCTCTGTTAACATCTTTTGAAATTGGAGTGGAGTTGATGTGAAGTTTTGGACAGGAGAGGAATTTGAGAGGTCTGTCACAAAGAGTAAGACTCTAAAGGTCAAATTTTTGGTGTAGCCTTTCAATAGGTAGATAGGAAGTTTTCAGTTAATTCTATGAGTTGTAAGCAGGGCTGACCATCAGCTTATACAGATCTGTGTTAAAAAGACATCAGAGGATGTTACTAATTTGAGCATAAATACTGAATAATATGAACTCTTTATTCTAGAGCAAATTGATTCCTTAGAATAAAAGTTACTTTGGAGCTGAAAATCTCTTTGTCAATACCAATTAAAAGGGACACGTCAAGAAATACCTAAGGCAATAATTTTGAACTGATATAATATGTTAATGTTTTGTTTCTAGGGCAAACAAAGCATTTTAATGTCAGTGGTCACTGGAGATGCTGTGACAACCATTAAGAATTTAGATGATAAACAAGTATTGCAACAGTGTATGACTGTACTTCGAGAGCTGTTCAAGGAGCAGGTAAGAGAAGCCTCTTCTCTTAAAAGACATGAATTAACTTGCCAACAGACATAAAGCTTTTGATTGTATTACTTGATGTACAGGAAAACCTTTGATATTTTAGACTATTTTTCTTTTTCTGTGTTTGATGAAATATGCTTCCTTTGAGGTATGGTAAAAACACCATGTTTGGTGTCTTGTGTAAAAAATATGTATTGAGATATCTTAGATCTGTCCAAAGGAAAAGCATACTGAATGGAACACCAGAAATGAACTTTGCTTTAAAGTGCTTTTAGAAATAACAATTGAAATAAATCAGTACTTTAGGAAGGTAATACAAATACACTTCTTAACTGTCATTTTTTCCAAACTTTTTTTGGTTATCCCTGCTTCCAATACATCATAAAAGCTTTAAGCTTAATTATTATTTTTTTCCCTCCAGTGTAAAAAGCCACTGAAATTGGATGAGTGTGTGTGTGTGTGTGTGTGTGTGTGTGAAGGTTATTCTAATAAGAAACAGCCCTTCCTGAGCTGCCTTGGGTTGGAGGTACAAGCAAGATGATCAGTCAAGGGCCCTACATCCTGACTAGAAATATTGGGTAAAAATTCCTTTACTTCCCCACAAGCTCATCGTTGGGATAAGCACTAATAGGAAAATCAGATAAATCTGGGGCAAGCAGAAGATTATTATCTAGCAATGTTATTTGCACTATAATATCTTAAATTACTTAGAAAAGTTGGGTCTCAAGGAATGCTTGGTGTTATTGTTCATGGCTGATCTTTTGGGTTTTACTGATGGTTAGGATGTTGGGACTAACGATCTTGGAAAAAAATTGACATCCCAAAGCCTTCCTTTTCCTAGAAAACATACTTTTGGTAATAGCTTTACAGTTACTAGAATCATGGGGAATGTAAGTCCACATACCTGCTATTTTGATCTCATGAGAATGTACAGGCAGCAAACGGGTCTTTGGTTTTGGCACTAGTCTAGAAGGATGATTCTCTTGTCTTTGTCCCCGGGGTTTATAGCAGTTGTGAATTTCAGTCATCTCTCCACAATGCTGCAGGATTTTCAAAAATTAGGTGGCTTCTAGGGGTTTATCAAAAGTTCTTCCTGGGATGTCCATGCAACTTGCCATATGTAGCTGTTTGGCTAGCCATTGTTTTGATCGCTTGAGCTTTAGCCTTTTGGGTACTACCGGAATGGAATAGTCTATTTGTTGATACCAGATGTTGTGCAAGAGAAAATCAGAAGCACTTCTGTCTACTCATCACAAGCCCCTGAAGACTAAGACAAAGCTGTAGCTAACTTGAGTCCTCATATGGTTATTCAGGCTCTCTTTGGTAGAATTGTGTGGAACTTACATGGTGCAATGTGACAAAGAATACACGGTCACGGTATTACAGCTGAGGCTTAATTATGGACTTAGTTTTCCGTTTTCTCCCTGAACCTAGCTTTCAAACTAGCTAATTTTCTGATTTTATACAAGTAATGTTATTTCTTCATTGGAATAAAATAATCCACAGAATGG
Organism: Anseranas semipalmata; assembly: GCA_013399115.1. Lineage (NCBI taxonomy): Eukaryota > Metazoa > Chordata > Aves > Anseriformes > Anseranatidae > Anseranas > Anseranas semipalmata. Next base: position 500,654 of record VXAA01007012.1, read on the forward strand.
AGATTATACTTTGAGACTTAACAAGCTAGAATTTGCAGAGCATTATGCCTTACTAAGAAGTAAAGTGCTTACATTATACACAGAAACATGCTGAATGATGTTGATGCTGTTATTTTATCTGTTTGTGAGACTGTCTTATTTTGACAGGATAATTCTTTTTTTCTCCTGTGTAGTTCTAGATATAATACAATATTCAGATTTGTTGCATTCAAAAGAGTGCAACTGTAATGTTTCAGACAAGTCTAGCAAACAAATCATTATGTCACTAAACACCAAAGATAAGGAAAACTGGAATTTAATCCAACCTGTGTTGTAATAATACCGCATACTCTAAAGATTATGGAAAGCTATGCAAATATGAGATCTTCTTTGCAGCACATAAATTTTACTTTGATTATACAGGAGGTTCCTGACCCCGTGAAGTTTTTTGTTACTCGATGGAGCAAAGACCCTTGGCTCCAGATGGCATATAGTTTTGTAAAAACAGGAGGCAGTGGTGAAGCTTATGACATTATAGCTGAAGACATACAAGGAACAATTTTTTTTGCTGGTGAGGTAAGTATCTTTGTTACCGTTGATTAAGGTTATTGGGGAGCTATTTATGAAAGATTGTCTTTTGTTAGCCAACAGTTATTAATTTAGAGGTAGCATATGAATATTCTATTACACAAATATGCTAATGTTTCTCGATTTTGACACAGACCCCTCTTTATTCCTATTATGGGGAATAGGAAGTTTGCCAAATATCTCAGGTTGGGAGCGAACTGCATAACCAATAAGAACATAACATGACAAGAAGACACACTCCACTTGTATTCTTAGTCAAATTATCTTTCTGTTACTGCATTTGTGGTTAACATAATAAATGCATGCTGCTGATGGTACAGGTGCATCCTATATTGAAACAGTACTTATGTGCCTCACTAAAGTGCAGATAGATAGCAAAACAGACTACTAATTTTGCTAGTTGACTTGCTTGCCTATTTTGATGTTGCCAAAAATAATAAATTCTTTGAAATAAGTTTTCCATAGCATTTTAAAATGTTAGTATGTGCTTAAGGAAGACATAACTGATCTCATAAATTGAAATTCTATCTGTTCTAATAGTTTTAGAAACAATTCACTTTTTTCTTTTCTTTTTCTTTTTTTTTTTTTAAATACAGGCCACAAATAGGCACTTTCCTCAGACTGTTACAGGAGCTTACTTGAGTGGGGTTCGAGAAGCGAGCAAAATAGCAGCATTTTAAGTACTGAAATTTTGCGTTTATAGATATATTTTAAATTGTTTTCTGTGGGTAAAACTATCTTCAAGTTTCCTATTTGCTGCCTTTTTTCTAAGTGGTACTTAAATAGTATATGGTACCTGAAGATAAAATCTTCATCTTCCTTTTCCTACTTTTTGTTGTTGTTTTTAAGACCCGATGATACATATTGTTGGGGTTGGTTTCTTTTCTTTTTTTTTTCCAGCTAAGATATTACTAGCAAGAGTGACATTGGAGTCCCTGGCCACAGCTTAACTAATGGAACTTTTGTTGTGAGTCCTTTTCTGTGTGGCTCAAGTCATGCTATTGTAGATCTTCATTTCAGAAGGTCAGATTAAAACAAGACTAAGTTAACATACAGCATTAAAAATGCTGGTAGTAATGAGAATAGGAGTTTTCCACTAACTGTGCTTCTCAGGTTGATTACGCTCAGAGGAGTTCAAACTTGTTCCCAAAAACGTGAATAACCTAGACAAATTCTAGAATTACTGTAGGAAGGAACTCAACTATCATTCTTTCCACTTGCAAACAATAACCTCTTCTACAGTATTTTTCAGTTTCTTAGCCTCCAACACTTTGGCTTTGGAATATCAAGTTTGTTCCTTTAAATCAGACTGCTGGAACAGTTTACAGTGCAATCATAGAAAGGTTATTGTAGCTAATAAAAACTTGAAAGGAAAAATTAACTTTTACATTATTTGAAAAACTTCTTTGAAATATTCTCCCTGTTACTTAATTCAGAGAAATCCTTGTTACAATAGGGTAAGTTTAGATTTGCTTAGTGGTTCTGATCATTTAGAAATAGGACAGCTTAAAAATATTATATTTCTATGATAATTTTGAAAACAAAACTCCAAATTCATTTGGGCTGAGTAGAGGAACTATCCACTGATATGAGTGTAAAGAAGGACTGTAAGTTCCTAATGGCTCATTCAGCTTTTATATTTAAAAATAAGTGAAGATGAATGAGGGAAAATATTAACACTTTATGAAGGGCTGAAACAAGGTGGCTTGCACTTTGACTTGAAGTTTTTTTTTTTTCTTTTGTTATTAAAGTATTATTAAAAGCAACTTGTGGGAGTTATTCAGTAAGGGCTAAGCATCTATCTAATAGCTTTTCCATGGGACGGAGAAGACAAACTATTTTTTAGTAGAAATAAGACAGGCACAACCAGAATATCTGTTGTAATACTGTTCCACTAAAATGTCATTAATGGAAAAGAAACAGCTTTTAGTTCTGTTCCACCACACCTTCCATGTAACTTTACTGCATTAGACCTCGTGTTTTCTGGAAGGATAGTAAGCACTTATTCTTCTTCCCCCTCATTCTCATGCATAGGCTCTTTTTTCATTTTTTAATCTCTTCATGTAAGAGTGACACAGCAAGCTTTTTAAAGTTACAGTGCTTATTTCCATAAAGCTGTATCATTGAAAAGAAAAAAACAAAAGTAACCTTAAGAAAAATCCTACTGAATAAATGCAATTCTTCTTTTAAAATACCTAATAATTTGTTTTTAGAGTAGCAATGGTATTGTTAAATATCTTTATTTAATCTTTAATTTACAAGGTGAAGATGTTTATATAACTAGATGTTTTTCAGATATATATTCTGTTCTGCTTCTTAAAGCTGAATTATATGGATTAATAGGAAAAGTGTAACTGTTCATAATTTTCCCTACATAAAGGCTAATATGTACAGTTTTAAAAGTACTTCCAAGTATTAAATTGTAATTTAAAGGCTATAAGAAGCAAGACAAAATCCTTTGATGATAAAAGATAAACACCAGATTTTGCTTTTGGTAATCATTTGCACTTTGTTAACTTCATATATTTCAAGCCCACTTATAGCATACCTAGGAAAGATTGAGAGCTGTACATGTTTGAGTTCCAAGTTTCTTTCCCAGTTTATCATATATGACAACATTAATAGGAGTGGAACTTGTGAAGGTGGGGAAAAAAGCTTATTATCATGAGCTTAAGATATTAATTCCCTTCAATGGCTGCGTCAGCTGACTTGGGTCTAAACTTCAGTCAGCTTCATAACAGCACATAAACCCATCACATATTTAAGTAAGAACTGCCTGGAAAGTTGAGCTCAGCTTCCATTTCTACAGTTGAAAGTTTGCATGAACATGCTCATTTTAGGCATGTGCTTCCATCCTATTAATTTGTACTTGGGGTTTTAAATCTACCTACAGCTTTGCAGGTGGATAAATGATACATTCTAGAGAATAGAAATGGACATGAACAAATACTGTCACATTTGGCTTTAGCTGCTGCATACTTCTTATAGCATTAAAAAAAAAAAGAAATGATAAATTTACCAATGGCCTAGTCTATTAATTATTTGTATATTATTTTTGTGCTAAGGCACTTAAACGGTGTTGTGCTGCACTTAAGTTTGAGGAGTAAATAAAATAAGTATGTTCCACTTTAGCTTATGGTGATTTAAAATATATAAGAACATCAGGCTGGTTCTGAGGCTTCATTCTTAATTAATGTTCCCCCATTTTTTTTAATACTTATGTCAAATTTTATTTCAAGCATGTATGTGTTTTACTTTTGTGTTTAATTTATTCCCTGCAAATAAAGAATGAGGGAATGTTTTCTTTGAGCAGATTTGTTTAAATGTTATCAAAAATATTTGAATGCAGAGCATGATCTGTTACACTTCAACTCTTCTGTGTGACTATGTTATGGCAGCAGAATAAAACTGGAAAGTATCCACAGGGCACTTGCTGTTTTTTTTTTTTTTTTTCCATGAAATTTAACTAGTGGCTAAGCCTACATTCTTGTAAAATTTCATATTGCTGTAAGATTTCATATTAGCATATTCTTACAGATAGATAGACAATTCCTCAGTAGTCCTGTTCTACAGCTGTCTCTGAGCTCTAAGTACTAACTTTGCTGTTACTTGGACAGTACCATAACAGTTAGTATCTTTGGCCTCCAAGTTTTACAAAGCACTTCTTAAGCTCACATCAGATTATTTTCCTTATCATTCCAAGGTATAATTACAACTCTTTAGAAGCACTGACTGTAATATTAAGATAGCTAGAAAATCACCAGAGAAACACTTAATGCTTTTCATTGAATAGCTGTAGCATGAACACTTTGTAAAGTCACAGTCCTGAAATGTTCCTACTAGCTCAGATCACTAAAAGCATGCATACAGCTGTGCAAGCCTGACTCATATCACAAACTTATAAAATACAAACAAGGCAGCCCTGAAATGTTTGATTGCCCAGTGACAAATTCTGATAACACTTATCTATGTTGTTCTGCTTGAAGGGGGGTTAGATGTTTGTTTAATGTAAATTTGACTTCAGGCAACTTTAAAAAAAAAAATCCTCTCCTCTTTGAAAACTTATTTCAACTAGTAATATCTGTAGCTCTGAAACAGTGAAAGCACCACTGTGGGGAAGGTTCACTACTCTCCCCTCGGCCTGTCACACTTGCTTAGCAGTTCAATGTGTGTATCTCGATGACCTGTTTTTTTCTCGTAACACTAAGTTCCCCCCAGGAAATTATTTTCACTACGCATGACACTGGTCTTGAAGAATGGTAACTACATTCTAAGAATGACAATCTTTAAAACAGAAGAAAAATAGTAATGCTACTTTTAAAATTAGGTATAATTCAGTAGATTTCATCACGTCCCCTCCCTCCCCAAATGACAGTCCGTCAAATAAAATAGTTGGTGTAAGGGATTTTTTTCCCCCCACTAGCCCAGCTGCCTAAAATTAGTTCAGAAATGCGAGTGAAATAAGTAGTGAGTTTAGGACTGGCTGCAGTCCAGTGAACAACGTCAGGTGGAAAGGCAAGGCAAATCTGTTAATACTGCCATCCTGTTATCCACGGAGCAGGTGAGAGGCTAGGTTTTTACCAAGTCTGTGGCTTGAGATGGTAAGATTCCCCTAGGACAGCATATTTTATTGGTAACTCAAGTACTAGAATTGGACAAAACTATGAACATTTTATGAGTAGGTGAGAGGGCATTTTTCTTTTTTTTGGTTTTTAAAGGACTGTTTTTCATAAGTTAGCCAAAGACCGTTAAGCTCACTGTTGGTATAAGAGCCCTTGAATTTCAGTAAAATGTAACTGTGTGAGCCTGTCACTCTTACTTCACCACCCTACAGCCATTAGATGTTTCAGAGCAACACTTAACTACACTTGCATTGGTAAGCTGCTCAAATAGTGAATTTCTCCTTAAATGAGAAATGTTTCATCCATTCTCATAGAATCATATAGTTGATTTAAAGTCAGAAGGGACCTCTGGAGGTCATCCGGTTTAAGTTCCTTCTCAGAACAGGGACTGCGTGGAGCGGGTTGCTCGGCCTTCTGCCTGAACACCTCCAACAAAGGGGATTCCACAACTGCTCAAGGCTCCTCCTCTTCTGTGGGAACACCCGCATGGGGAAGCTTTTCTTCCCCTAACATATAATTGCAGTTTCCCTGATGGCAGCTTGTGTCTGTGCCTCCCATCCTCTCACCGTGCACGCCTCCAAGCAGAACCTGGCCCTGCCTTTCCTTTGTTCTCCCATTCAGCAGTTGCAGGCTGCAGTGTGGTCCCCATTTACCCATCTCTTTTTAATGCTGAACAAGCCCAGCTTGCTCAGCATCCCCTCCTACATCGTGTGCTCCAGCCCCCTGTTAGCTTGGTGGCCCTCTGCTGGACTCCCTCCAGGATGTCCACACCTGCCTTGTACCAGGGAGCCCAAAGCTGGGCACAGCACTCCCAGGGCAGGCTCGCAAGTGCTGAACATGGGGGAATAATCACTTCCCTCAACTTGCTGGCTACACACTTGCAGAAACAGACCAGAGTGGTGTTGGCTTTCCCGGCCACAGGGGCATACTGCTGAATCAGGTTCAACTCATTGGCCGTGAGAACCATTTGCCCCTACCCAGGTCCTCTTCTGCAAAGTTGCTTAGAAAGAAACCAGTCTGTCCCTGCCCACAGTTATATGGGGTTATTCCATCTCAGAGGCTGAATACTGCATTTGCTTTTGTTGACCTTCATGAGGTTCCTGTCAGCCCATTTCTCCTGCAAGTCAAGGTCCATCTGAACAGCATTTTTGACATACAACTTCCAGCCACTTGCTTTTATAATTATTTCTGAATTCAAAGGCAAGTAGAGACATTTCTTTGAAGAGGAAAAATTACACGCTTGTCAGCACTCAAGATGTTTTTTAACATTTTTTCCAGCAAGAGAAACATTGATTTTATGAAGTTTCTTACTGCAAGTTTTCAAAGCATTCTGGTACCTTACAGATTTTCCACTGTTCTACCAAAATGATGTGAACTGAAATAATAATAGAAATAAAAATGAAAAAAGCAATCATTTCATGAATGTTTTTATCTGACTCAGTAGAAGCTACTTGATTATAGTCAACTTGAGCAGGGGGGTTGGACCAGATAACCTCCAGAAGTCCCTTCCAAACTAAACCATTCCATAATTCTGTGATACATTTACCATACAAGTTTCTGATTTGAAAAGAAGAATAATTAAATCTACCCTAGTGGTTATGAACTACTCTTTCTCTGAAACCGCAGAAGAGCTAATAAACCTTCCTGGAATCACCATGCTGACTGCCAGAGGCATTATTTGGCCAGATTAAACACTGGTCTCCAAAAGGCTTATTTTTAAGTCCTGCTTAGTGGTGGCAAATCTAAACCCAGGCATTCATACATCTTGCTTTGTCATGTGTCTTGTAACAGGATAATGCAGAAAGAATGCAGATACAAGCAGCCTGCTCAGGTCCAGGAAGGCTATTAGTATAGAGCGTCTGGAAAAAGTACGATGGCACTTACAGTTGTCTTCCTAATTTAGTCTTGGTTAGACATGCCTGAGCAGTAATACCATGGGTTACCCCATAACTCCAACTCAGCCGTTTGCCTAAACACATGCAACCCCCCCC
>VXAA01007012.1:511984-528449 GCA_013399115.1 Anseranas semipalmata
AAAAAAAAACAAACCCCAACGGTTATTTATTTTTTGGTAATAAGTGAAAGTGTGATCCTCCAAGTCACTAATGTAAGAGTCAACATATCAACAAATTTAAGTGCTATTCTACAACTATTCTTTAGTTAACCACCAGGAATGGGGGGGGGGGTGAGGGGATACCAAACAAAAAACTAAATGCCAATACTGACAATCAAAGCTGAATACTTTATTCCCGTATACCAAGTTTCAGACTTACTCTAGAATGACTATAAACATGACAAAAAGTTTGTGCAGATTATAAACATACAGTTTTCTCCTAAGAATAACATGCAGTTTAATTTTCTTAAGATAACTTCTTGGAAGTACCAGGAAAACAAACATGCGAGTTAACTGACTGTAGAAAGTATCAAGGTAACAGTATTGTCCGTGTTGTGGTCACTTCTCCCTTTTCCATCCACATTCCTTCCTGGCTCCTGTTCTGAAGCTTAATGACTTCTTTGCTGAAATCATTCAATTCACTAACTCAGCTGAGAACTATCCATTTTTTGCTGGGAGGTTAGCACTGAATGGACTCAAAGAGAATACAGGAAGAATAAGAGCAAGTTGAGCAGGAGGTAAGTCCACAGAGCAGGACACAGCCCTCCCGTTTTGACATGCTGCACTGTCTCAACAGCTCTAACATTTGCACTTTAGCACACAGCAGTTATTTTGGAGGTAATATTGCTACTTCCCATGTAGCTAATTTTGATGTAGAGATTTCCATTCTTGTGTGGAGCATTAGCGTCGCGTAGCTTAATATTAAAGATCTCCTTGTTGTAGATGTTGGTAAGTAAAGAAATCAATGCAAAACCACTGTTTCAGAAAAGTTGTGTGGAGTGCAAGCCACAATTTATAAAACAAGATGACAAAAGTCAGTTTACAGACAACTCATTGCCTAAAAAAAAAAAAAAAAAAAAAAAAAAAAAGACTGCAAAATCATTTGCTTACCTCCTTGCAAATTTGTTTCATTGTGACCTCCTCCAAGTTTGCATTGGCCAGCAATTTCTTGACAGTTTCCTTAAGTTCTTCATCTGTCGGTGGTTTCTTCAGCTTTTTAATTAAAGGTTCATCATCTGAACTATCCTCAGACTCACTTTCTAAATACGAAGAATAATTTAAATTGTAATGAAAGATTTTATATTTGCCTGCCTTCTTCCAAAACAGAAGCCACCAGAACTTTTCCCAAACATCTGGTGCAGATGTTCTCCCTCAAAATGTATATCTTGCCAGACCATTGTTTTATAATCAAAGCTAAGGCTGTCAGTATTACGTTTATTTATGCACCACTGTTCATGAACTATCAGTTTACAAATCAATATGTGCTCTAGAAAGTATGGGACTGATTACATTCATCTATCAAACTGGAAAGGTTTATTATAGCAATTCTAAATTGAGGCATTATGGCCCTGAAACAGGACTTATTTTCTTTAAAAAGGAGTTTCGATTTTTTTTTTTCCCCACAGCAGTGCTGCCCATTAGGGTCTTGTAATTTTGCAATGCTGTAATACTGAATGTGCTGTCAGAAGAAACATGCCAACAAACAAAGAGAATCATAAAGGAAGTTAAATGTAAGGCACAGGACACTCCTACAAACTTTTCCAGCAGCAAAAAAACTGAGACTGAGTGACTCCAACATCCACTCAGTTCTTCTACTCCCAGAAGAGAGACAGATCATCAGAGCAGGTGCCAATAAATCTATACAATGAGTTTTCAGAAAGACCTACTTAACATTTTGATTTTTGTTATTGTGAACATACACTCAAAACAGAAACGCGGTAGGAGTAAAGAAGAAATTGTACATATATTATGTAACACAAACATACACAAAGCACATATATAAAATTATATATATAACATTATGTATATTGTGATGGCAAAATGAAACGTCCACACGCACACACACAGAGTCAATCACGTTATTACTGCCAGCAGATAAACTAAAAAACTGAGTTCAGCACAGGCTTGTTAACTGCTGAGAAATTAGGCTATGAAAGAAGTTTAGCATAATTCTATGACTAGGATTTGCTCCTGTCCTTTACACATTGACAAACAGGTTAGTTAGCCTGAATCGACGTGTGCGCTATAGCATACACATGCTGGTGCTGGCATTAAATGAACTATGTTTGCAGTATATGGATATATGCAGGATTAATAACGCGTTATGCAATTGGGACAGAAGCATGGCTGTTCACTTGTAGAGGGTCAGAAAATTTAAGGCTGGAGGGCACCTCTGGAGGTCATCCGGTTTAAGTTCCTTCTCAGAACAGGGACTGCGTGGAGCGGGTTGCTCGGCCTTCTGCCTGAACACCTCCAACAAAGGGGATTCCACAACTGCTCAAGGCTCCTCCTCTTCTGTGGGAACACCCGCATGGGGAAGCTTTTCTTCCCCTAACATATAATTGCAGTTTCCCTGATGGCAGCTTGTGTCTGTGCCTCCCATCCTCTCACCGTGCACGCCTCCAAGCAGAACCTGGCCCTGCCTTTCCTTTGTTCTCCCATTCAGCAGTTGCAGGCTGCAGTGTGGTCCCCATTTACCCATCTCTTTTTAATGCTGAACAAGCCCAGCTTGCTCAGCATCCCCTCCTACATCGTGTGCTCCAGCCCCCTGTTAGCTTGGTGGCCCTCTGCTGGACTCCCTCCAGGATGTCCACACCTGCCTTGTACCAGGGAGCCCAAAGCTGGGCACAGCACTCCCAGGGCAGGCTCGCAAGTGCTGAACATGGGGGAATAATCACTTCCCTCAACTTGCTGGCTACACACTTGCAGAAACAGACCAGAGTGGTGTTGGCTTTCCCGGCCACAGGGGCATACTGCTGAATCAGGTTCAACTCATTGGCCGTGAGAACCATTTGCCCCTACCCAGGTCCTCTTCTGCAAAGTTGCTTAGAAAGAAACCAGTCTGTCCCCAACAGCACTGCTGGAATCTCTACACAGATATTAAGAACTGAATGTATACCTTCTATGTATATTGTCAGATACAAAAAAACTAAGAGCAAGAGGATGCACATAGAACCCGTGTCTGTGTTAACAAAAACACATCAGGCTGCTGAGTCAGAGACATACACAGTGGGATATAAACTACAGCATCAATTATAAGATTCATGTAAAGTCCCTACAGAGGTACTAACAGAATTTCACTAATATTATTCCAGCAGAAGAAAGAACTAGGATGATACTTTCAATGTATAGGCAAATAAAATGTATATGCACACAACACATAAATTATATAAAAGTATTCCCAAACCAAAATATTTTTTTTAAATTACAGTTGCAAGGAAAGAAACATCAAGTAGCAAGTCCATTATTCACCAAATTCCATTTTCCTTCACAATTAGTTGAAGAAGCCTGCCTTCTAATAATCATCCCTGTTAAGCTACAAGATAATGTATGACGAAAGATTTAAAGCATTTACCTTTTCTAGAACTGTTCTGATTCTTTTTAGTAGTGCTGCTATCTGCCTTCTTGACATTAGCACCCTTCACAGCTTTCTTGGGTTTGGAAGTCATCTTTTTAGATTTTTCTCTTTTAGATGCTTTTCTAGGGGGCTATAAAGAAGAAAAATGGAAGATTAAAATGGTGGTTTCTACCTGAACAATCCATACCCCTTTTCAACAATGGAAATCATCCCTTCTGTCAATACAAACTAAATCAACAGATTTAATTACTACATTTTACTAGCAATTTCTACCCCTATACCATAGGGGGAATATGTTCATATTCTTTTATATTTCACATTGTCCCACTTTACAGACTCTTAAACTCAAACAGTTTAACAGCTAGAACTTTTTGATGATACTGGTAATTTAATTATGCTACAACTTTCCATTTGTAATTAGTTATCATAGAATGGTTTGGGTTGGAAGGAACCTTAAAAAAAATCATCTATTTCCAACCTCCCTGCCATGGGCAGGGATACCTTCCACTAGATCAGGTTGCTCAAAGTTATAGTTAGTTCTAATTAGCTTATAAATTTTCTTAAACACACACACACACAAAACATGATGTGTTGTGTTCAATTAATTTCTAGATGCTATAGCTTACTAGGACTACATGCAGCTAATTCTTTTTGCACTAGTTGAGGAGAGCTACATTAACTAATACATAATCTGGCCGGTTATTGTGACTAGTAAACTCAAAAAGTTACCACATTAAGTTACCACCACCAGAGGAAATTGGAAACATTAATACATACAGCATGCCTATGTATGTATACATATATCTATCAGCGCACTGCATTTTTGGTACAAACTGTGTGCTTAACACACAAAATCTTTATATAGTACTTCTGACAAGGCTGAAAACTCCTCACAGAAACAAACATAACTTTGAGCAGGATTAAACCATACTTTAGAGAAGGAACATCATGGAACAAAACAAGTTAGCTAACAGTAGTTACTAAATTCATAATTCTAATTCAAATTTTAAATGGCAGTCCACTGAGCAAACTATCACACCTTAAAAAAAAAAAATTAAGATTTGTTCATGTAACTTTTAACTGCTTCTCCCATTAGCACCTGGTACAACCCGTGAAACTAGCATTCAATAAACCAGAATACATTTATTTATACCGGCTTGCTCACTTATAGTTGCAACTATACAACTAAACAACAGCGTTAAGTGAAGAACTGAGACCTTCACTGTTGAAATTCAGAAAATACACTAAAGAATCACCTCATTTTTAAGTAAACATTTGTAGTTTCTAACTTTTCAGCTTTCGAGTTTCTGTTAGAGCACCATCACTAGCTACAAAGTCAGAGGTTAAAACCAGCACTCACATTTAAGCTTTTACAAAATTATGCTCCCTCAGCACACAAAAATATTTCAGGTATCTTTTGCTTCCAGGTAACTAAGATTAAAAAAAGAGTTGCAATCAAAGAGAGGCTCCTAACTCTATTTCAGCCACTCCAAGCCCAAGATTCCAACAGAGCTGGGGCAACAAAACAGATATGTTACCTACATCCTTCAACCTGTAGTATGTTAAGGGGTATCATAAACCTAACATTTTTACAACGCTGTAATCTCAAAGCTGTACAAAGGCAGACATTTTCTACTTCACCATTTCCTATATTTCAAACTAATTTGACATACTAGTGTTTTTGTAGTAATTAAGCTTTTATTTCATGCAAGTCAGCTTCAATTACCAAAGACTTCAGCGTACTCAGCTATTGCCTGGCAGACATCTAACTCCTACCTTTTGAAAGAAGACAAAGAAGACCCAGTTAGATCAATAGGGTTTACTTTTTTTTTTTCCTTAAATACTCGAGTTCTTGAAAAAGTTTCTAAAAGCAGACTCCTAGCTCTGAAAGCCATGTTCTTTTCCTCACAGCAGGAAGACTGTACTGCTGAAGAGATGAACAAATATAAAATTAACTTTCATTATTTCAGCCCTCCTTCTACTCACTATTTGTGGGGAAAGAAAAAAATGCAAATTCAGAATTAAGTTTATTCTATGGAGATGTGAGGAATTTTCTTGAACCATCTTTTTAAATTGAAATGAGCACCTGTCAAAATGACAGTGTTTGCATAAATGGTTGAAGTTACACACATCAGCTTTCTAAAAAAAAAGACTTTTGTTACTATTTTCTATAGCTCAGACTATTTACTTAGTCTGTCACACTTGTACTACAATAGAGGGAATGCAGCCCAAGTAAATAATGGTCACACTTCACAGCCAAAGACTCTGTAGCTTAAGTAAAGAATTTTCTTTGACACCACTCAACTAATTGCTGTTTGTTGCAGGGCTTTGGTTATGGCTAAAAAGGCAGTACTATCTAAATCAAAATATTGGATAAGATGGAGTCTGTAGTTCCTTCTTATTTCTTTTTACCACATTTCAGGCATACGGACAAATCAGTGGCATTTTAACACTTACATGGGCTCTCCATGTTTTGTGTCTATTCTGTGGGTAAGTACAGGACTGAAAGGGAATGCACAGGGAAAGGTATTTTGAATTTAAAGTTAATTTAATTTCTCTCCTGCTACGCAAGGCTGAAATAAGTTTCAAAGAAAATACTGAAGAACAGCAAACAATAAGGTGAGTACACACTGGAGACTGCAGGGATCTTTGTAAGGCTGCTTACTATGTAGCTCCCTTTAGCTTTGTCATCCAAGACACGGAACTCTAAAAGAGGAATTAGGACACAAAATCCAGAAGAAATGTGGAACCAAGATCTGAAAACAATGCAGCTAGGTAGGTCAGGGACATCTACTGAGTTCAAAGTTAACTTGTAGGTAACCAATCAAACCCTATACACACAGACACAAATACAGACACACTCACTGAAAAAGATACTGGGAATTTTTTTTGTTTTGTTTTAAATGAAAATTACATTAATAAAATCTTCACAAGATGATAATAAGAATCAATTACACTTGAAACCCTGACTGCCCCTAAATGACATATAGCAAATGGTTGGTAAGGTGTGTATATACATATAAAAATCAGAACCTTTGCCTTATCTTATTGATTCTCTAACTTTAATGTACCAAGAAATTATGAAAATCTCTTATGAATTGAAGATGTGTTCCCTTTCCAATGTTTTTCTTCCAAACCATTCATTCAGTAAAACATCACTTACCTCCCCAAACTTGTGTGTTCCAAGAATTACCAATTGATAACAACTACAGTGACAAATTGCAGAAAATATTTTTAGCCCTATGTTGTAAAACAACAAAACCCCTCATTACCTCCTCTTCACTTTCTTTTTCTTCTGAAGAGTCATTCTTTTCCTTCTTTTCATCTTCCTCACTGCTAGATTCATCTGACAAGATCTCTGGACACTTGGTGCGCTTTGCTTTTCTTGTTGTTCCAGTGCTACTGCGCTCTTTTTTGCCACCTTTGCTTGGTGTTTTTTTCGACTTTGGCAATGGCTGAGACACAGGGATATGTGTTATTCAAGTAGGAATACAAAAGTGAATTTTAAAATATATAAATTCCTACAAATCATGTGAAAGAATAGTAAGTACAGAGGTCTCTAAGTTGTTATAACAAAAAAAAGACCAATTGCATGTGCTACCTTTATGCCATAAGCAGAATTTCATAGTACAGGGATAAATCAGAGTAAAATGAAATTTAAGTTCTGTTATAAGCTAAGCATCCCTTCCACTCTCCTAATGAAACGAATTTTCCACGGTCAGGGATTAGCAAAGGGAAGCAAGAAAGAACAATTTAGAAGGAATCTTTTACATTACCCATAAAGGCAAACTTTCTTCTAGCAACAAATTAGATGACAACTCTTCAGGTTATACAAAACTGCATTTTGTTGTCACTCAGTACCAGTGTCCCTAAGGCAGCATGCTGACTTGTTCATACTACTTACCAGTGTTTACTGGGAATAAATTTAATTTCCTGAGCAATAGTCTGACTAGTTAAATATTGCTTTTAGATTAAAAACTGAGGGTTGAAGATTACTAATATAGATTAGTAGTCTTAGCAGCTGAATGCAGTGCACTAGCATATACTAGTTAAAGCAAATATTCCCAGCCTTGCAATAAATTCCATTTTGTAATGTGATCACACACACTTGTCAACTTGTAGTGTACCCAGGTATATCTGTTTATTTTCCTGTCTTCATGTTTTATTTCTTTGCTCTGACATCTCTTTTCTTTCCTGATGATATACCATGTGCATTCTCTCCCATTCACCCACAAAGCAGAAGCTACTTATGGTATTTGAGTATGGATATCCCTAATTAGCTTCATGTACTAATCACATATGCTTTTGAGCACTAACAGCACAACAGGTGCTCTTTATGTAAGCATATATTTTCTATCCAAGTTCTCACCCTTAAGATGTATAGCAAGCTACAGCAGGTCCCATTAAGGATGTCTGCAGTAGTACTACTCACTTTGAAGAATGGAGACAGCTGCATTTTTCACTAGAATAGAGCTATAAAAACAAGCATAACAAACTGTATCTCACCTTGCCTGAAGATTTTGGGTGCATCAGGAAGTTTAAGATTCTGGTTACCAGTTCACTATTGACTCCTGATCTTTCCAAATCAAGAACTTCACAGATACTTTTCAACATTGCATTTCTAAATCTGAAGAGAGTAAAAGGGGGGGAAAAAACAAAAACAAACAAACAAAAGGATTCAGTATCACATAAATGATAGATCAACTTATCAACATTTGACTGCTGGAAGCTGCTACCTGGTTTATGTCTGCAACCTGACATCCTTTGATTTGTTATGACTAGCTATACCAGCTTACATTATTTTTAAACCCTTTCGTTCCATCTCAACCAAGCTGCAGCAGCTTCTCCTGTTAATAGAGAAGGAGCTTATGTGTGGAAACAGTTAAAAAAAACAAAACAAAACAAAACAAACAAGCAAACAAAACAAAGAAACCCAACTCACCACCAACAAAAAAACGATTTGTCACACTAGCTGCTATAAATCATTACATTTATCTGACAACAATTCTAAGAATAATACTGTACATTTAATATACAATGAGCAGAAATGGTTTTGATTCTGAAGGAGAAAGGTTTTGAGACATAGAGGTGGTGAAAGAGATGAAAGCTTACACCATGAATGGAGCGCAACAGATTTTGTGAAGTAAAATTTTGAAAATTAAAAGACTGTAAAGCACGAGTTGATCTATATTATGTAGTAACAGAGATCATTACTTTTTTAACATTTCCTCCTTTTTTTTGTACTGGTCACTTCCTTTTTCAAATGGAAACCCGCTGAACTGACCCACATTCTTCTTTAGGGAAGCAACCTAGAACAGAACGCACCGATTACTTTCCATTACATACAGCTTAAAAGATTTCATCCAATTATGTTTGTTAACTTTTCATACAAGAAAAATATTTAGCTTTCTGTTGATGAAAGCTTATACCCATTTTCAAAACAAAACCAGAAACCATTATTTACACAGTTTATGCCTTTATTTACCTCCTGACAGCCTACGACTGACAACTACAACAATTAAGTTCCTGTGATCTTGGTAATTTAATTCCTTTTAATGACTTACCTGGTAAAATCACCTGCCATTTCGAGCTTGTTTAGAACGTACCACATTATTATTTACATATTTGCACAACTATGATCGAAGGAAGCCTGTCACATGCTTTGTACCAATCAGTTTGCTATAGAACAGTGAATTCTGCTAGAGAAACTTTGCTTTGCTTTTTCAGTCTTAAGTAGGATCATGATCGTACGTTTGAACTGGTTCTTTAGCATGACCAATTTTTGCATTTATATACCACCCAATTTACAAGGTTGACCACTAAACTTGCAATCTGAACAGGACTGAACTTTCATTGCAATAGCCCTTACAATGGGAAAATCACTCCCACCTAGATCCTAAAATATATTAAGTTCTTTGATTTTTCTCCATCTCCTCTTACCAAAAAAGGAATTTAAAGGAATTTCAAAATCTTATTCTTCTGAGATTTTTTAACATTATCGAGAATAATCTGAACTCACTTTCAATAGGTTTACAAATTTTGTTTCTGGTGTTTCTCCATTAGTTTATAATTTTACCAGAGCTAAGCTACTTTTCCCAAGATAATTGTCTTTGCCCACACCTAAAGAAAACTTGCAGATGGTACTGGTATGTTTTATTGAAAAATGTTAATTACTTTCCAAAGCACATACAGAATTTACATACGATACAACACCTGATCTTCATGACCTTAAAGAGCTTTCTGAGTTCCCCACAATTCTGATTAAATATAGCTTTGGATGAAACCATACTGATATATTTCCAAATGGAATATATTTTGAAGCAAATAAATATATTCTCTTATCTTTTAGGTCAGAGGCATGGCTTTCACAAAAGTTAATGGCAATACAGTAAATCTTCAACATACCCAAATATTAGAGATTTTTTTTCTAGGACTAGGAATATTCTTAGAAATATTACTATAATCAGAGGCAATAAATTCAATGTTAAATGGTCTGTAAAATACTGACTCTGGTCAATGAGTGATGGGGCATACTTTGGGTTAGAACATAAGGTACTAACACAAGGTTGTAACCTAATTGGTGTTTATCATGTTTTAGGTTAGAACACAAGTGCTACTGCAAAATTAGTTTAGAAACAGAACAGGTACAGTTATCTAAGAGGAAAACTTTCCATGATAAAAAACTGAAGATGAATAGCTCGAAAAAATATACCGTGACATGACAGAATTCTATCTCAGTCACTTCAACAGACGATGCTACAAGCATGGTATCCACAAGCAAAAGGTCCTGCAGGTGTACCAGAACTTTGCAGAAAATCAGAAGAATATGTCAAGGGCAATGATTTGTAATAAAGCAACTAAGACAGCGGGATGCTGTGTAAGCTCAAAAACAGCATGAAAAATCCTGCTTTATGATGTGGACTGTCTGTGTATAAGATGGGAAAGTATTTATACCTCAGTGGCACGAAGTAGAGCAACCAAGGCTAAAGTAAACTAATTTGTCTTAAATAGTAAGGTAAGCCATATGTAATCAGAATGAACCAGATAACTAAAGGGGTGTTTGGGGGAACCCGCTGGTGAGCAGAACTTTGCAGGGCCACCTGTACCTAGGCAACCATATCAATATTGTATGAGGCAGAGATTGCTCAGGTGACTGCATCAGACACACCACATTTTGGGCAGCAGGAATGCAGACGCCTACGGAAAGTAGCGAGGTTGGCCTAAGGACTCGGACCACTGGGACACTAGAGCAATCCCCTTTAACAACTGGCTGGGTTCTCCAACAAGTCTATGTCCAAAAGACTGTAAGTGGGAGGGCAGAGCAAAATGAGGTGGAATTGCATCCAAATAAGTCATGTGGGAGGAAACAGTGAGAGCTGTATTTCAGTTGCAGTTGTGTCTAACTAGTAAGATTTAAGAGTGTTAAATATCAATTTATATCATTTTGCACATAACTATGAAACTGCTAATCGTCACGTGTCTGTTAGTTGATTAGGTTATTTGTAAATAATTGATTTAGTAATCAATAAAACAGTATCATAGAGTTGTTTCTTAGTAGCGTGTTGCAAAATCAATAAACTTTATAGTCCCTTAAATCAGTTATGCCTCAGACCTACAAGTTAAAGGGGGAGAGAGGGACTCTGAGGAAATGGTATCCAAGTGCCCCTACTGGAAGAAGGTATAAAAGCGTTACTGGTTTCATGAAGGATAAATGGCTGCAGTTTCACAACTTTCACTACAAAGCTAGTTAAATCAGAAAGTTACATGGTTCTGTCATTCCACCTTTCCTACCAAACAGTGAAATTCTACTGCAGAACAATCCAAAAGTTTGCAAGCCTCTGTACACACTGAGCCAAAAATTCTCTACTTCTGTTTATTGTCACACTGAATAAATACCATCAGTTCCTGATTTCTGTACTAGCTGTTTTAAATCTCCAAAATATAAGAGGAGCTTAAAAATAAATTCCTATAAAAATGGTAAGTGTATTGAAATGGTAAAGTTTAATTTTCCATAATTTCTCTATATCCGTTTCATTCCTATTAGCAAAGAAAATGGGCCATACTTACTCTGAAATTTAAGGCACGATCAATGGTACATAATAGCAAATCTTTCTTGGAGCCTTTTATGATTTAAGTTTCATCCTTGGATATAAGAGCAAGCATATCCTTTTTTAACTAATATTTTAGTTCAATCTTATTTTAGAAAAATGAAAAAATGACTATTAAGATTTTACATATTAATGCAGTTTTACTTTCTATTGCTTTGTGCATACTAAAGGAGAAAATGACTAGGTAGGTAGCAATGTAGTAAAACCCACTAACATAGGTATCAAACAAAAGAAATTGAAGTACTAAGAAAAAGCTATGCTGAACAAAGTAACTATACACGGAATATTTTGACTATAATCTGCTCATCAGCAGTTTTAGTATGTGACTCATAAATTATTTCCAACTCATCGTCACAAAGTAACCACTCCTCCGCACCCAAGGAGGGAAAAAAGAAAAAATCTGTGTTCAGACAGGCTTACCATTCAGTATACCCTTCCACAGGATTTTTAGAGAGTGGTTTATGGAAGTTAGAAGAATTGTGGGCTTGATTAACTATTCCTTTAATATTCATTTTCTAAGTAGTTTGTAATAAATGACACTTAAGAAGTAGATCCACACGTGCAAATGCAAAAAAAAAAAACACTATACTACAACCTTTTTCACTATGCATGAGAACTAATAGATATACAAGATTTATAGTAAGTTCTTACAGTGCCTGGCCTGTTGTAGAGGAGTTTGTGCAGGTTCCGAAGTTCATCTGTCTTCTTTTTACTCAAAAAGAATTGTATCCTTTCAATTTCACAAAGTTTTTGTCCTTTTCCTGAAACAGTTAAAATCAGTTACGTGATTCATCACATTCATATTTACCAATGTGTTTACAACTTCAAATATCTATCATTTTTAAAAAAAGTGAAGTTATTTTAGCACAGCATCAGACATAATAGGTCAAATATTAGGCAGGCCTTTTCCTATCAGTTTGGTACCATGATAGAGATTTTTTTTTTTTTTTTTTAATTATTTCTTACTTGATACTACCTATACCAGGATTCACAGACTTGGCATTTGTTTTAATCTAGATGCTCCCGCAATTTTTAGCGGTGGCTAGATACTGAAGATCCTATTCAAGGTTAAATTTAAATATTATACAACTCCCATGGTTTAACATGACATTACAGAATAAAAGATAGTTTTCATGTAATTATAATAGCCTTACTATTTTGAAATGTACCATGATTCTGTTAAGTTAGGTCTCATCTACAACAAATTAACAAATTGATCTTTTGAGAGGCTTCATCATTATTCCCAGTACTCACAATTCTTATGGGAGAGAACAAACCTACCTGGTGTAATTGTAAAAGGTTCCTTTTGTAATGAGGACACTTGCATGGTCAACCGGTCTACCTTCTTTTTCTCCCTTTTTCCTTCAACAATGAGACTCTTTTCTGCAAAATACAGCTTCCTTAAACATAATATTTTTCACAACATGACCACATTTCACTGTAGTGATAGGCAATACAACTCCGAATCATTGCAATGGCAAACCAAAATAAGATAATGATATAACCAAGCAATTTTATACTTTCAAACCTTTGGCTAGAAGGTCAATGGGATTTTACAGAGCTGTATATCTGTCTCTAGTTCTTAACTACAACCCTGCATCCAACCTAACCTCAAAGAGAACACTGGACATTTCGTAAAGGGAACTTCAGCTCATGATGGAGATGACAACAGCACGCATTTTCAGAAACTCAGCCTCATGTCCTTTCATCACCTTTCTAAGGTACAGAACTGATAATTCTCTGCACAGTCTCTTTCTGCCACCCCTAGCCCCTACATGCACGTTTCCACTCTAGCTCTTTGTGGGAGAATAATACTACCAGATGGGCAAAAGGAGAATCCAACTTGCCCGCAGCCTCTTTCTCTTCCCACTAGCCGAATGGAGGACCTACACAGTAGTATCATACCAGCAGAAAAGACAGATCCACAAGGACAGTGGAACTGTACTAAACCACACATGGCTGCGCTGTGCAACACTCTGCAGAGCACAAAACTATTGTCACCACTAGTACAAGAATATTATTCCCAATAATTCTGGTACTGATTAGTCCTTCTAGTGGATGGTGTCCCTGCCCATGGCAGAGGTGTTGGAACTAGATGATCTTTAATGTCCCTTCCAACCCAAACCATTCTATGATTCTATGAATACATTTAGATCGTTTTATCTATACATTGCATATCACTACTTTAAAAATACCACACTAGGAGAAAAGCCCCAAGGCTTCACAAACTTAAACATTTCATAGTGAAACACTTGACCTCAAATCACATACCACACTATCCTTTGCAGGTAGTGTTATTCTGGCCTTAATATCAAAAAGCAGCTTCATAGTGTGTATGAAAACACAGTAAAACATACTTGTGCATATAGAAGAAACAGTTGTTTGTAAAAACTTAATTCTATTTACTCCGTTGTTCCCCAAACAGCGTAATTTTTCTACTATCTTTCCTAAAGACAAAGCTCTACTCCTTTAAGAACCTAAGACCACCAGTGACTTGGTTTTCACTATGCAATACTGCAGCTCTACTTACACAGATGCTTTCATTTGCAAAATAGTTGCCTAGAGATTTCACACCAACATTTTTGCATAGTAGTTCCTTCATCACATCTTGCATTCCTTGACTACCCTCTTCAATTACATGCTGCAACACAAATCCTGCCTTGCTTGTCCCTATGATATCACCACAATTTTTCCTGGTAAAATTAGTTACACGGAATTCCCCCACCACTATAATTAAGCTTTGTTACCCAATAAAATAATTCACAGTAGTTAGGCAAACAAAGATATCTGTATTATTCCAAAGCTGTTTCACAGATCTATCCAAGTTTCTTTCTTTTGCAAACGTGGATCACTTCAAAGTGTTACTGGCAAAAAAAAGGATTCTTTCTCAGATATGTATTTTTTTTTTTTTTTTGCATATAATTTGATACAGGATGCTGCATCTTACAATCACCTAAAACTTTTTCCAACAACAAAAAAACCCTAGTGTATAAATCCAAGATGTTGGCAATTCCTTCATTCTTTCTTGAGGAACATCAGTGTTGTTGTTTCTAGTTTTGTCTGTTTTAGTCTACTGGGAAATGATTTATGACCCGAGAGAAAGATGTACTGTAGAATCTCCTAATAATAATTGTAGAATTAGCTGAGACCACAGAAGACTGAATTCAATAAGCTTAGCATTTTTTAAGAGAAAAATTATTCAGTGGAAAAACAAGTACCCTTTTCTTCTTCCTCCTCTTCTTCCTCCTCTTCATCTTCATCACTTTCCTCAGCTTTGTTTTCAGCTTCAGGTTGTTTCTCATCTGCTTTTTCAGACGACATTGTGTCTTCTTTGGATGAAGCAACAGAAGACATGGCGTACGGTTCTGTAAAAAGCAGTCAGGAAAACCATAAAAAAATATAGCATTATTGCTTTTTTTTTTTTTTTTTTTAAAGTACGGTACAATTAATGTCATAGTGCTCCTATTACGATTGGTCACATACTTTAAGATACAAACTAGACCATTCTGCATATACACAATACATAAAATTTTTCAGGTGTCATCCATCCTGCCACTAGCCTGGTTAAGAACAGTTTAAAAGGTTAACAGTTCTTTCCACACACAAGTCTTCAAGCTTGCTTTGTCAAACTTTCAGAAACACCCACTCAAAGCAACTGGTGCTATACTATTAAGAAAGACAAAGTTTTAAGACATCACAATTTTAGTGCACCATATTATCAGTTATTTCTGATCACGGTTAACTATGCATACAGGTTTCCTGATAAAGTCAACAAGCTAGTTATTTAGATGGGAAATAGGAATGGAAAAGTGGAAAAAAAAAGTTATGAGCAAACTGGTAAAGTAAATGCTGCTTTCAGAATTCAAACAGCTGAGAGATAACTTGGGGCTTGAAAATGCTTTTTAGTGTTAATCTACCACAGAAAATAATAAACTTATCATACTTAGTATATTTAAGAGGAATCTCTTCCTAGCATTTGAAGTGGCTTAAGTGTTAACTTAAAAAAAAAATAAAATCCTCACTCTGGTCAGAGGCATTCTCTGTCACTAGAGAAATGGCAATCTAATAAAGGAAGATACCCCCACCTGTTCATTTTAGAAAGACTCTAACTTTCAAAATCATTCCCTGTTTACACTTCTGGAACAAAACACATCATCAGTTGTTTAAGGTCCTAGGGGAAAATATAACGATTAACCCTTTTCTTTTTCCAAAATTAAAGCCAATATATCCGCCAGAAGTCAGACTCAATGAACAACCCAAACAGCCACATATATGAAGATCAGCAGGTGCCAGAGAACAGCAGCACTCCAAATGACAGAAACCACAAGTTTCATTATGAGTGGTAAGGGGAAAAAGAAAGTTTACTCCTCTTTGTCAAATCACTAGAAAAAAAATCTCTTTCAGGGTATTCCCGACATTACTCTCTGAATATTCCTTGTCCATACAAGTGAGAAAACAAGCAAACTGCTACAAGTTGCCTTTCCTTCCCCTTTCGACGGGGGCAGAGGGAGAATAAGAAAGTTAGAAAGTTTTTGCCTTTTCAGCATCGAGATGAGCGACTTGCTGAGGTGAAAGCGTTCCGGGATTCACACCAGGAGGGCTTAAAGCAGGGATATTTTCGGCCGGGAGAGGGGAGGAGGAGGAGGAGGAGGAGGAGGAGGAGGGCTATCTCGCAAGCCTCCCAGAGAAGGACACNGCCTCCCAGAGAAGGACACCCGTGCACAACAGCACCTCCCGCCGCAGCCCGTGACCCTTCGGGCAGAGCTGCCACCTGCTCCCTTCCCGACCTGCGAGCCGGAGGCCGAGGAAGGCGATGGCCATAAGGCAGCGCCCGGAGGAGCCGCCTGCCCGAGCCGGCGAGACCGCCGCGTCCCCCGCAGGGCGGGTCAGGGCGCGCAGGAACCCCCCCGGCGGAGGACGG
>VXAA01007012.1:530624-581984 GCA_013399115.1 Anseranas semipalmata
CGGGGCCGCCGGGTCCCGCTTGCTGGCAGCCTCCTCGGCCGGGACGCAGCCGCGGGAGGGGAGAAGAAAGGCGAGGGAAGGCAGACGGGAGCGCCGAGCGGGGTTCGCGCCGGCTTTCCCCGCCGCGTCGCCGGGAGGTGCCGAGCAGCAGAAAATCGCCGCCGGGCTTAAAAACTTCGCGGCCCCGCCGCGGGGGGCGAGGGGCAAAGGTAGGGAACCGCATGGGTGCGCCGAAAGGCGGCGTGCGGCCGGGGCCGCGCAGGCTGCCCCCGGCACCGGGCGGGCCGGGGTTGCCCCTGGGCGCCGGCTGGTACCTGCGGGAGAGAGGGGGCTGAGCCCGCTTCCCTTCTCGCCCGAAGCCGGGCAGGCGGCTTCTCCAGCCCCCGCCTCCCAGCTGAACAGGCGCCGACTGCCCGCCCGGGGAGCGTGCGTTGGTTGCGTTGTCTTGTGCGAGAGAGGTGAACTTCTCTCAGCTTTGGGGTGTTTTTCCTCTCGACTCTGGGAACTTTACAGTGGAAACCGCTTGTGAATGCAGGCTTGCTCGAGGGCTAACGTTGTGTGCCAGTGTTATTCAGTGAGGGTTTCATTTCATATACTTACAAGTAGTGTTCTGAGGCCTAATTAATTTTTTTTTTTTTTGAGAACAGTTATTTAAACGTATACTTGCTGTAATTTTGAAAGGCTTTTAAAAGTATTTATCACATACCTTTTCTTAAGGCATGCGTTGCCACACATGAGGTGCAAGTGCAATCGTACAAAAGCTGCTAAGCCACGAAGAGGCTACTACTGTGAAAAAACTCACTTTTCAGATTTGAGCATTTAATATTTACTTCAGAATACATAAACTGGATGTAGGAAGAAATATTAAATTTGCGGGTATTCACAGTCCATAGTTGAAACAATTATATTTACTATCTAGAAAAAGAAATCTGAACTAGTTTAATGGTTTATACATCTGCATGTTACAGTCAAGCTACTTTAAAATTCCACAGCCTGCTATGTGAATTCTCTATGAATCATGCCTTATTTTTAAATGAATAGAATTTCACGCTGAAAATATTCATGGTAAAATATTTAAGTAACATCAATGGCCTGGCTCAGACTAGCAAAATCCAGAAAGTTCAGCATGGAAGCAAAACATTTATCCTCATTTTACCTCTGTATCCTGGGTTTCTAGACATTTCTCCTCACAGATTATATAGTCATTCATTGTTTGGCCCTTCAGGGTTTTAGGTTTAGTGAAGTGAGTAAATACCAGGTGGCCAAGTTCTGCTCCCAATTACTTCAGACTTTACACCATGGTAACTCCATTTGTTTCAGTGTTGTTATTCTAGCTTTACAGGACTGTAACGGGATACTGAATTTGTTCAATAGCTTCTGTCATATTTTGTGAATTTTGTCAGCTCAAGCCAGGCTTCTAGTACAGGATTTATTTTTAAATTGGACAATGCATTATTTAACCGATTCTTCTCTTTAATAGGACTTTGCAGAATTGAAAGTATAGGTGTTACACATGATTTCATTAGAGGCACGAAACCACAATGGTGTTTTGTGTGGCTAAAAGCTATAAGCATTCAGTTCTGATGACCTTCTTAGTGGAAATTCTTGTATGACGGAACTAAAAGCTTTAGGGAAACTATTTTGTGTACACACATAAATAGCTTTTCAAAGTCTAGATGAGAAGGACTTTTAAAGTTAAAAAAAAAAAAAAAAAAGTCTTAAAGAATTCCAGTAATGACATTCTGAAATAGAGACAACTTAAATATAGGAAGCTCATATTTTCCACTCCGGTGGCTGGACCTCAAAGGCTTCACAGATTTCTGCGTCTAGCTTCCCCTTAGTGTAAGGTGGGCTCCAACATGGTCTGGGACCCCAAGGAAAGTTATAGGAGGCCGATACAGAGCTGCAGGGGTTTAGCATGGGCCAGAAGATTTACAGTGTCATAATTCAGGTTCCTGGTTTGATCTTGTTCTGTGTAAATGCATTTTTAGGGGTATTTAGGTAAAGTCTCTCCACAATGTAAGAACCTAGAAAGATATTTTAACTCACTGAAGTCTGTAAAGGGAAGATGTCCCATCTCTATTATATATAGAAATTTGACATCTAGGTGTGGGTTGTTAGAAATAGCTTGGCAAAAGCTTACTTGGGTATTGTCACACTGCTTTAAGGGGAAACAAATTTGATAATGCTTATTTGAAGTACCACTTTTGATAGCAGTATACTTGTTTTGGAGAAGAGAGATGGTTTAAGGCTTAACTGGGAGTGTGAGACTCAAAGAACTGTTTGTCACATGAAGGGGAAAGTTAAGGTAAATACTATGAAGTCTCTAATGAGCTGCAGCCCTAAGTTAAATGTTGTACAAAGGTAAAAAGTCTTTAATTGTGACTTCTGTCACTGTGTTTCTTCACCATGTTTCTTTTTCATTTATCATTTTTTTTCCAGCTAAATTTCAGTTGATTCCTCTCATTTGAAGTTTGGAGCATGGTAGATTTGCTTTGACATGCATTCATTACATAGTTCCAAGAGGCATCCATATGCAATAATGATTAAGAACGAGCATAAAAGGAAGAGTACATTTAGGCTGAGAGGACTGAATTGCTCCTGCTTCCTCCAGTGGATTTAGCTGGCTGAAACCCATCATTTTGAAAAGTGCCATTGTATAGCGCATTCAAATGATGTGGAAAGGTTTGAAAGCTGTGAAACTAATCATTCCTGCCTAGCAGCTGTGGACATGCTGATAAAAATTTTTTCCTTCACTGAGGTTAAAATAAAGACTGCACCTTGGTAATTACTAGATAAAGCAATCTGGCTTACAGGAATTATAGCAGGTAAGTGAAGAGTCCACCTGATGTTTTGACACGAGGAAGATTTCTGTCACAGCAAGCCCAAATGAAATTCAAGGGCATTCAGTACTTTAACACGGTATAAAAGAACAAAGATGCTGGCATAGGAGTGATTAGAAATACTGTGATGCTAAAGGGACGGCAGCTGGGTATTTACTGGGAAAGCTGCTGTCAGTTATGCAGAATTCAAGTTCTCCCTAATTTTGTTCCTAGGACTTCAGCCATTCTTTGTGGAGAAAGACACTGATTTAAACTCACTGATCTTGAACAGCTGCTCTACCTTTTTTAGCTTTCCATGCAGAAGAGAAGCTTGTAAACTTTGCAAATGTTGTTGCTCCTTTAAACAGAAAGACTTTTTCATATTTCAGTCTTTTTCTCATGACCATAACAGAAACAGATTCTGAAATCTTCCTAGTGGAAAACGGTATGTTTACTTGTATTGAAGTATTTTAGAAAACACTTGCTCAAGATTTAAATGTTCTATACTAAAGTATTGTTTATTGCTTAAATTTTCATCTTCAAAAAAGAAAAGTAGAAAGGCTTTTTGAGTATGGAGCTACAAGACAACTTTTCTGTCTTGTGTGTGTGACTCTAACAGTCACTTTCTGTGTCATCAAAGACAAGTTAGTGAAGGTTTCCCTACCTAGGTTTTGCAGGTATACTATGGAGAAAATACGTACAGGAATATTCTGAAGCATGCTCAAAAAAGGAAATACTATGTGATACCTAGTGAATGGAAGCTATAAGTTCTTAAAATGTTTAGTGGAAGTGTGTGTGTGTATATATATATATATATATATATATATATTTAATTAATTCCTACAAAGTTGAACTGTCTCCATGGTGAAAATACCCAAACACAGGAGTATGCAGTTACTTAAATGCAAATCAGTACTTTAGTTATTTTGCTTATTTTTCAGGCACTATCAAGACACTATTTTACCCAATGTAATTCCAAAAATTAGACTGCTCTGTAAAACACTCTGGTTACAGCAATCCCAATACAAGTCAAAATTGTTGCAAGGATGCCGCAGAAGGCAGAGTTTGCCCGAGGACGAGTGATACCACTTCTAAAATGTGGACATTGCAAATAGACTTTCCAGGAATAACATCACATCACTACCCACATGCATATGTGGGTAGTTGGTCAAAGTTTCTTAGAAAATTCACAGGCTAGCTAGTTAATATTCATCTCTTGATTACATATATAAACTGTGTAAACTGATTCATAGAAGAGATCATAAATCTCTTGGAAGAGGAGTTGGATTTTTTTCTTTTGTCTCACCTTTTCCCCTACCCTGTCCTCTTCTGCCCTATGTACATTTGTTGTAAATAAATAAATAAATTGCTATTAATGGAATACTGGACTTCCCACCAATTTGTTACTCTTAAGTGAAGCAATGTTGAAGACCCCAAATTTGGGATATCTGCTCAGGTAGCCAGTTTTTTTTTGTTTGTTTGTTTTGTTTTTAATTTTGAGACTTATTCAAACTATGTTATTGCTTATTTTACTGTCATTTAAGAGCAGAACTGGGGATAGGCTGCAAGTCTGCAGCTTCCCATTCACGCTGCCTAGACACTGGAAGAAAATGGAAATGTACATCTTTCCTATAGGTCAGTAGAAAAGAGCAAAGTGTGCAGTCCCACAGGACCTTTTATCACTAACAGGGACAGCTTATCTAGAAAAATGCTTATGATGTCCATTCCAGCTCCCTCAATCGTTTTGCTGCCAGTGGAGCAGCAGCCTCACTATGCTTGACATATTAAGGTGGAGCAACACCAGTTTTGTCTTCTGTGATATAACAGGTTGTGATCTGTGACATCTGTTGGACGGGAAACAAAACATATGTTGTATATACATATATTCAATGTAAGGTAGCCTACTTTCCATTTCCAAATATTCCCTTCTATGTTTGTACGCGTATATGCATTTTATTATGCATGTTCTACTGGCATGAAAAAATGTGGCAATGATTTGTTTCAATTTCTGAGTGACTTTAGAACGTGGGTTGTCTGCACTTTTCAGGATTTCAGCAACAGCCCGTCAAACAACCGCTACTGTTGGTGTCCTGTTGTCAGGGCGAAGAGGTGTTAGTGAGTAAAATTATCCACAGGTCTGGTGTCTCCCGTGTCCTTCCTCCACGCTTCTAGGTACATCGCAAGCGGATTTTAAGGAAGACCTTCAAATGCAAAATTAACCTTAAAATTGATATTTGATCAATGTGTTGGTTAAGATGATGCTTTTTTTAGGCCTGTGTTGAACGACTGTCTCTCATAAACCTTATGAATGATCCAGTATACACAGAGATGTGTGTCACTTCCAATAATTTTTCAAGGATTTTGAAATTCATAAAATGGATCTCGGTTTTGTTCATATTTTACAAAAGCTTTTGGAGTCTTTCAGATACTAATCTTTCCAGCTTTTATAAAAATAGTTTCATATGACACTTGAAAATTTTTCTGGATACAGAATCTTTGTTGTTATAGGTCTTTGTTGCACTTCTTCAGCTTTCAAGAAGGTGATACGGCATATGAAATTTCAAAATAAATATCATAGCTTCTCCAAGTAATTATTTTATTAATAAATTGAAACTTTAATTTTGACAAAAATGTTAACTCTTAAACTTTTATGAAAATCTTGTGATTCAACGAAATCATCTACTACTTTTTGGAACAAGTCATGCATAATTTTGTGGACAAGTGTCTTTGTGGAATAGAACACATTCTTACTCTTTTTAAGCATTTGTTCCTCATATTTTAGATTAATATATGAGAATCAGACAAAAGTTGAGAGCACGCAGTGTGATACTTTGCATAATGCCTGTGCGTTGAATTCAGTTGGGTTTGTTTGAAACACATTGTTACATTCTCTTCATATAGTAGGTGGTAGTCTGTAGAGGTCTGCTGAAGTGAAAGTTACATAAGAATTTTCACCATGGTCTTGTGGCTGAATATGGTCTTTGCAAACTTGTAACTGAATGAATTATTCCCCTTTCCTGATTGAATTGTTACATTTCATTTTAGTCCAGAGGTTAACTTTCCTGGTGAGCATATGGGAAAATCCTTTGCCTGGTTTTGATTTAAAAAAAAAAAAAAAAAGTATTTTTCCCATTTAAAATGTGGCTGGGGAAAGAGGTTGCAAATTATATAACTCTATAATTTGGCATTTTTAGCCTGGCCGTTTCTCTTTGAGGGTTTAATCACTTTGGAGATAAGAGATTGAACAAATATTAAAAAAAGCCCTCGTCTGCTTCTAATTTATTCTTAGTTACTTTATGCTATTTGTTTCTTGAAAGACTTGTACCCTGGTTGCCACTATGTGGTGAGGATTGTACTGCTCTAGTTTTAAACTGCTGTAAATTAGCATGAATAAACACATATTACATTTGCTGCTACCTTTGGTGGGATAAGGCTTCCTGGATGCTTAGTTAGGCTTTAAGGGAGATAGTTATACCTGCTAGGTAAAGCAGCTTTTATTATTGATGAGAATTGGACTTTTTGGTGGTGGATTGCAGTATTGGTTACAAGATCCTTGATCACACATGAGCTCTGTAACCCGAACATTCTGTTACGCTGGAAGAAGTAGTTGCCTGTCACCTCGCAGAAATAGGTCCTAAAATCCTAATGCTATAAATACCTATGAGAGTAGTTGCCTAACTTGCCTACCCAAATAAAGATAGAATATTCACGTAGCCGAAGGTTTGTACAGATGTGTGTAGGAGTGTAGACTTAACTAGTAATGTAACATAGCTGATATCTCTGTAAGAGGTTTTAAAGCTTTGTAGAAAATTACTGTATAGTATTATTAGATCTGCTTGTTTGTAAACCCCCCTATTTTGGTCTTGAAAAGTAAACACACTTAACATTAAAAATTTGCTTAATTTTAATGAAAATTGTGTATAAGATCTGTCATGTCCTAAAGCCTGCTGAAGTCTTTCCAGTGGTTTAAATGAGTTCTGAATGAAGGTACTCAGAGAAAAGTCTTTGCCCACAGTAAACTGGGAGCTGGTATATCCCACAAGTAAAGCCAGCTAGGGAAGTATGCAAGTTGAGTGATTTAGTTGTGTAGAGTTTCTGTGTCACTTCTGAGATGTAAATGTCAGTTCAGTTTGTAAGCTTGAGTCTATGTAGGTATCTCATCCACCCCAAGCTTTGTCAGAAGGGAATACAGATACTGAAAAGTAAAGCAGAGTCTAGCATTAATTATAGAAGTTAGGACTTCTTAAAAACAAATGCCATGGTTCTCATTAGAGCAGGAGTTTAGCTCTATCATTTCTTTTTCCTTTAAAATTTGTAGGCACGTAATTTTCTTTTTTTCTGCTGTGCTTAAGAGGTGACTTATCAAAGAAGAATGTGGCCTGCAATGTGCACTTCCAGCATTAGAATGATCAATAATATCAAGGTGGTATAATACATGTTTTTTCCCAGAAGTCTGAGCACTGTTAGAATAAATCTATTTTGTGTGTCTAATTGCCTTTCCGATCACCCTTTAGAAAATGTGTTCACCTTGAGAAGTTTTCATCAAAAGTTTTGCTTGTCTTTTCAGAGTAGTTTCTACTTTTAAACTCTATTAAAAAAAAAAAAAGTGACCTTAGTTGGCACAGAAGGTCACATATCTTGGCTTTCCATCTGGTTAAGTAATTCAGTTGAAAAATGAGCTAAGCAACAGAGCCATTTTTGTCATTTTTGTGAGTACCTTACAAAAATACTTGCTTGGAATGCTTTCACTTCACACTTCTTCACAGCTACCTTCCTGCCCAGGGCTAAACACAGCCCTCTGTCTTCACTGCATTTTGGTGTCTCAGGAAAAATGAATAGCAGTTTCTGGGCTTGTATACATAGGAACATTCAGAAAAAAATATTCCAAACTAACTGCATGGACACTCTGAAATGTTAATATGAGCTAACTTCTAAAGTGTGTTACTTAAATCACATTCAAATCTGTTATGGATACTCTTATTTGGCAGTGGCTTTTGTTTATTTAGCTAACTTCTAAAGTAAATTAAACAAAAGCACTTTACAGACACTTTCAAATTCTATTTATGGTTTAATTAATACATTTTAAAAGCTTATTCAAATTAATCTTCCTGAAGGTTCTGGCTAACAAACCCTGCTGAGTTGTGGTAGGGTGGCTGATGAGGTTGTGATGTCTCGTTCTCTGTTCTCCTCTCCTTAAGCTGCTGGACAAAGATTGTCAGGAAAGCACGTATGGTTGCTGTGCAGCCGGGGTAGTTCACAAATGGTATATAGCACAGACTTACATTCAGAGAAAGCAAATACAGTGGACTGTGAACGGAGGCATCGTAAGGCAAGAGCAGAGTGCTTGCTGTGCTGCAGCAATGGCCATCTTTGGTGGAAGGTGAAGCAGGCTGCAAGAAGTGGTAACATCTTCAGTTGCAGGATTTGGCAGGACTTGCGTCAGTAGCATGAGTGTCTCTGTGTAAACAAGCTTTCTTTCTACAAACTGTGAAATGGGAGCATGCTTTTACCTGGAAACCTGCAGCAAGTGAAGATGTTAAGTTAAATTGGTTAGACATATCTTTTTTTGAAGTTGTTATCTTCCTGATATTGAAAGTGTGTCTTCCCAGAGAAGTTACCATGCAATAAGGTAGGAGGTACAGAAAACCTGTTGTTCCACACTGGCTTCTGGTCTGGGTATTCTTGATTTTATTTTATTTTTTTTTTAATGTGAAGTAGTTTACTATCCTGGATTGTTCAGTTCCTTGCACATGGCAGGAGCTATTGAGCAGTTGAATTTGTGTTGTAAATTCATACCATCAGTTAACGTAGAGAAGATTTTCTGTGTAGATATACTGTGAGAGACCTTTGTCGTTCACCCAGGCACATGTATCCTTGGTTATCTTTCCACATTCACTAAACAGTACAAAAGTCTGATTCTCATGTGGACATCCCCGATGCCAAAGATACTCATGCAGTAAGGCCATCCTGCAGAAACTCTGTGCAAGAGGAAATTTTGAATGCAGTTAGTGGTGGGATGAGGCAGTCTCTTCCTTCTCTGGAATTATGATTAATTTCTGCATAGGTTGATTTGGATGAACATATGGAATATTTCTAGTTTATGTGGTTCTGGCTAGGAACACTGACTCCTTTTCAAAACTAGTTTGCAATAATGCATATTAAACATCTTTATAACCTTTATATAGTTACACATCACTTCATTCTCCTCTAATTTAGTCCCAATAATCTGGAATTTGTCTGGGTAGTAACTTGCAAAAAGCCAGAAAATATGTCCCCTTAAACATTCCTGATGTTTCCCAAACTAAATATTCCCTTTTGAGTAACCAAACAGATCACATTCTTTGGCAGGGGTTCTGCTCCTGACCTCAGAAAAACAGTCTTGAAAATGAATTCAAACAGTTCAGAGCAGCTGGAAACAGCTTTTTTGGAAGTGTTGCTAGATACTGGCTTCTGCTTTCTTCTGAGGATACCTGGTTTTGTGCCTGGTGTTGTTTTGTCAAGGCTAGTATAAGTGTTGTTCATAGACTTGTAATCACTTATTTCCATAAACAAAAGATAGAATATGATATGTTTCATCCTTACAATATGCTAGGACTTCTAAAACTTTTTTAATTTTTTTTTTCCCCTACTTGTATCCTGTTAGCTCTCTGTCCTTGCAAAGCTGAGAACTGTCCCATTTTACCTTTATATGTTACATTTTATTCTGGCAAATAGTCTATAATGTGTAAGTGTGTATCTGTTTGTTTATGCCAGTTGACATTTTCACATACATTTGAAGAAGTCCAGCAAAACTCAAGTGTTTGAGGATATTTTAAAATGCAAATGTATAGGTTATTTTAAAAATTAACTAACTGATGCTTAGTTATAGCTTACATGGAGAGGAGTGAAGGGACAAATGTTGCATGTACAGTTATTATATGTTCAAATGGCAATACATTTCCAGATGCTTCAGTGTACATTATGGTGAGGCTGGGCAGAGAAAAGCAGAGAAATAAGGTGATTGGTTTTATTTAGTAAATAACAGTGGACTTGGGAAGAGAAATCTTTCTCTGCAAAAGTGGTGCTGCTGTAGTGGGACCATTCTGGTAGATTATCCCTTAAACGGTTGGAAGGAAGAGAACAATATGGAATGGTCTCCTCAGAGTGGAAAGATGCTGAAACCATAAACTCCAATAAAACACAAGAGAGTTTCGCGTCTGCCTGGCTGTTCATCCGTTGCAATGGGACACTGGTTCAGGTCCACAGCGAGCAAACATGCCGATCTGTGCCTGCTCCTCTCACTAGATGGAGCTCCTCTCCTTGCTTACCTCAGCCCCGGGCAGCCAGAGGGATCACTCTCGTCCTCGACTGTGTCCCTTGATACTGAAGTCAGCCCAAGGCTGCCAGAAGGGGTACCCCTGTCCTCCCCTGACCTTCCCACCCCGTCGCCATGCGCTGTTAAGCTACTGCTCGAATTTAGCGTGATGGATAGTTGGATAATAGACATGGTCCAGTTGGAAAGGAATACTTTTTGAATACTTTTTTTTTTTTTTTTTGTCTCTGCGCGGCTCCCAGACATTGCAGGTCATCTGCTGACACTGGTGCTATTCTGGCACAAGTGAGAAGTCAGGACCATCCTTTCTGAGGACAAGATAAAGTTAGGTCAGTTTTAGCTGAGACCTGAGCTTGCGGTTGGACACGATGCTCTGCAGCTACTGCAGAAAGAAGTGAATATCTATTGCAGTTCTGTAGCCATTCTTGCGCTTCCTCTCTTTCATGGGACAGGAGAAGTCCAGTAAACTAGCTGGATGGAAAACTGTTCTTTGTTTTTTTTTTGGAGGTTGGCAGAAGACTTAAGTTTTGTGTCAGATGAGTTTGCTGGACTGTCTCACTTTGTGGCTGCACAGTTATTAGATATGGTGGACAGGAAGCTAAGGAATGAGGGGAAGGAGGTAAACTGGAGCTCTTCTTCCAGGGGAAGCCCACAGTTGCACCATATTGGAAGATCCTAGAGGCATGTTGCAGCACATCTAAATATTTAAAATAATAAATTACAGCGTGAGTTAAATTTCAGTTCAGTGGTGCTTTTCTTTCTTTCCTCACAGTTACTTTTAAATCAACAAGTTTTCTTTCACGTCAGAGGAAAGTGCAGTAAAAATCAGAAGTATTTTGTGATTAGTAAAACAAAAAACTATTTGAATCTTTTCATTCTTTTGAATACTTGTTTTTTAGCTGTTATTAAATGTTGCTTTTTTATTGTATATAAAGTCAATCTTAATAATAGCATTTTGAAGTAGCCACAAAGCTTAGCTGACTTAGAGGGTTTAAAACCAAATGTAAACCAGTTTGAATAACAACTGTACATTTTATTTATTGAATAAAACATTAGATTTTTGACAGACTCAAAATGGACATATTAGAATTGGGTTTTCTTTTATTTTGTCATTAAAAATATGGCTCTTAAAAACTGGAACTCATACTTAGTTGTTTTGACATTTGAATACATTTATTTTGTGCCTTAGATGACTCAGATTCCCACCAGCCGGCTGAGTGTGTTAATTTGCAAATGCTATAAAATGCAGGCACTAAAAAAGTCATAGACTGCTCAGTGTACCCTTCAGTGCTGATTACATGCTCATTAGCTCCTAGTCCCCTCATTTGTTTTGTATCCTGGTTCCTTGTCCTCAGAAGACATGTGCGTGTACTCCTTTGCTCTGAGTTGCAGCCTAGGAATTAATGGAGCTCTGACGGTTGTCTTGACTTCCATCAGCTCTTGAGATCCCACTAGTATATGAGGGTGCACAGGAGTGAATTAAAGCATATGTTGAAGGGAGAAGCTGGGCTGGTACAATGTATAGAGTGACTGAGAGCATGTATGTGACGATACGGTTGGGTTGGCAGGAGGGATCTGGGGGCCCTAAGCAGCACCCTCGTCCAGAGTATTGATGTCTATGGATTCATTGAGCTATTGCCTCTCAGGGTCCATCTCCTAGGTAAGTGCCACTGAGCAGTGATTTATCGTTGCCAATTCATTGTCCATTCTCCTCCACCTTGGCCCTCTGACAGAAGAGCTTGGGATATGAAGCTGTTACTTCAGGCTCAACTCAGATAATCTGATAGCATAATAACTAGGTCAACTGTTCTGAGAAAATAGTAAATTGTTCACTAACATTACTTTTTTTTGGTTTTAGGACTGCTGCTTGTACAATATACCATTATAAGCCTAGAAAGAGCCAATATCCTATTTTTTTTTTGTACCACTTTTTGATATGTCATTTCTACAGTACTGAAAGTGAAACAAGCGGTAGCTTTTCTCAGTGTACTGTCTCTTTGAGAAGCTGAGAGGTCTCAGCCAGGGTGTATGGTGAAAAGAGAATTGCTAGAAAGAAAGAAAACTCCATGCCATGTTAGCCAGGAGTGTTAAAGTACATAGTGAAGCACTGTGGAACTAGACAACTTTCCAGAGCAGCTGTTGTTTTTTTCTGCTTATTTATTATTAAACTTTGAGCAAATAGTTACACCGAGTGCTATAAAGAACACTATTAAAAGTTACCAATCCTATTGCTCTCCCATTTTTTTTTTTAAAGAGAAAACTTGATGCTTTTTCATGTATTAAGTTTTGAATTCTAGCACTTTTTTTTTTTTTTTTCTTTTTGATTATGCCAGTGTTGGTAAATGCGTGCTTTGAAGACATGGACGTAAAGGTTTGAGAATATTTTTGTAAGAGGGACAATGATAATGTTAGGAATTAGAATCCCATTTGTTGGAAGTCTGTGCATGGGTACAGGCAGCCCCTGGGCACGGGTACAGAACAGCAGGGCTGGACTGGCAGAGCAGCCACTATTTAGAGGTATACAACCGATCCATCTCTGGAGGCCGAAGACTTTGGGTGCCAGTTTTCTGCTGGCTTACTACTATTATCTGGTCTGAAGTGCTGACTTAATATCTTGCCCATGATTTCTGTTCAATGTGCTTTTAAAAGATAAGAGCAGGAGTACTTGTAACCTTTGTAATACAGAATTACTGTTCTCTTTAACATGTTTGCAGAACTTTTTCACTTTTCAGATGAAGAAAATGTGCTTGCTCACTTGAGTTGCCCTCTGCAGAGTTACCTCTGAACAGAGATGTGTTGTGCATGTATTTTTCCTTAGCTTGACTTTTTTGGGGTGGTGGGTAGCGGGGGGAGAATATTGTATAAATTGGATATATAATATTGTGCCTTTCTCAGGGGATAGACTAATGAATAGTTTTGGGCTATGTCAGGGTGAAAATGAAACCTTGCTTTTGTGACAATTGACTTGATAGAAGCTGTCAAACATGATTTTGAGTCACAGGAAGTATTTGAAAATGTTTCTATCAAATAATGGCGTACACAGTTCTTTCCTGACTTTGGAAATTATTGTTTGTTTTAACAAAATATTCTTCTCACCTCTATAATCTCTGTGAAGTAGGACCAGTAGGGTTCTTTAAAATGAATCCATATTATCATTAATATAAGAAAAAAAATCCAATCCCCTGTGTCAGAGCATCATAATTAATTTGTTCTAGTGTCAGTCTGCTTTCTTTCATGCTGCTTTTTCATTTTCTATCAGAGGTTACAGGAAGAGGGAAATCATAACAGGACACAGAGAATGTAACTCATTTAGATGGGAAAATATAATAATAGTAAAGTACCACTGAATTTCCTCTGGGAAAACAAGTTTTTTTTTTCTTTGGTACTGCTGTTCTTCATAAAATTGTATGTGCTTTGACCTTGCGGTTAATGACCTCAATAGAGTCATATCATACACTTAAATCACTACAGGGCTTTATGTATTTTCCTTTTGCTTGTTATCCCTTGATAATTTTATTGATACTGATGGGAAACATAAGTTTCATTTACATTTAGATAAGAAACTTATGCTATTGCTAGGAAGCTAGAAACAGTTCTAAACCTTTTGTACAAATGCTGTATAACTGAGGTCAGTGAATTGACATTTTCAGTCCGTATTAAAAAAAAAATCACACTTTTTGTACTTAAAGTAACTGCAACACAAAAATATCCTCTCAAATTCCTGAAGTAAGAATCCTGAATTCTACTTAAGAAGTAAGAATTCCTGAAGTAAGAATAAATGTGTGAGAATTAAGACTGAGTCTTAAGAGATGAAGGCTGATGTCATGCTTCCTCATCCCATTATTTTAGCATTATTTCTGTTTATACATAGTGCATCATTAGACTATAGCTGTGGATCTAAGGGTCTCTGGAATGGCAGTCTTACACGTCTTGAGCATGAATATCATTCTTGTCAGAAGGGATGTCTTTGCCGTCAAACTTTATTCTCAAAACTTCTGCACACGCTTTCTAAAAATCAGAAAGTTGTTACAAAGTCTAATGTTATTCTTTATGCAAGTATTGAATGTGTTTGCTTTTATTTCGCTGCAGGGTTACAGTTCTTGTTCTTTTTCAATTGTAACTGTGCACTGTGTATAAGAAGCTACTACGAATTATGAAAGAAGCAGGAATAAAATGTCAAAATGCTTTCATTGGTATTAACTGCATTATTTCCCTAAAGGAAACAAAACAAAACAAAAACCTTTGGTTTAGATGAAGAACTACCTCTCTTGCTGAGAACAAATGTCCTACAGAAGTTGTGGTTGCATGTCAGAACATTGGTGGTGGAGCCTGTGGGACTGTGAGCCATCAAATGAGGTGATTATGCGCTTTCTCCTTACCCATGAATGCAGGCTTCTGCTTTGTGCAAGCATTGGCCTTTGCGTGGATGTGTGATAGAGAAACTGTGGGCCTGATCTGACCGGTGGTTAGTTTGCAGCTGGAAAATTCCTGGATCTCACTAGCCCCATGGACTGGCTGTGGCAGCAGGCAAGAACAGCGGGATCCAGATGTTTGGTAACTAAGACAGAAGACCCACAAGAGAGAAACTTATCATGGGCCACATAGCTTATGTGGGAGGCTTGATGCATTTTAGGGTGTCTGAATGACAAGTAACGCTGTACTTCAGGAAGTAAGTATTTGCTATGGAGATGCACTGTAAGTATACAGAAGGCTGGATGATACTTTATAATTACTCAGCTTGATGATGAAGCACTGAGATTGCTCTTTCTTTGTGTCCAGAATATATGTCACACCACAGGTACACAAGGCATGTGTCTACCAGTAGACTTCTAGTAGACAAAATCTAAGAATATTTTGCACTATTTCACAGATTGCACACAACTCTCTGTCTTGCAGCTCTTTTTGACGGAGGAATGGTTTAAAATCTTTTCTTGGATGGCATGCAAGGAACCTGAAGGCATAGTGTCCCCACATGCTTTTTCTGCAGCTCTGGGACACATCGTGGTGTGCTTCATGGCTTATCTCCACAGGCAATTTTGTTGGCCCAGCTGAGGAAGTGGGGCATGTGAATGAGTAAGGAATCTTAAGCTGATTTTGCCTTTTTTAAACTGGAATGGGATGGCCCTTCAAGAAGTGAACCGAACAGAAATCTTTGGAGATGCTAGCAGCAATACCCATTAGTTGCAGAGTATCAGTAGTGGTAACTGACTGAGAGAATTAGTTCATTTTGAAGGCTGAATGCTCTCCATATAAATAATAATATATTAATGAGTATTAATGGTTGGCTGAAATGTTGCTTAACCCCATTAATCCTTTAAAATCAGAAAGTAATATCAAAATATTCTTCTGATAAACTGATGAACAGTTTTAACTGTGAAATTTAAATAATTTTCTTCATGCAGGTGTATTATCCAGTGCCTAAAATTTCCTTGCTTTCTTCTAGCTAGAGCAGTTGGGTGGAGCTGATAGGTAGAAATTTGCAAAGAGGTTCCTTAGCTGTTTGAAAGTTTGTTATGCCTTCACTAGGTGAGCGCTAGAGGGCTCTTTTAGACTAACACAAAATAATACAGTGTTGTCTTTATAATTGAAGACAAGCCTGAGACCAAAAATATTATTTTCATTAGAATAAAGTTTTCCTTTTCAAGAAAAAATGAAATTGGTGTCTTTGAAAGAAGAGAAATATAGCCTTTTGTTATATAGCAAGTATCTGAGTTTTTGAGATGTGGGGCCTTTGTATGTTGTAGTCTGGTTTAATTTTTTATACATTTTTCTGATTAGCATTCAAAAATTTTTTTTTTTTCATGTTCCAATTCCAAGTGGTTTATTTTAAGCTAACTGTCTGGTTTGTATGTATTTCTGATTGTCTGTCCTCCCCACCTTCAAATTTCTTTCCTTACCTGGTAGTTAATTTATAGTAGCCCTTGTATTATGAAGCCCAAAGCTGCATTGCATTTTACTATACATGATCACCGTATGAAGGAGTGAGTGTAAAATGTAGCTGTGTTTGTTTGGAAGTGTTTTTCAATTGCTTTATACTTGCTTTTCAGAAAAGGGTCAAACATCATACATTTCATGGATGTCAAGAATGATTCTTATTTGTTGTGAGTTTCTAGTGCAGCCTGGGAAGGCTTTGTCATCTTATACTGACCGAAACTCACACCCAACGTGTTTATTCCAGTGTTAGCTGATACTGTTTGGGAGGAAAAAAAAAAAGCTGAAAAACCTGCTGTATGTTGATGAGGAAAAACCATAAAATAGCACTGCTCTATAAGCTGTAGGGGAGCAGTGATCTCATTGTCTCAGTTTACACTTTCTTTGTAATCAGATATTTTTTTTTCATACATCCTCTTGATTTTTTCTTGTGAAGTGGTTCTTGTGCATAATTTGTTCTAGTGTTTTTCAATGACACTGTGGTGTTGTAGAAGATAATTGATATTAGAGAAAGGAAGAGACAATACAAATTGAATTAGTTATTATGCTACCCAATTTACATCACTCTAGGCAGCATAATTTTATATTGTCAGAAGGACAAAAATCATGCACCAAAATTAATACAACTGCTTTGAAATTTAAAGCTTTTACATACACAAAAATCTACATACTTGTTTCAAGAAGAGTTTGTGGAGAACAATGCATAGATTTCTTGTTTAGAAAAATGAAGGGCATTTTTCCCCCTATGGCAAGTCAATCATTGAAGAAGCAAATGAGACTTGAAAGGTAGTTTGAGAGGTACTTGTTTCGTGGGACCAATGTCCTAAAAAAACAGTGGAGATTTTTGTGTGTTACATAATACTGTCAGCAGCAGAATCATTTTACAAGAGACTTTCTTTGGCTGTCAGGCATCTCATTTTCTTGGATTTTCCTTACCCTTCTATACAGTTTGCATTCACAGGTATATACAGCTTATTTCTAGTCCTTGGTATGGTTGTTCTGTAGGAAAAATTCAGCCTCCAAGTGGAATTTTTGGAAGTAAAGAAAAGTAATGGTGTAGTGGGTGCACAACTAGAAGATATATTTGAACTGTTTCAAGATCCCAGGCAGATTTCCATTTGGCTTTTTTCAGATTCCTGGGACTTGATGACTCAAAATATCCATTATCCAAAAGGAGGCTATGAATTTACAAGCAAGAATAAACAGGTCAGGTAAAATCTGGCTGATGGTGAGGGAAGCGTTAACTGACCAGAACAGCCTGCAAAGGGAACAGGGAAGGGAAAATGTTGGTCCGTTTTATAATTCTCTCTCCTCCAAGTCCCATCAAGCTCACATTATTGTTCTTAGATGCCAGAAGCTCCTGAGGGAAATGGGAGAAAAGGAACGTAGGGAGAAAGGTATCTAAAGGTGAGAGGAGGAGAATTAGGGTGCTTTGCCTGCCAGGTATCAGGATGAGCTAGATGTGGGAGGCCTGAAGCCCAGAGAGATGGGGGAAGAGGATACAGTGTAGAAAAGTAATAGGCAGAGGGGCCCACTGTACCAATGTCAGCATGGGAAGAGGAGGGTGGGAGGTTAGGGATGAATGAGGAGAATGAAGTCTGCCACAGCCCCAAACTGTCTCTGATGGTTCCTAAACCTTCTTCCCCACTCGGAACACTATAACTCCTTGCTGGCACCCACTCCTTAGGGATATTTGGGAATCCATCCAGACTTCTTCCAAGTCTTGATGCTTACTACCCTGGAGTCCAATAACTTCACCACCCCCTGTAACTCCCCTCCTAGCACCTCCATCTCGCCTGTCTCCCTACTCTGCTGTCATTACCAAGTTGCATGTTTCTGGCCCAGGTATGAAGACAAAATTACTTAATTTCTTCTCCTCCTCAGGGCAGTAGCATTCAGTTTTGCCTGTCTTGCTGAGAAGCACTGAAGTGATTCCACGGAGGATAACATAGCTCTCTTTCCCTAAACACTGTTGATGTTATACCCATCAATTACCAGAATCAAAGCGCTTTCAGTTCTCTTTGAGGATGAATGCACGGTCTGCCTTGTGTGTATGTGTAGTTTGGTTTGCTGCACACAAAACAAATTAGAGCTACAGACATAAGACTTTATTAAAATGTCTTCTGGACACTGTATGGCCAAAGACACTATTCAGCCTAAGATACAGGCGGCTGTTATTTCTATTTATCATCACTGATGAAGCATGATGCATATGGTGACTTAGATTAGAAAATGACAGGCTTGGATCCATTTCAGCTGCTGCTTCTAGCTATCATAGAACCAAAATAGCCTAGGCTGCAGCACCATTCTCAAAGCTTGCAAAACAGACTTGGCTAGTGAAAATGCCAGCCAGGTATCAAATACTTTGGCAAGGAGAAAGTTCCTTTGATATAATTGTCAGTTCATCCTGTGAATGCAGTCTAGGATTTAAGGAGAGCCTCTGTTGGCACTAAGCTGAACAGACTTGGATGCTCAGTGAGAAGAGCATAATAGATTTAAAAATGATTTCAGTCTTCTGTGTCATGGTTAGTTGTATTTGGCTAGGCTTTGTTTGGATACAAAATGAAATAGAAAATATAGTGATTTTGGAAGACTTGAGCCCACATTAACTCTACTCAGTTCTTGCTAGTGTGAATTAATGTCTATGCTTCTTACTTGAAATAGTGTATTTTAATATTTTTAGCTTTTGCAATTCTAGGTCTCAAAGCAAGATTCAAATAATGCTGAGAATTGCAAAATTTCAGAAGGAAGCTAAATTGTGCCAAGTAGAGTCAGGAAAAATTAAGGCATTTCAAATTATTAGAAGATAGTCTTATGTTTAGAAAAGCCAAGTAATTTTAAAATGTGAACTTGTCTGAGGATACATTACAAACTACTATAATTCATTGTCACTGAGATTGATCCAGGACTCTCAGAAGGAGGGTATTTTTATTCTGCATTACATAAATTTTGAAACAAAAACAGGTTCTAGACAAGGAACATCTGACTATATTTCTGTTAAAAACATTTTG
This sequence comes from Anseranas semipalmata, assembly GCA_013399115.1. Lineage (NCBI taxonomy): Eukaryota > Metazoa > Chordata > Aves > Anseriformes > Anseranatidae > Anseranas > Anseranas semipalmata. Next base: position 549,701 of record VXAA01007012.1, read on the forward strand.
AGAAAATAAATGTATCACTTTGACATTTTGTAAATAAGAAAAACATTGTGCCAAGCTTAATAATCATCTACAAACCAAAAATTAAAAGCATATTCAGAGCTCTTTCTTTATGATGAAAGAAATCCAACTGGGGGTCTTACAAATGTGGGGAATCCTCTTTCATGTATAGTAGTATTTGTCTTAACACCTCTTTTCATTTAGAAAAGTCATATTAATGTTGTCCTTCAAAGGCATGACTTTTTCTAGAGGAAAAGGTAGTGTGTTCCTGGATTGTAAGGGAGGTGGTGGTGGTGAAGGGAGTTCGTGTTCAGCCCTGACTTCTGCCAGTAAAAACTGGTGGTAATGATCCAAAACCAATTCTTGTTACTTTGCTATGCCAGTAGGGGTGGAAATGCTGCTGAGGTCTGTGGTTCTGTGGTTTTGATTAAGTTTATCAAACCCACTGATATCTGTGAAGCCATATAAGCAGCAGTAAGTAGTGCTGATCCATTTTCATAGAAATGCAGTTTATTGATAATCTAAGAAAGTGGGTGTTGGCCACTATAATTGCTGCTAAATACTTTTCTGTAATAGATGTATATATAAATATGATTCTCTCTTTCCATTATCTAAAGGTGATGGTTCCAAGTTTTCTGCTGTGTAGTTCAGCTGGAAGTGGGAAATATTATGTGGATTGAGGTACAAAAAACAACCTTAACTCCAGTGCAAAGCATACAGGCACACTTTCTAGATCCAGTATATCCACAATTGTGTCTCTGTTTCCTCTCCTGCCCTTTATTTCTTTTCCAAGGGACAGCCTGTCCAAAGATTCCCAAGTAATGCTGGATCCTGTAGGGTCACCCCCAACCATCCATGTTGGTTGTGCCAAGAGACCATCCTTTTTTGGATTGGAGGTTTCCTCCACAGACCAAATTTGGCTTTAGGCTCCATGAGACAGTTTAAAAATACAAATACAAAAAAAAAAATTTGACTGCTATTGACATCTCTCTCATAGCATAGAAGCCAAAACCATGTTAAATCTCTCACTGACATCACCCTGATCTCTCAGAGGAAACCAAAAAACCTGCCACAAGCCCATCCTTTTTTGAGAAATTACATAGTGCATCCTGGAACTACAGCTGTTCTGCCATGTTGAGGCCTTTCTGGAGGTAGAAGATAGACTTGAGGACTAAAGTCTGAGGCAGCAGCACTACTATTTTTAGGTGTTTTTTTTAAAGGCTTCAATGAAATATGTAAAACTCAGCAACACAATTTCTGGCTATTTTCTCTCTCTTGACTTATTTGTGTGAATAAATTTCCAAAAGCAGATGTGGCCCAGTGAAAAATAATTCTACCAGGACATTTTTGAAAGATGGATTTTCTGATTACTCTGTCATGCTGATGTGTTTCCTGAAAAGAATCACCAAGCAGCATCCCAATATCTTTTAGATGAGACTAGATTTTTAGCTTCTGAGGAAAACACAGTGTGTGCAATCACCTTATCTATCCCTTTGTCTGTCCATCTTCCCTCTAATGATGCTGGGACTTGCTGTCCAACCTACAGCAGTTTTTGCCCGACTGGGAGAAGCAGAGCTCACGTCTAATTCATTCAGTTTGACTGCTGCTGGTCACCTGCCAGTGCACACATAGTGCTGGGCTGGCAAGGGCTAGGTGGAAGAGGGAGGATGAGGGTGGTGATGCTAGGAAGGAGAATTGGAGAGGAGGTGGTGGGGGAGGATAGTGGGAAGGAGAGAGTGGTGTGTATGATGGAGAAGTTCAGGTACTGCATGAGTAATGATGGCTGATGGGGAACTGGGGAGGTACAGTGGAATAGTCGCTGTGTTGTGCTAGAGGGCTCGGCGACTGCGTTATGCTGTGGGTGCTAAATGTAGGCCATCATTCCATAGGAAACCGGGCTTCATTCGTTCTGCTGCTCCCAGAGTGACTTAGCAAATGGTAGGTATGCTTCTAGGTATGGCTGTATTCTTAAGATACTAACCAAACTTTCAGTGAGCAGCTCGATAAGGGAGTGTTTTGTATTGTTCCAAAGATACGTTTTCATCTCCACAAAAAATGGAATTATTGAGGGCCCGCTGTGGATAAGAGACCTGTAATTTATTGGGGAGCTGCACTGGTAGGCATATCTAATCTGCCTAATCCACTGGCAGTACCATTGAATGGACAAAATGCTGAAAGCATACGTAAGCCCACTGGTGATTTAAAAGTGCCTACAGCTAAACAGATCTTTTGTTTCTTGAGATTTATAGCTCACATACGTTTACTGTACAACAAACTAAATTCAACTGAATAATATTACTGTAACTTAGTTAAAGGTTTCTATTGATAGTATAAATCATGAAGGCAGAGCTAGATTCCTTTTTATGTGCATCTGTAATATTGAAATAAAAGTATAGCTTTCAATGTTCATATTTCTTCATAGTAGTTAAAGAGGAAGCCTGGGCAGTAGTTTTACTGAAAGGGAACTTTGAAGCTGAGGCTGGTGTGGAGTTGCATCAAAAGGGAATTTCAGAATCAAGCTTGGTATGTACCTGTGAAGAACGGCAGTTTCAGAGTGGATGGAGAGAATCATCTTTGGTCCTTGTATGCAACTCTTCTGCTGTTCTTCCAGAATGAATTAAAAAAGATACTTTTTCTTACATTCACAAAGGTAGTTGTTTAATACCATTATACTGCACATTGTACTAACAAACATTAACATGTACTGTAACATTATACTGCACATTGTACTATAGAGGAAGAGAGGTAAATAAAAGGAAGGCAGAAGGATGGGTGAAAGAGACTTAATGAGCAAGCTACAATCAATCTGGTAACAAAAAGGCAAACTGTATTTTGGTGCACTACCTGGTGCTTTGGATCTCAAAGGCATTTATTCCACAAGTGAGCAGTTAGGAACACCAGCAACTTCCTCTTCCAGCTGTGTATCTCTGATTTTAGTTAAAGGTCCTCATGAACCAGTTTGGTGGAGACTGAAGATCTAATGTGTTAATTCCTCTGATAGTTCGTCCTCATATTTTATTGACTATTCCCCTTTTATGTTAGGGTAAATACGAAATATAAATAGTGTTTGGAAGTATTCAGTATTTATTTTGTTCTTGAAGAGACATTGAATAACTGTTAAGAGGTGTTTTTCAGGTGACCTTAGCATTTTAGTTTAGCACTTTGCTCAGCAGCTTTATAAAGGAGATGGGGTACAGGAGCAGAGGTTTCTGCATTACTTTTTTTGCCTTGGAAAGCCTAGTTTCGAGTTTCCTTGGAACTTCCCAGACAGTGTTAGGTACATGAGTGATTTTTGCCTTAACAGAGGTTGAAAAGCTCATTAGCAACCATCAGATTTGTTTTGGGCATGGTATTAAAACAAATAATGCAATTGTATGACCACAGTACATGGCACATATACTTGACTAAAGGTTGTCTAACACTCCAAATGTTGACAGCATGCTGTGTGACCCTTTAAACTTTCAGGCTAGACCCTGCTGTCAACTGTTGCTAGCTTTACTGTAGTTTTATCCAACATGGGGCAGTTTTCCTGTGAGGAAGTCTAAAGATGTAGCACTGTCCAGAAAAGGCTGAAGAGCTTCAGGGAGCACAAACAGACTGCTCCTGTGTTCTTGTAGTGGGTGTCACAGAGCTCTGGAGCCTGTGACACTTTTCAAAGGTAAAAGGTTTTCCCAGAGTCAAAAAACACGGCAAGGCAATGCTCCTCTGTGCATGCTGGGCATCAGTTGCTCTGCCTGGTTGTATTGAGAATCTGCTACTTGAATGAAGGCAAGCTTGATAAAGGCAGTGTTTGTGGCGATCAAATGGCTCAAATGGACTTTGAAAAATAGAAATGTGTACCCAAAGACTAGGGCAGTTGTTCCCTTGCTGACTGTGTTAGCGAGGCTTGGGACTTTGTATCTGAGGAGAGGCATAGCTTGGTGTGACTGCAACAGGGCTGAGTCACGCTGTTGGTAACTCATCTGCCCAGCTGCTGCCAAGCCCCCCAGCAGACAGACAGACAGACAGCTTTCTAGAGCCTTGTCTCTGCATCCTTCTCGTCTGTGTTTCAGGAAGTTGATCTACATAGAGCTGGTTTTCCAGAATGGTCTGTGGAGCACAGCTTGATTTTGTGGTATTGCAACACTCTGCTTTGTTTCTAGCTTCTAACCAGCATTAAAAGAGAGCTAATCCCTTCTAGAAGAGTTTCTTCATATCATTTTTCAGGACAATCACTTACCAAAGCTCTAATTAAAGATGCCAGGGAAAGTCCCTCTCAGTTGTCAGTGTCAATAAAATGGCTTCTTTATTAAGAGGTGGCTCACATTGCAGAGGAAGGCTAAAAGCAAAATATAAACCCTGCCAGAAACACCTCCGCAGTGATGTGTTGACAGTATCTGTGTCATGCTTAAGCAATCAGAGCACCCTACTGATTACTAAAATAGGTTCTTCATAAACCTGTCTGAAACAGTGAGGATTTTTGACGGGGAGAGAGCAAGTGAGGAAGGGGTTGGTGGCTGAAATGAGAAAAGATGAAAAGGGGGAAAAAATCTCCCATTAATTATGCTTCAGTTAAGCCCATGCAGGAGCTTTCAGCTTTGTAATGAAATCAGGTGACTGAAAAATGTTTGAGATCAACTGATGCTGCAGTGTTTCTTGTGGTGCTCAGGTCCGGAAAAGCATTCTGCCTAATTTCATAAAATCAGTTTGAAAAGGCATTTGTGTTTGTTTTTAAAGTGACAAAATGAGCAATTCTGGAAATAGCGAAAGGAAATGTGTGGTCTGAATTGTTAGTGTTTCTCAGGCATTAGGTGTTACATCAACCATCCTGTGGTGGTGGCTGCAGCTGTTCAGCTCTGCATGTGTGGTTCTTACGCTGGCCTGTAGCATGTGCCAAGTGCCCTCTGTCCTGTAGCCCTCCAGTTGGGAGGATTGCTGCTACTTCTCCGTACTTTTCAGCTCCTCCACAACTCATTGCTCCCCCCACGTCTTCTGCCAACAATGTCAGGCTTGCTCATGCTGTCATGCTCTTTTATGTGGCCCCTTCTGTAAAAAGCGCCTTGCCTTATTATTCATAAAGGAAATATCTTCTCTTCCTTCAGCTTCTTCACTTCCTCTATGACTTCTATCTGTGGTCAGCAAACAGTGGTGACTAGACAAATATCGGTCAAGAATTTGTATGTTTGGTTATTTATTTGATTGATGAGGAGGAAAGGAGGCTGAAGAAGAAATGTCAAATGTCCTGAATAATTTCTTTATATACAGAGGTAGCTTGTATCTTCTTCCAGTCACACTTTTCCTCCCTCGTTTTTCTTTTCTCATTGTTTTACAACTCTTCCTTGTTGCCTCTGATTGCAGCTCAGGCTATGACCTCTTTGTGACGATGCAGCTTCCTGCCTGTTGCCCTGCAAGGGGACCAGTTTGGAGGGGCTACAGAAAATCTATGCAATAAAATGTAATTATACCAGGCTACTTAATTAATTCAACTCACAGACTCACAAAATGTAGGCTATTAGCATTACTTGCATTTTAATAGTAGATTAGGAACTGTCAAAGTGGTGTTACCTGAAGAAGTTACCTTCTGATAAACCTATGCACACATTAATGACAAAAATATGAGGTCGTGCATATTACATTTCCAGTAAAACAGGAACTCAGATGTATATACTAACAGAAAAACTGTTGGTTCAACACATTTCACAAAGAAAGCCTTTAAGGCAGAAACGAGATCAAACACACTGGTGCACTCTATATATTTCTATAGATACAAAAAATCATGAACTACTGCCATATTCACAGTGGGATATTTGGGATTTTGCTAACTGAGTAAAATAACTATTCTAAAGAAAAGGTGAGAAGATTTAGACTTTTAGAGTAGATTTAGGCAGGTTTCAGACAGGTAGCACAGAGCTGACCAGCCAGGAGGTTTTAGGAATTTCCTGCCAAAGTCTTTGTGTGGCTGAGATCACAAGACATACACCACATACACTCAAGAGCCAAACAGAAGAAGGCGTGAAGTCGGAAGGAAGAAATCAGGGAATGATTCAGAAATGAGAAGTACAGTGCCCCCCATGGCTCCTCTGCAGGCATTTACTATTCATTTCATATTAGCATTTAGTCTTCAAGCGTTTAGAGTGTGTATGGCATTTATCTATTCTACTGATCTTTCTTAGCTAGGCAAGATTGATTGAAATAGGCCACACACATTTTGTATTGTTTGAATGATCATTTGTATTATCTTCCAGATAAATACAATCCATTTCATCAGATCATTGATGCTCACAAAAAAGCTGTTTTTCGTCATGACAGACTTTTCATTCTGTTCATTCACTTCTGACTTCCCTGTTGAAAATTTGTTTCTCTGCTTTGTACTTGAATCCAACTAGCCTGGAAGTGCAGTACACTGTACGGTTTGTAATGGAACATACAAGACGCCTGGAGCACAAGCAACTAAGTTTTCTGGGGAGTTACAAATGATAAAATTAGTGCATGTTGAGATTCAGTTACTTTTCCAAGGTTGGAGGATGTTTCTGGCAAAGCCTAGAATAAAATGTAAATCTTGTATCTCTGCTGCAGGTATTTTTTTTGTTAAGGAGGTGGAAAGCCTGTTGCAAAGGTCCTGAAATTGGCTTCTCTCAGTCAAAACCAGATTGTCAAACAAAAGCTTTTCCTCTTTGCTTCTTACTGTGTGTAATGAAACACAGTGGTAACCACAAAAAATAAGCTTTGTGCTTAGGGTACTCTTTAGACTTGTAACTGTAGAATACAATGACTTTTGCCATACTTCTGTAAAATCATCAGTCCAATCCTTGGAGGTTTGAAAGTGAGTTAACCTAATTTCTTAGGGAAATGTGGATTACACTATTTCTCTGCCAGTACCCTTGACAACTTTTCAAGTCACTGATACGAAAGGGCAAGCAGTGCTCCTCTGGTGTTCATTTTCTGGTAGCATCCACTCAGAAAACCAGTATCATATACAGGACTCACTAATCATCATGTGTGTGGGTTGATGCAAATCAAAACTTGCATTGCTTTGGGTCCAGGGGCACATTGTAAGTGATATCAGGAAGCTGAGGGTTACTGTTTTAGTGGTAAAGTTCAGTAGTGTTTAAGGCATGCAAATCCTTAGAAATCATGCTTCATTAGCTTTGCTGCTCACTGAATGATTTCTTCATGTACAAGTTTGGAGCATAAAATCTGACTAATTAATAAATCTTTATTCCCGAGGAAAACCATAGTTTATAATACATTCTGAATAAGGGAAGTCATTTTCTCATTGACTTTTTTTTTTTTTTTTTCAGCAACATGCCTGGAAACACTTGTAAAACAATCAAATCCTTCATTATTTTAACTTCATCAACATTTTGTAATCTTCCCATAGAATTTGCAGTTGAAAAGATAAATTTGTTGGGCAATTGGTGGTACAGAGACAGCAGAGATCTCTTTGGTTATCAGCCTGGGGACATTCTACCATGAGGGAATCCTAAACCTCCATGCAATGCCAGTAACAAACTTTGGGTAGTCAGGATCAGAACAGAGTGATGGATGGGCCTGTTGGCCCAGGTGGTATCCAAATGCAAAACTTCATGGTACTTCATGGAAGGTTGCACATTCTGGTTTTTACTAAATGACAAGAGATTTCTCGGGCATTTGTTGCCAGTTGAAGCAGACTAAAATGATGTTGGTGTTTCCTGGAAAGAGAGTCAAAGAACTGAAGCTGATTCTTGGAATTTTTCCTTCACCATCACTAACTCCATTCACTCCATAATCTGCTGTGTTTAGTGGAAATAAACTGCAGCAGAACATCCATCTAATTTCCTGTAAAACATTAATTTTATTTATTCTTCCTACATGTTTTTCAGTTCCCTCCCCTCTCTCCTAATCCCATTGACAACAGAAGAAATGACTTGGCTTTATGTAAAATATTGCATCAAAATGGTGAGTCACTGGAAAAAGATTTCCCACAGTGAACACACACACACACAAATATCCACTTGGGTCACAAAAACAAAAGTGTTATCAATGAGGACAAAGGAAGTTGTTATGTTACTTTTTAAACAGTCTTGATTCATGCTTCCTGTCATTTTGCTTGGGGAGAGAGAAATGACTACTCCTTTAAAACAACAACAACAACAACAACAACACCCCCCCAAACAGTAAAACTGCTAAAAACTCTTCAGATCCTTAAACCAATACAATCAAGAATAAAACCATGGTGAAAATAAATTATTCTCTGCTCTCCAAATTCTGTTTTCATGTACAAAGTTTGCCTGCTACATATCACATCATAATTTGATACTTTTTTGACCTAAAGACAAGAGTCCATTATTGTAAACACCGTTTCTGTGTTGTATTCTGATAATGATGATATTTCAAAGGTACCTCAGATGGTGCCTCTCGGTTCTTCCCAAGTTGTGCTGGGTAATTTCTCTGAGGTTTGCTCAGTAGGAAGCAGCATATTTGTTCCTAGTGCTTGTCAGCCCAGTGAGGTGCTCCTGCTGCTTTCACAGCTGAAGCCTGTGGCAGCTTGCGCCCTGGGATACCCAGAAACTGGTAAGACATTTGTGATCGCCAGCAGGGATGCTGGAGATGCTGCATGTCTGGAGTCTGCCACTGTGTTTGCTCTGTGCAAGGCTACTGGGAAATGCTGTTTGTTAGCTTTTAAGTTATGTTGCTCAAAAAGCTATGATATTAGACAATAACGTGAAAGATTATTTTAAGAGCTGGTCTTAGAAAGGAAAAAAATAAATTAGCAAAATATATTACACTGAAATAGCTATTTACTTTTTAGTATATTTTGTCATGCAATGTTAGAAATATTCTGAAAGTGTGTATAATTTTTCCTCACTTTCACTTTCTTTTTTTTTCAATATAGCAAATGTACTCTATGCGCAAACCAAAAGCAGGGAGGGACAGGAGAGCGTTATGCTCGGCCTTTTCATGCTGTTAATTTCACACTCAAGGGAGTCAAATGGTTTCCCTTTGGCCCCTGTTTCTCCTTAGATTTCTCTTAGATTTTCTTAGATGTTCTCTCATAACTCCTTGAAAGACTTCAAGATCCTGGAAGTTTCTTACTGTCTGCATCCTGCAGAGGTTGTGGGAGCTGACCTAACTAACTTGGGTCATATGGGAAGTGAGAGAAATGTTAAGACTTCTTCCATGCAAGTAGGCCAGTTGTTTCTACTCTTGTCTAAAACCTCATTTTCTTATTCCACAAGGCAGCATCTCCGTTCCTGTGGCTGCCTTATAACTTGGGAAATGGCCTTTTCTCCAGATCTGCAAATACAGGCCTGTAGACAGTTGTCCTAAGGATAACGAAAGGAGAAAAGTTAGTCATTTACTAGTAGACAGAGTTCACTGAGCACATTTTCATCACCTTGAATTCATATACCCTGGTTGCAGAAGGATAGAACTCATGGAATCTGTACAGAATTCATACTTCAAAGCTTTTTTATAGCTTACAGTGCAAAGTGATTCTCTGTGGGAGCAAATTTATTGACAAATTTTGCCCCTGACTAGTTTGTCTTGTCATATCACAAGAAATCTATATATATGTGTAAAATAAAAAGTTGGAGGATATAACTAAATTCTATTTAAATTTCTTCCTGAGAAGTGCAGGGGAGGTGAGCAGAGCCAGTGGCTTTTCACAGAAGAAGTCATGCTTAACAAAAAGATGAGTGCCCTTGTCATTTCTTCAATGACCACAGATGATAGTGAAGCAGAAAGCACTATTTGCTTGGATTTCAGCAGTGTTTAGAAAAGCAAAGGTTTTGGTATGCCTCCTGCCCTTCAGCCCCTGCAGTCTCATAAAACTTGCCTTTCTATTCCTAGAGAATCTCTCTGCCCAAAAGGTTGTGCATAGTTTTATAACAGAATTTTAAATATTGCCAGGTAAAAAGCACATATTTTTAATAAACTTATCTGTCACTTGAAAGTAACCGATACAAAAATAAACAACATAGAGTTTTAAACTCCCAAATTATTTCAGGGCACCTGAAAAAATCCTTATGTCATTTGCTGCAAGTAAGCAATATGCTTGTTTTTGAATTCCCGCTATGCTAATTTGGGGCTTGTTGAATTTGCTGCTTGCTCAGTGGCACATGTTACAGATGTCCTTTCAAGGAGGTTATTTTAACTGCTTTCTTCTCTGCTCTGAGCAGAGGAGGGGAAAAAAGTTTTATCACTGTCCTAACAAAGGACCCAAGTGTGGAGCAATCCTGGATTTTGTTGCTACAGCTGTAATGTGGTAAGATGACTGCCAGCAAACAATTGCATACGTTTTAAGAAGTTGCTGCTCCTCATCTAGGAAGTGGTAATGTGTTCTTGTGGGATGCTGCCATTGCAAAGGTGGCCAGCCTAAAACAGCAGAGAGAAGATAGGCTTACTGAGGCAGCCCTACTGTGGAGCACTGAGAAACCGAAATCCTTAAAAACTCTGCGAGATCATCTAACCATATGATTAATTTCTGTAGGGAGAAAAGTGGATCTTGGACAAACCTTTTTTCATCTGGTGTCACCATAAATGAATGACGTGTAAACTAGGGTAGAGAAAGGAGACCATAAAGGTGAGGGGGATGGAGTAGGCAACCCTCCCTGGAAGTTGAGTAAGGCGAAGGATACTGGGCGAGAGGAACACGTTCTTGATTTTCCTATATGGGTGTGTTTCAGTTGAGCATTTCCTTGCATATTCAGTCTGTTGGAGTGACCCCTCTCAACTTGGAAATCATTTATCACCCTAAATTAATCAAAGGATTACTCAATGTCATACCTAAATACTACAGAAAAGGTATGAATCAGGGTATGCTCTAAGCTTCGCACCTTGGTCCTGCCTGTTGGATGTCTGTGGAAGCCCTATCATTGGCTGTAATAGCCTTAAAACTGGGTGCCTCAATCATATCTCATCTCTGAGCTGCCTGTCCCTGGCTCCAGAAGGCATAGTTAAAACAGTGAGGTCTGGGCTGAAATGTATGATTAAGGTTCCCCCCCACTCCCACCAATTCTAGCTGTCTTTTAAACCTGGAGATAGAACCACACCAGGCTAAGGCAAAGCCATCAACTAGGAGACTGGTTTGGGTTGGAAGCAATAAAGCTGGCTTTTAATATTTCCAAAAAAGGGCAGTGAAGAGCTTGAGGCATGACAGAAGAAGCACTAGAAATCGAGAAGTGAAAACAGCATGCACATTTTTTTCTCATGACAAGGACAGGTTGGTGACCTCTTCTGTTACAGAGGAAGCTTCCTGGGTTGGCTGCCAGTATGGTTTTGCCCTCTCAGTTTTTAAACTGATTGTGATTCCGGCGTCTGGAATCGCTGCAATTCTGGGTGCATTACCAAAACACTTGGTTAGAAGTCAACAAATTGTGTCACTTTGGGCACACTGTCAAACGGAAAAAATATCCGTGCATAATTTAATCTGTGCCATGCTCTGAAGCTAGCAGTGAGCATAGCTGATAGAAAATAAATTCATTTAACCAAGCCTTAACTTTTTCCCTTGCAATCTTCATGTACTCTTGTTGAAAATGTCTGTTTACTTTAGGAAAGAGCAGGAGGACAACTTCACTGTCTCCTCTTTGTGTGTATACAGTATGGTCCCCTCAATACCACCTTATAAATTACTCTTTTTGCAGATATAAATTCTCACCTGTTACCTGATCCTCAGAAGAACTGAGCAACTCCACATCTGTATGTGTCATACCTGAGCTTGAGAGCAAGGCAGGATGTTTAGTTTTATATTTTTTTCCGGCAGCTCATGAGGTAGTGCTGATGTGTGGAAAGCTACGTGTGCTGTCCGGCTGGGGAACTGGACCCCCTGCGCCCAAGAGGTGTCCTGTGTCCTCTGCTGGCATGTGACTAGAAGTAGTGTCATCACGTTCCTGATGTGCCAGCTCTTCCTGCCATCCAGAGGGTTTGGGTCTGTGCTCACTGTGGGGGGGCAGGAGGGACACCACTGCTTTATGAGCCGATGACTGGCATGTCTCTTGTCACAGGAGAAGGTCAAGGGGAAGGGTGGCAGTAACCTGTCTCTTCCTCGTGCCTGAGTGTGGAGAGGTGGCCGAGGATGAGCCCTAGGCTGAGGGTGTTGCACTGGCTGCTTCTGGGCTGAATCACAGAATCACAGAAGGGATGAAGCTGGAAGGGACCTCTGGAGATCATCTAGCCCAACCATCTGCCAAGCAGGGTCACCTAGAGCACGTTGCACATGTTTGCCATTCAGTGAAAATTCATCAGCATTTTAGTTATGGCAGACTCGTATCAGCTCGGCCTGTTTTCTTTTCACAGGCTGGTTCTTCACGCACCTAGTGAACAAGCAGGAGTTGGTAGAAGTTAAAAATGTATGTAGAGCCGTTGGTGGTGACAAGAAGCCCGCTCCTGGCTGCATTACCACTTGAGCTATGCTATCAGTGGGATCTTTTGTGGGGGAAAATACACTTACTCTTAATACTTGCAGGTCCCAAGAAGACAAGTTGCACTGGCATTCCAGTAATGTACTGTCAAAGCTGTCAGCCTCAACCTGTAAGCCAAGATTTCTGAGCACCCCAAACACAGCTGTTCCACTGGGGTAGCAGGCTGTCTTCTCACTGTTTTCTGGTGAGGCTGTGTTTCTTTCATCTAGCACTGTCTTATATGGGTCAAATACTAAAAGCTCATTTCCAATATCTCAGGAAGTATTTCAAATTATAAACACAGGATAAAGTGTCTGTAGAGAAGAAATACAGAATTTTTGGAAGACATCATCATGTTTTGTTTGAAGATGGTCTGCTGTGCCAACATATTTTAATGACTTGCATTTTGCTTTATTCATAGAGCAGGATGACTGTAAATCAGCTTACCACTTTGTGTCTGAGACAAATCCACGTGTTTTGAGATCATAATGATTATAAATGTTCAGTAGAGAGTGCACCATCCCACTCACTTTTTTTACTGTAAAATAAGAAGCTCTTTAGATTTAAACCTACTATTCTTTCAAAATAATTTAACTCGTTTTATTTCACTCCACTACAAAACAGCTTACAATAAAGTTTTAGTATCTTTTATATGAGGGTAATAATGAAGATTTCAAGCCTGGTTTGTCAGAGAGTGACTTGCATACCAAGTCTGAACTGTAGAACAATAGGGTTATTTAAACAGGAAAAGATGGGATCCTGATTTTCTAGCAGCTATTCTGAGAAAAGCTTGTCTGCATGTAAAATATTACATAGCTTTCTGTTTTTGTACTGACATCTAATTTCTGTCATTGCTTATATGATTATATAAATGTATATATGTTGAATAGAGATTATTTTTTTCAAGTATTAACTTTATGAAGCCAGCACAAACGACTTTTGAGGGTGGAATGCCCCTTTGAAATAGTTCCCCTTGAAGAAAACTATCCTTAGCCTATGACATCAGTGGTGTCATACTTGTCAACTTCAGATAATATATGTATATCCATTGTGCAAAAAACCTTCCTGTTTGTTTTCAGCATCCGTTATGTTACACATCAGTACCTATTGTGCTTGTGAAGCTGTTTCTCTTGCATATAAAAATACATTTTTGTGCATAGGAAAATGGATAATTTGCATGCACTGCAAGTGAAGTGAATAAAGACATTTATCTTAGAGTTATGCCCTGGTTTTAGGAAGTTTGTTACAAAATCTGTTTTTATTTTACACCTATGGATAGCAATTATTTTTCAAAATATTTCTTTTCTATTAGTTGATAAACTGTAAATCGGGGTAGTGATAATTCCTATTTTTTTGTTTTTCATCACAGGCTAATCCTGGTTCCTTATATAGAATTATAATGAAACTTAGTTTTACGCTAAGTGTTTTCATTTGCTGTTAATGGTATTCTGTTTGTGGAATGTGAGAGAGCATTTCAGGGGCCATGCTATTACTTTTTTACCCAACTACTTCTAAATAAGTAAATAAATTAATTAGTAATTTTAGTTAATGCCAGGGTGGCTTAGTCATTTTGTAAGTATTTCAAGTAGCTGCAAAGATGACACAGCAACGTTAGTAATTAACTATGCCAACCTTTACTCTTACTCTGTCTGTTAACTCAAGTGAAAATTCACTGTGATGTAGCGTTTTGGCATGTATCATCTCAGAGACTCGCAGATTCCCCCACCCCTGAGTTGTAAAAGTGTCAGTTAAGAACATCCAAAAAATTAGTTGGACCCTCTCTGTTTTGTGCTTTGTATTGCTGTTATTGAAAAAGAAAGCAAATGGGGAGGGCTTAGTTTCTGCCATGACTGGCATTGTGTGACATTCCCTACTTGTGTTTTTTATTTATTTGTTGGCTCAAAAAGGAAATCAATCAATCTGGGTTAAGAGATTCAGGGATTTCAGCTGGATAGCAATTTTAGCATGACTCATAACACTTCACAAAATTAGCTTGCCAAGAAAATGTGCTTCTATAAAAGTACGAAGTACCTGGGCTTGAGCTGGAAGAGAAATCATTTTGATAGCAGAGCTCATAACAGTCCAGCTCAGGACTTTTGGTGATGGCAAGGGAAAGAATCATCAGTATTGATCACCCCAAGTCCTCATAGCTCTGGCACAGCACCACATCACCTTCAGCTCCTCTTTGCTGCGATCCTTGGTAAGCACAGAAGCAGGGGCAAAAACTGAACTGAAGATAGAAGCAGGGGAATAGCCAGCTGTCCACAGAGCATCCGTAAGTGATTGTCCTGCATATAAATATGGGGATCACGGTTCAGGTTTTACTACTCTTGAAGTGGAATGCTTGGAATAAGATAATCTTAACATTTTCTGGAAAATTAAATGTCTTAAGAAACATGCATGATGTTTCTCACAAATTCTGTGATATTTCTGGGAAATTAATTTTGCTGTAAGCAGTTTTGCATGTTTCTGCAGTCACATTCTAACTTCCATGCATAGAGATATGTAGTAGGAAACTGGATAAAAATATCATGTGATGTTTGCAGCTGAAGTTTCCAGAATTTATCTGCATTTTAATGGACTAATCTAGTTTTCTTAATTCAGAAGAACAGCTCCCCAGATATAAGCGGGACTAATCATATATCTGAAAAGATGATTAGCCTTTATTTGCAGTTGTTTCTCGTGACTGGTGGAGGCTACTGCAGTGAAGCTTGGTTTAGTTTTATTGTGCCAGCAAGTAGTAAGTACCAACCAGATGCTGTCACTGTCTGCTCCCCCGCTCTACTTCTGGACCTACCACCCTACCATTTTCCCTACACCTGCAAGAGTGACTTGACTTCCTTCATCCTCCCTCTTGCACCACCCTCCTTGAGATAATTGTCCTTTTGCTGTTGAAGTGCTGTGGTGCTGGGCACAGGGGCTGAGCAGGAAGATTTTTCTTGCTGCGCTTCAGCTGTTGCCTAAGAAGTACCTGTGTGATGGAGGCATAGGAGCAAAGGTAGCAGCTGCAGGAAGAAAATACAGGAGCTGGAACAGAGGGAGGGAGAAGAGAAGGGAGGTAGTGAAAAAGTGATGGAGGCTTTAGATATTTCATACTAGAACAGAAGATGGAGGATAAAAACCTAACCACTGAAAGGCACTCCTTTTCTAATCGTGAACTTAGACACAGAATTCCATATTTTCACTACTGCTCTGCAGCCTGAAAAGTAGCTCTGAACCCCAGGTGTTTCTTGAGAACTGCCTAGGATTGGTCGCTGCTGAGGATAAAAGTCCACTATGGCCAGGAAGTGCTCTACTAGCTCAAATGGCAGTGTCTGTGATTTGGCTCTAGGTTGCCTAATCCTGTTGACGAATACTGTAGGGATCAACGTGATTCCACATGCTGGAACAGCTATATTTTTTTCTGGATACTATTCCCTCCCTGCACAGATACAAAATTATACCAATGTGAAACAGACTGATAACGTTTGTGCTTATTTCAAGGGGAAAATAGTACATGCTGTTAATTCAAGCAAAGCTGTAATGCAGAGGTGCAAGGAAGCTGAATTAAAGTTATATGAACTTTCTGCCTTTTCCTTAAATTCACCTGATGCAGTATAATTGTCTAAAAATAACTAAAAGCTCAGCTGTGAGCTTCTGTAAAACCCTGAAGAAATGTCTGTACCTCGGTCTTCACAGTAAAGTACTGAAGGCAAAATGCCAGCAATAACTGCATGAAGTAAAAAGCAAACTTATTTCATCATAAAAAGAAAATTATAGATTAGCATCTATACTTGTCTCTCCCTCTGTTTTTCTGCACCCACTGCATTCTGATGCATCTGTACTTCATATCTGTGGGTGTGGTACATTTCCTACAGCAGGAAAAGTTCTCGAGGGTTTGGTGTCACATGGCACAATACCTTCTCCTGCTTCTTCGCTGATGTGAATCACACCCTCAGGATTAGAGTGCAGAATTGCAGAATTTCCCACCCTTCTTGCACACAAACCCAGCTTAGAGTCAAAATGTAGTATTGGCAGAAAAAACTGAGTACAAGCATCATTGTTAAGAACTCAGTGTTTGAAATTACACCGATATCACAATTCTTGTGACCTTAGATTTTTGCTTGTGAAGAAATCACTTTGCTTTTAGACCACATTTTTCACATCTGGAGATAAGCAGAAGTAGCAATGTTGCAGACATCATCTGCTGGTAGGTCAGCTGCTGTACAAACTGCTATCCTGAAACAGGTTAAATGGCAATTGGGGTGTCACCTCTAATGCTTTATCTCTTTAAGTTTTATCTCGTCAGGGCTCAGATGGGAGTTAAAAGCAGCACGGATATCCAAATAAGAACATAGGGTATACATTAGCTGGAATCTGACAGGGTTTAAGTAATCACCTGCAGTTGAATTGAGACTCGGATGGGAAGTAGGAAGTGCTGTGCTCAAGCTTCCTGTATAAATAAATGCAGCTTTCCCACAGCTACTGCATACAAGCTGTGACGTGCTTTTAAGATATAATGGCAGCATGCTCTAATAGCAGGGAGGGGATTATTTATCAGAGTGGCAAAGGGACTGGGAGGCGAGTCCTGCTGCAGTCCTGAAAAGTGCACAGCTGTCAGATCCACGGAGAAGAGGAAGGGTGTGCGAGAGAAATCTGCCTCTGCTTCTGATTGCAAGCTACAGTGGTTGTAACATTATGATTCTTGGGAGCACTGAAGTGTGAGTGAAGCTATTGAAAAGTCAAACAGCTGGGAGTGAATACTACTCTTCTTTCAAGGTATGTTGGAATACAGCTTTCTGCCTATTTTTTCCTTAAAAACAAGAAATAATGAAAGCAACACAAAACTAACATTTGCTTATAATGGAAGAAAACAGAACAGGCTTAGTTAACAGAAGAGGTAAGAAATAGAATGATTAAAGAGCTAGAATAAATGTTATTTGTGGTTTGGCTAAAATCTAACCGTGTGGTGCTTAGAACTGAAGCAAAAAGGAAATCTTGGAGTCTGGACGATTAAGGGCACAGAAAATTAAATAGACATCAAGAACTTCCCAGAAGGGTGAAATTACTTTTGACAGTGTAACTTTTAAAGGAATATCTGTATGGGGAGTTTGAAAATGCTGCAGTATTAGGACATATACCTGTGTGGAAAGCAGTTGCTAAGATGGCATACTATGTCATAATCTGTTGTACCTTAAATACAAGAACTCACTTCATACTGAAGACACATCAGATTAGGCTGGAAGGATCCTTAGTTTAAAATTCAGGTTTCCTCCTGGTTTAAAGCCTTTTCCTATGTCACAGTATCGTACAGATGGTGTCATGAAGGAAAAATATACTTATCTGTATTTTAGTGTTAATGTACACTTCCAAACTATTCAGGGTCTAGGGTTACGTAGTTTAGGTAAACACATACTAAATATACAGTTGATTTGTTTCTTAGTGTGCATTAAGTTTTCTTTTTTTTTCCCCTTTTTTTAACACTAAACAGAAAATAGCATTTACTGGTATGTCTGCACTGCTTTCTCTTTCTCTTTTTCAATGTTAGGCTTTCTCAGTACAAAGCTGCTTCAGTAATGAAGATGTTTCACTCTGGCTTATTATAAGGCTCTGTGTTTTCTGTAATAAAAAGGCACTCTGCTTCCTAACTGTATATGACAATATCAAATATCTTCCTTCAGAGAGCACTATAAGTAGTAAAATATTTAGGATGACGATAGTTAAGGAAACATTACAGGGTGACTTCCCATCCTCTTGGTAAATAGACAGTGAATGCTTTTAAGAAGTACATTTTAGCAGAGAGAGAGGCTGTGACTGAAATACCCCTGTGCAGCTTCACAACTGGCTGTGAGCCTGCACAGTAATGTGATAGTTTTGCTGCCCTCAGCCTGAAGGGCAAGTGGTCTTTGTTAAGGGCAAGCACTGGGTATGGAATACCAGTATTTCTGGAAACAGAAGTTTCAAAATCCTGTTCTTAAATATTTTCCAAAACAAATAGATTGGCCTGATTCTCCTCCCGTTTAAGACTTGTCTATGCCTGAAAATGTGAGTGGGTGTATGAGTTGTTGTCATAGCATGAAAGCGGCTGAAGCCCTTCTCACAGTGAACATGAGCTACACTGGAAAAAATACAGCACATTGAAAAGGGGATGGCTGTAGTTATGATGCTGAAAGTAATGCTTTACATTATGGACTAGGAAGAATGTGTTTGCAGAGCATCTAAAGCTGTGGTAAAGTGGGAGGTATTCCTTCAGAATAAACTGGGGCTATTCCAGAGCCAAGCCGATATGAGGAGAATCAGACTCCTTTTCTGCCACACTTCTTAGTGTCTGATGGGGGTATTTAACACACAGTGATGTCTGCTTGTACAAGGACTTGGAAACCTCCCTACTCTTCATGTAGGAGCAGCATTTGGTGTAGTTTCTGTTCCCCATGTTGCACTATATCCTGCGTGCTCCTCACTGACAGTCGCTCTTCTTTCCTGCAGATGGTGACATTTTAGTGATTTTGTTTGTGCGGTGGTGTGCTTTGGAGCAGAAGTTAATAATATAAATAGCCAACAATATGGAGTTGTTCCTCTCTAGCTAGGTTCTTGGATTACAGTATTCTCTAAATGCTTCATAAACTTTGTAAAAACAAATAAACAATGTGGAAGTAGTTATCTGACCTTTCTCTTCTGTTGGAGAAGAAAAGTATGTACTTGACCTTATTAACATCTTAAGTTTAAAATGCAACAATGGAAAGCATCAAGTCACTTTACAGAAAAACAAGCAGCACTAATACTTAACCTGGTTCCCAGTTCATTAGTATACCACCGATAATATCTGTCATAGGAGTCTAAGTCCTGTGCCAGTAATCTTCTCTGTCCAGGCCTTCCAGTGACTTTTAGTAGTGAGAGCCGGTGAAGAGTATTGCTTGGATGTAGTTTAAAAAAAAAAAAACTGCTATAGACTTGCTGACCCTCTTTGTGAGTGGGGAGTTTTCTTGAATATGTGTGAAACTACACAGTGCTGATAGATCATATATATCAGATCCATAAATATCTCCTGGGCTGGTAGTATTGTGAAATCTGAGACCGTAATTACAGCTCCAAGCCCATGGATCACAAGCACACGTGAACAAAATACCGTGGCAGGCTGCCCGTGTCGCCGTGAACTGAGTCCATCGGACCTCCTGGCACATAGCAAAGCAGACATTGCCTTCAGCTTTGTGAGGCTGGATCTGCCCTTTTCCTCTGCTTGCTCACGGGGAGGTGGGTATGGTTCCCTTCTCTCCCTCTGGCTTCCCCATGCCAAAGCCTGGCCCGGTGTAATGCACTTCACAAATGCCCTTCATTGCACAACAGCCAGGAATAACCTTATATTCATTCCATCTCAAAATTAATCTTCTTTTTGTTTGTGAAGTGGAACACTGAACAAAACAAAAAAGAACAAATCGTAAGGGAAAGATATCAGGGACACTGAGCTCTGCCTCTATCATTTTGTATTTTTGCAGAAGCACAGCTGAGCTCCAGTGCTCGACTATGAGCCTTCTAACTTGACAGAGAGAAGTACAGGTCGGAGGGCCATCATACACTGCAAATTTACCCAGTCTTGGACAAATATTTACAGAGGTGCTTGTGCCAAATAGCATTGTGCTGATCAGTAAGAAAATAGTGTTCAGTAATCTTTCTCTGTGTCTCTTGTAAATGGTTTCAACTTGGTGGGAATTGAGTGGGCATTACATTCATAAAGTAGATCATTACTAGCAGATATTAAAACGCTCATAAAAAAAAAAAAGATAGTATCTCAAATTGTACTTCCTACTGAAGTGGGACTTTTCCAACTCCTAGTCTTCCAGGGAGGAGCAGAGGTGCTGAGTGGAAATTTCAAGGCTTGAGAGCATGACTAGGTTAACTGCATTGCAAACACACTGTCAAATAAAAAATGTAGCTGTATAAAAAATATTTTGTTGATGCTGTTTCCTAGATTTCTTTGTATGTGTACAAAGATACTTGCACACAATGACATGTGTTCCCCATTTCTGGTTCCTCTTATTCTATTTTAATAAAGAAATAAGATGGGTTGCCCAAGGTCAGGGTGTTTTTTTACTGTATTTTTAGGGGAATCTGCTCAGCCTCCAAGGTAAAATCCATTGTTTAGGCACAGGGGTCAGGTGGTGTTTTAGTTAGAAATCTGGTTCTTTGAATGTCCTTGGTGCCTGCAAGTACAGTTTTGACTTTGGTGGAGTTTGGGACATGCAACTATGGGACCTGTGAGCATCTTGTGCCTCAGGTTTCTGAGTGGGTTGATACCTCTGCAGTGCAAGTGGTTTGGGCTGTGGGAGTCTGTCTCTTGCTACAGAATGGTTAACCTCCCTCAATGAGGCAGTCTCAGACATGCTGTAGTCAAGGGACTGTTTAAATTATGCTTGTGTAAAACCTAATGAGAAATTCTGTACTCTTCTGACAGACTTCAAAGCCCATAAATAAGAGTAGTTGAGTGAGTCAGGATGGGACTGAAGTGTGGCTCCAGAATTGGGACTTGATAAGGGTATGCTTTGATTTTGGTCTGGAGCTGCTATCAGTGAAGAAGGGGAAGTCACGATGAAAACCATAGCCAGCCTATTACTGTGTAAAACTCCAGCTTGTGTGTGGGGGTTTGTGCATGCTAGAACACATCTCTTGTATGGGGTTTCTTCCTGTGCACTAGAGCTTGTTGTAGACACAGCAGTCATGGAGAGTTGTTCTACGTGCTTTTTGCCTGATGGAGAGACAAGAGATGCTGATTAGGAGACAAATAGAGTACAGAATTACTTTTTACTAGAAGGAAAAAAATACCATTTTACCCTCATGCACATGTTCCTCCCTTTAATTGAGAACGCCTCTATTTATTTGAGTCTGTTGCAAGCTTTTCTGCCTTTCACTTTGCTGTAATAATGAGGAGAGAAGGGAAAATATAAGACACGAGTCATTCAAAGCATGGACGCTGTCTGGGTGTCAGACAGAAGCTTTGATATTCATGCTTGATTATACAAAATATTGTATCCTTAGACTGCCAGTGAGTAAATGTGCGGATCTGAAAACCTTTATGTGCTCTGTATGTTTGCAAAAAGGAAAAAAACATTGCAACAGAAGAGCTGTCTCCTTGTGTTCAGGGGCTGAAATGGGTCCTTCATGGCTACCTTTCCTTGTATTTTTATGTACTATATATCACTTTGTCTTAGGGGAGAATTTCTTGCTCATGAATATATAGCCAGAGATCGTTCAAAATTGAGTGCTCTAAAGCCCTATGTACATAGAAGGAAAAAGACATTTCACGACAGCTAGTATATAGGCTAATCATTTTCATGCAAAGAAAATTCCAGGATTAACTAGAAGCTGTGACGTGCAGGCGGACACTGGTTACGTCTGAGCTGTAGATGGGAATGCTCATATGTTCTGTCTCTGCTTAATTTTGGAAGCATTCTGATGGGTGGAGGTCGGGAGAAGATGAAGGAAAACAAACTGGTGTCCCCCTGCCCTCACCCCCCACCCCTCCAAAGAAAAAAAGGTTACAAAGATGTCAGTGGGGAAAACTAGCTGTTCTTGTGGGCTATCTACCAGTCCACTCCCTTGAAGCTTTCTCAAGCAGCGGACTCTCAGCTAATCACTGGTCCTGGAACCTTTCCCAGTGGAGTTTCCCCAGTATAGGGCTAAGATAACATACACAGGGCCAGCAATAACTTGCTTGGAGAAGTTTTGCACAAAGGAGAGGATGCAGTCTTGCATCCTGACCTCCTCACAGTTGTACTGATGAGTTCAATGGTGGGGAGTCTCCAGGGAGGATTTGTGGGAAAGAAGATCATGCCCTTTGCCTAAAGTGGAGTAAAAGTCATATATATATATCTAAAATTTAGCTGATGCTACTTTAAGGACATGTGTTTTTTGGATTGGTCAATGTTTTTATTGCAAATACCCAAGCGGTGTAGATGGCTTGACCAGTTTCAACCCCCTTGTTGACTTAGCTTCCCACATTTTGGCATGATGGGCCAACAAATGAAGGAAACAAGCACTTGTGGGGAGAGGAGTAGAGAAAGAGTTGAGAATTCTTACTGTAGCTCCTAAGTAGGAGTAGTTTCCTAATTACCCAACAGAGATGACAAAATGCCTCTTTGAGGGGCGTTAGTTCTCATGGTCATCATCAAGAGACCAGCCATCAGAAAGTTATCCTTAGAAAGATTTTTGTAAGATTGTCATGCTATAGTATAGCAAGGCTATGAGGTCCTTCAGTGCTGTGTTCTAGATGCTCGTTTTTCTGAGTGTTTGGGAGGTTTTGAAAGGGCAGCTTCTTTTGACCATTTCTAGTTGCTTATCTATGCACACATAAGCAGGCCCACTGGAGCCATTGGAAACATTCCCATTGGCAGGACTTTGATTTTATGGCTGGGATCATGTAGGGACCAACCAGTTGTTAACAGATACTAAAGCTGTTAAGGCTGAGATCTGTGTTTACAGCTTTCGGTTCTCCTTTGAAATTATTTCTGTAATGAAGGTTGAAGTTTGGAATTGGGGTGAGGGAATGCAAACCTCTAATTCCATTTGGTGTACATTTTTGTTTTATTAAGTGTATTGTGGTAGCATCTGGACTTCTTAGTTGCATAGAGTCTCTAAGGAGCTAACTGCATTCCCTGTGCTTGACACTGTCCTGCCAAAAACCTTCTTAGGAGTGCTTACAGCCTGAAACAGAGAGACTGATGGGAGATGTAGAAAGTTAGGTTGGAGAGGACAGGGCAGCAATTGAGACAACATTGCATGGTGCGACAGATAGTGTCATTGGCTGACCTGCTGACAAGCTTGTTGACTGAAGTTTAAGAAAATGTCATGTTTATTTTACATAGTTAATAAGATGCAGAACAAACCAGATTATCTCTCAAAAATGTTAAGAATAAAACTGGGAATATATAGGTGATTTAAAAATACATTAAACTTAATCAAGAATGTAGGACTAATTGTAGTTGAAGCTATTACTGTTACTCCAGGAGGCTTTGCAGCTTCGGTTTGGCGGGGTACGTGTGAAGCCTGTCAGAGGCGCCCAGCATTCACATCCTGGTGCTGGGGTGGGCAGCAGCATACTGCTCCCCCAAGTCTCCCCAGAAGGGAGGCAGGGGCAGCGGGCAGGGTGGAGGGAAGTGCCAGCAGCAGATCCCTTCCCAGCAGCTCTCGCCACCACGCTGGGCTCGTTGCTCTTCCCACGGGTGGGCTGGAAAAGAGGGAGAACAAATGTGGGTGTTGAGAGAACGAGCAAAGGGAAGCTCAGACAGGGATTGCTGTGGGAGTTTGTTTCCCTTTCTTGCTCCCACAGATCTGGCCAGAGCTGGGACTTGTTCAGTGCTCTGTCCTTTCCTCATCTCCTGTTGCAGTTGACTTTGGTAGGGCTCACTGAGGACATGGCAGAGGAGTGGTTTAGGGATACACCCCAGTTAGTTTCATAACCAGTTGTGAGAAGCAGTGGCAGTTGCTTCAATAAATGCAAGTGTTAGTTTCAAAACAACTCCTCATATCTGGGTCCAAACCTCTGCTATTGCTTCTTAATGACTCTATATTGTTTCTTATCAAACTCCAGCACAGTCTGTAGTTACTCATGTCGTTTTCTTAATGCAAAGTGTTATATTAGCCGTAGTAACTTCCCCAAGGTCTCATCTTCAGGCTTGACTCTCAGTCTTACCCCTGGGTCACCCCTCCCAACTTTCTAAGTCATTGAGACGTATTTGGATTGAAGGCAGTTTTCAATGTTTTACCTTTTTTATCTTAATTACCTTGAACAGCATGTTTCATCTATAATAACGGGCAGCATATTTGACTGAAAGATTAGATAAGGGTAAACTAAAACATCATACTTGTTAGTTTTATTCACTGAGCAGTCACACAAAAGTTGTTGTAAAAGGAAGATTAACTTTTTCTTTGATTCTTGTTGATGTAAATCCAAAATTGTGTGAAAGTGCTTTCTGATGCTTACAGGAGACAAGACTGTAGGACCATAATCTTGCAAGTTTGCAGATTTCTTGGACTGGCAGAATGGAATGACAGAGATGTTAAAGGTGTCATCTTATTGCAAACTCTGGAAAAAATGTTACTCAGATAATCTAAAAATAAACAACTAAATACATGTTTTTTTTTTTTTTTTTTTTTTCTTTTCAATATATGGCGTTAATTTCCTTAGTATATGGTGTTTTTACAGAATTCAGTGGAGGATCTCTTTCATTGTTTTGGTCAGCTTGGTTGTTTCTTGGCTTCTGGAAAATTCTGCATGCTTGCCTTGGCACTAAGAAGTGTTTTGCTGTCACCTTCGAGGCCTGGCTCTGGGTCATGTCTGTGCTTGCCTTGGACTGCTTGTCTTGCAGCCAGGACGTTGCTCTGAAGAAGGAGCCATCTCCAGCCAGAGGAGCCCGACGGCCCATTTAGTTTCTTCTTAGAAGAGAACATGCTCCGACCAAACAGATAAAGTTGGCCCCTCTGTCAAATACAGTTCCACTGCTTTCACTTTAACAATGTGAGTTTACAAATACCTTCTAAAAATCCTTGACGTTAGAACAGGCCAATGTCACAAATATCTTCTGAAAATATCCTATCTAAACTGTAAACATTCCAGTTCAAGGAGCTAACATATCCCAAGGTTTTGTTATCCAATTAGCAAAAATAAACTTTTTTTTTTTTTCTATGTCAAAGGCGAATTGTTACATTTGACTTCCTATTCCTGTTTTGGCTGAGACAGCTAGCCAAGTTATCGACCCCGTTGACATCCCAAGGGCTTAATTCCTTTTTACTTAGTATGCTGCAGTTACCAAAAACCATCACGTGGTCAAAAAGGAAGACCTATCATTTGCTTTTGTCGTTAATGTGATGAAGAGTGTTTTTTTTTTTTTTTTTTAGTAGTGGTATATTACCTCTTGTCAACAGGAAGTTAAAAATAAAGTACACCAAACTAGTTAGCATGAAAATTCCTTGTAGCTTAGCATTGGCAGGCATTGCATAGTATCATTAAGAATAGGGAGTGTTATTTAGATAAGCTTTAGAGTCTAACCTTACCTTGGTAACTAATACTTGAAATTCCAGTTGGTACAATTTTGTTGTTTTGATGTGTTTTGGAAATATTTGGAAATGTTTTATGTCAAAATACACAAGTGCTGTCATCTAGCTGCAGTTTGCCTGTTCCAGGCATTTTGTGCTGACCAACTTCCTACAGCTCTGTGACCGCCAGGGTGAACATAAAACTTTAGGAGAATCCTGCTACTGACCATCTGCAGGACCAGATGAATTGTCGCAGCCTGCTGCGTGAGGCCTGCACCATCATGCTGCTCAGGCAGAGCAAGCTTGGTTCATCTGGGTCATCCCCACCTTCATGGGCCTGTCCGGGACCTGAGTTCAGTAGATCTGATGCAGGGAGCTGTTGCTTCCCAGCCTGCTGACGTTGACATAGCTGCATCCTGAATGTCGGTATGTCCTCGTTCAAGCCCAGTTCCAGCAGAACTGAGTGAAGGTGGTGGCTTCTGCGATATGATGATCTGACATCTTCCCATGCAGAAAGCCTTACTTCTGTCCTCATGGAGTCAATGGATATTGCTATTGTGTGGCTGCTGTCAGTACTGAAGAGAGACGAAGACCATGCTTGGATTATGCATTGCAGTTTAATATCAGGCTGCGTTATTTCTTTCTCAGTCTTTATGAGTAAGTGATTGGAAAATGCTTTTCCTAGCTGCCTGTCAGCTACGAGTAACAGCAATTATTTCACCATTAGCTATTGGATTCCCTTTACTTGGACTCCTCAGCTTTTTAGGAATGGAAATGGGAAAAGCCCACATTTTTTCCCTTACCTTATTCTAAAGCAGTATTACAAGGAAACACACAAATAATTCCCACAATTGCAATGAGTCACATGTATTTTGGAAAAAAAATAGAGGTTTGTTATATTCAGTTAATATCCACAAGCATCTTGCAAAAGAATTCCCTGAGGAGATACTGATGTAGGGCTGCTAAAAGTGAAAAACTGCTCTAAAATCTTCAAGTTATTAATGCCTTACAGTTTTACAGTACAGTATTACAGTAGGGATACAGTGTTACCCAAAAAGTGTGCCCTCAAAGAGTTGTGGAGTGTCGTGATTTACATGTGCCCTAACGATGTTTTGATTTATTAGAATTATTTGAAATTATTGGGTTCATGTGGGATTTGGGAGCTGTTCAATGTGTGCTTTAGGTGTCCTAAAATGCTAGTATAAAAATACCTGGCAGGAAGCTGGATGATATTCTTAATTAGTGTAGTCTGTTCCTTACTTTTTTTGTGTGTGTCTGTGCAAGAGGCTTCTTGCTCACTGCATTCATTTCAAAATATTTTATATATTTATTTCTTTGTTGCTGGCATGATATGAAAATACTCCATACGGCCAGTGCTTCATGAACAGCAGCTCAAGGGCTCATTTTTACCCAGCTTTCCAATGAAAACAAGTGAAAGAAATTGCCTTTAGTTTGTTCTCATGTACCAGACAGCATATTTACTTAGGCTGCTTGTTCTTTAAAGAAGTTTTCTTAAAATGAAAATTTAACAGTGCATGAAGTGTTATACATCTACTTTTCTTAAGCTCTGCTCAAAGAGAATAGATATGGAAATACTCTCTAATACTTCAGCTCGATGGCATATTATGGTAGTCCACAAATGGGTTTTCCTTGTACATGCATGTAGTCAAGTCCTTGGCTTGCTTGCTTGCATTAAGGCACAGTTGTAATACAGTAATTCTGAATATATTAAAACTAGACCTTTAATTTATGGTTGCTTTTTTTGACAGTAGAATTTTGAAAAATCTAAGTACTTGTTTAACTTGTTAATAATCCCATTGTAATAAAGCGAAATACTTAGGCTTTGATACACAGGAACACTTAAGCATATGATTAAGTGTCCTCCTTGAAGATGAAGGCTTTCCTGAATTGGAGCTTTAATCATATGTTTTACAGCCTTACTGAAACGGTGCGGGTTAAGTAATGCTGCATGGACTAGACTGGCAGCTCTGTGCAGGCAGTGCATATCAAAAGAAGAAATTAATGCACTGTGGTTTAGTGGCCAGTCTATTAGACCACAGAAGTAGTAGTATGCTTGATTCAGACCAATGCTTTGTGCAGAACTGTTGAGTTTAAAAAACCTACCTTAAATGTGAATTTTGAATAGCGTTGTCTCGAGAGAATTGGGACAGCTAAGGACTTGTAACCAAAACAGGTAAAGATGATAGAGTTTTGTTGAAGTTGAGCTTGGAAACACATAGGTTTCTGACATCTGTCTTCTCATGTCCTAATTTCACATCTCAGTTTGTATCTTCTGTGATCTGACCCCATTATCTTAATACCACCCTGTTATATTTTTTAAATCTTTCTATAATTATTTTTTTTTTCCTCAAGGGCCTGATTTTTAGCCTTGGTTTTGCACACTTGTATTTTTCAGGTATTATTATTTTTAAGGGGGGAACCTTAGTTACAGGAAACAACCAAATGCTGAGTTGAATAATGTCAAAACAGGTTTTTATCTGGTATTGAATTCATTTTGTAATGGGTGGAGTACTTCAAAAATCTCTAGGGCATGAGAAACAATTCCAGCACTTGCAAATGTTTCTTTAATAAAGTTTGGTGAATACCTGGTACAATAAATAGGAACTTCGCACAGGTGCTGTAAGTACTTTCATTCTGATACTAAACTAAAAGTTTTTTGTAAAATGGAGAAGTGCTATGTTATGTGTTAGGCCCGCATGTGACCTTCTGCCTAACCCCAGATCTCTTCACGATCCCACTGTGTTCATGCAGGTCCACGCCTGGGTGCTGGTTTGCAGCAAGCCTGGGGAGGATGCTGGGGCAGAGGGGACATCAGGGCTCACCCTGTCCCACAGGACGGGCCACCTGCCCAAAGCACACATAAAGGGCCCTTTTTATCCTGTGAATATTTCTTGGAGCGTTTTGTACGTTTTTGTACATTTCTTGACTTCCTTTAAACTCAGCATTGAGCTAAAAGCATAGAGCCCTACTAACTTCAGCAGAATTGTTTATAAACAGAAGGCTTGAAGTAGCTTCTCTAAGAACCCTGTTGTTATTGGATACAGCATGTGAAAAATGAAAGGATGACTTATGGTGCTGAATATAATCCATTCATTCTCCTCCAGCATCAGTGCAGCAGGCTTTCATGATTTTATGTGATGTTTCTAAGTGGCAAAAGTCACACCCAGACACACTTTTTTAGCTAAATACAGTGACTTGATTGCAGGCACACAGACAATGTCCTTCTGATGTTGCAGCTTAGGAGACAGCCTGGCTTGTTTGCTCTATCACACGTACAGAGTAACTTTTGTTCTTTGAGCCAGGTAATCTTGGTTTGAGGCACCTGGGCAGACTTAAGTGAGCCTTTGTGTGACTGTGATGAGGATGTTACCTTACAGTGCCTGCTCACAGGGGAAGTTTCAGCCCTCGGTTGCATCAACTTTAAACACCTCTGTGGAGCTGTGATGGCTTGACCTGGGCTGGCTGCCAGGCGCCCACCCAGCTGCGCTCTCACTCCCCCTCCTCGACAGGACACGGGGAGGAAGTGAGAGGGAAAAATCACTGGGTTGAGGTAAGGGTAAGGGTATCACTTGCCAACTACCATCACGGGCAAAACAGACTCTACTCAGGGAAAATTAGCTTATTGCCAAGTAAAATAGATTTGGATGGTGAGAAACAAAACCCAAAATTAACACAACACCTTCTCCCCATCCTCCCATTTTTCCCAGGCTCAACTTCACTCCATCATTCCCAGCTCCTCTATCTCTTCCCCACAAGTGGTACAGGCGTTGGGGAATGGAGGGGTTATGTCCAGCCCATAACAGCTCCTCTCTGCAGCTCCTTCCTCCTCATGCTTTCCCCTGCTCTTGCATGGGCTTTCCATGGGCTGTGGACCTTCAGGACAAGCCTGCTCCTGCCTGGGCTCTTCACGGGTCTCAGTTCCTTCGGGGTATATCCACCTGCAGTGGTGTGGGGTCTTCAATGGGTTGCAGTGTGGATATTTGCTGTGGTGTGGTCCTCTCCACGGGCTGCAGGGAAATTCCTGCTCCACGGTGGTCTTTCCATGGGCTGTGGACCTTCAGGACAAGCCTGCTCCTGCCTGGGCTCTTCACGGGTCTCAGTTCCTTCGGGGTATATCCACCTGCAGTGGTGTGGGGTCTTCAATGGGTTGCAGTGTGGATATTTGCTGTGGTGTGGTCCTCTCCACGGGCTGCAGGGAAATTCCTGCTCCACGGTGGTCTTTCCATGGGCTGTAGGGGAATCTCTGCTCCGGTGCCTGGAGTGCCTCCTCCCCTTCCTTCTCCTCTGACCTCGGAGTCTGCAGGGTTGTTTCTCATGCTTTTTTCTTTCAATCCTCACACTGCCTGTGCAGCATTTTGCCCCTTCTTAAACACACACTTGAGGATGCAGTTTGAAATGTCCGTCCTGTAGATGTGTAAGGTGAATACCTTGATGGGATCTTAATGGTATAGGCCCTGAAAGACCTTCCTATATGTGTGTCTCTGTCTCAGCTCTTGATCAGGAGGCCACAAAATGTGACAAATGCTATAACCTGTTCTGCTCCATACTCACAGGAATAAATGTAGCCAATTCAGCATACCTGTGGTGGTTAATAGTTTCCACTTCAAGACACTAATATCAAGATTTGCAACGGGTACCTGTCTAGAAGTTGGTACAGCAGATATTTGCTATTAGGAAGTAGTTTTCAAAGCCAGCCACTGGTGGTCTGAGGCATCGGGAGGCCCTGAAGGCAGACAAGTTCTGTACTCCTTCCTCCTGTGCTTTTGTTGTGTTTTTCTTATTTTGCTCAAAACCTCCACTGCTTTCGTGTTAGTGTTTCTGTTTTTACTTATCCTCCTGAGGCCTTTCTCATTTACTTTGAGCATGCCTGTATGTTTTCTTGCTTATGGAAGGTGTTGAGACATTTCAGTGCTATGTGAAAGCACGAAGCTTTGTCACCTTCCAAAGACAAAGCAAAAGTGCCTTCAGGCAGCTGAATGAAACAGAAGGGTGGACAGGTCTGAGTGCTCAGCAAACTGTGTTCCTGGTGACCGTGCAGTTTACCTTCTCCCTGGACTGACCCCATACAGCTTGCTCGCATTCATGCATAGTTTCTCATCATGCCTTATCCTATAGCATTGACACCACTATTGTCAGAGCCAGGGAAGGATGAGTGTTCTTAACAGGTCCTTTTCCTTATAAGCTGTGCAGCTTACAATTTGAGGAAATACGTCCCATTTCCTGGAAATTCCATGTAATGTAAAAGGAACATGGTCTGTGTGTGTGCGTGTGTGTGCATGTGTGTACGTGGCTGATAGATGCAAGTAAAAAGACTTAGATCTTTGGCCCTTACAGTTCAGGAGTGTTTATGCTCACTGGGGCCAGTTTGACCAGTTTGGACCAGTTTGAATGATTTATGCTGGTGCAGAATTTAGTCTAGTTTGTTCCTCTGGGTTAGAGCGTCCCTGAGATGTGTTTATCCTTGTTCCACAACATCTCATGCAGCCTTTGTTGTTGTTCAGTGGAGGTTTTTGTGGGAAATTATGTGTTGTGTTTGGGTTTCAGTAAGGCATGTATTGCTTTATTTGGGATTCTATCATAAATGGGTTATTTGTGTGTGTGAGCATGAAAAGGAAGATCTCAGTGCTTACAAATGTATTCTGCATATACAAGGGTCCCTTATTTATTTATTTATTTATTTTACTTTTATTTCAGGTCATTTTAATTAATATAACCAGATATGGAATGCTTTTTTCCTCTTTGTCCTCAGCTCATTCTTCAGTGACTCCTTCTTCCCCTGCAGGACGCATACATCCAAGGTGTTTTGTTTTCAGCCTAAACTCTTGGCAAGTTGTAAATAATTACAGTAGGAATTTTAATCCACTATAAAGAGAGCTAATGGATGTATAATTAACTAATGGGACTGGTCTGTGGGACTAGGCCTAGCAAGTGAAAGCCATCAAAATTTGAAGCAACTATGTTGGAACTTCACAGCTTCTCTGCAGTGTGTGGAAAAGTCAGTTCTGCCAGGGTTAGTAAAGTTGGGGAGATAGTTGGGGAGAGAGCTCAGGAGAGGACAACAGGCCTTGAAGTGCTGGGAAAGAAGGAGTAGAGGTTGAGAACTGGAGGAAGACAAGTGAATTTCTCTCCCCATCATTTCCACCATCTGGAACATGGGAATGATCCTGCTCCCCAGGCCTGGTTTGTCTTCAGAGCCCAGTTGCCACTGGTTGGGGCTATCCTTCTCCATGACCATTAACTCTTCTCCCTGCATGCTTTTCTTGGCAGCAGTAGCAAAAGTAGCTTTTCTGGTGGGCAGAAGCTGAGACTGGTTGGTTGGGTTGCTCTGGGAAAAGGAGCAGGCCATGCACGCTCTCTCTCTTTGATGGACAGGTTTTCAGGTACCGACAGGGTGGCTTCACCTGTGCCAGCCTGACCTGGAGAAGCACTTATGGACAAGCTGGCTCCTTAGGGAGCACGGAGAGAGTGCTGCTTTTGGTAGCTGTGGTGCCTCCTCCAGGTGCTGTGCAGGCAGGTGGCATAGCTGTGCCCACGGCTGTGGTCATGGCTGCTTTGTTTGCTGAACCCCACTGGGGTTAATGAGGCTGTGGTGAGGTGAGCCAGCCTGGGCTGCGCTGAGGGCTGGATTCTCTGGTCTGCCAGATTTGCTTGGTGTTGTCTGCTGGAGGTTTCCATAGGGTGCTCTGCTTGTAGAGGTGAGTAGCTTACCTGTACGGATGCAGCTGCTGTTGAAAAGCATAGCTGAGTAAATGTGTTATAATTCTCCTAAATATTGAGATAATGTCTAGCATGTAGTTCTAAATAACAGGTAGTTCTTGATCTGCTGTAGCGTTTCCAATGACTCACTCCCCCCCCCCCCCCCCCCCGGCGGGATATACAAGAAGAACAGCATGCGTGCTTCG
>VXAA01007012.1:600390-758698 GCA_013399115.1 Anseranas semipalmata
TTTTTTTTTTTTTTGTGCTATGCAGGCACATAGTGGAGATTTTCTTTGGCTGAATCCAGCCATTGTGGAAAGAAGTCAGCTGTTTCCCTTCCTCCTTTCTTCTGCATAGAAGCAGAGAGGGCGTAGCGATGTCCCTCCTACCTGTTGCATCAGACTGAAGGCAACTAACCTTTATTGAAAATGCTGTTTTTAAAGAAAATTAACAAATGGTAGGAAGAATTCTTCACTGTTAAACTAGGGTTATGAATTGTACAGGAGCTGAAATGAATTCTACAGGAATTGTAAGGATATATTTCCCATTAGTAAGCAGAAGGGCACTCCAGGGCATGTATTAATGGACCATTAGCTTAATCCTTGTGTGCTTTTTGGGGCTAAAGGCAGAATGACTAAACAACCCAAGATGTGCATTAGTGTCTGGTGGATGAATGAATATTCTGACGCTCCCTCTTGGTGATGCACTTGAAACACAAACCCTCTGCTTGAAAAGCAAACAGGCCCCCAGCCTGGTTAAAATGAACTGCTTATGTATTTTACCAAATACTTATTTCTTTAATGAAGGAAACCTTAAGAAAACAAAACAAAACAAAACATGAACAATAGAAATAATAGATTGTCTCTGTTAATAATCTGAAAGATTAGTATGTAAACTACAGATTATGTATGAGCACTCTGTATTCTTTTTTTTTTTCTTTTCTTTTTATAAAGGCTGTTCCACGTGAAAATGTGACATTTAAAAGCTATTATTGAAAAAATAGAACCTTATTCAGATAGGAATGTCATTACATATGGCTATTGTTTGGCATGGAAGTACTATTTAGAATTACAGTTTATTCATTACACACTCTGAAACTCCAGGCATGAAAGTATCAGCCTCCTTGCCTCCAGAAGGTCTGGATGCTTGCTCTCAGTCCTCTGGCAGGAAAAGGTTCCTCACCAGAACAGTGCCATGAGAAATGACATACCTCTGGCAACCACTGTCTCAGTCATTCAGTAGGATACACCTTAAAGATATTTATACTCGTGCATTTAAAAGTTTCTCTTCTGGCAAACGTTCAATAGAGTATGTTAATATATGCATATAGCCTTTATTGCTTTTTTCTGAAAATTCTGTAACTGTTACCTGTATCAGAGGGAAAAATACATTGATCCTTTTTTCTCCCCTACGTTAGCATCAGGGTTTTGAAAAAGTGTATTTTTCAGGTCATGTCCACATCAGTCTCTGCTATGACTGATGTTTAGCAGGTACTGTTAGAGTTTGGGGAAAAAATAGCAGTTGAAACTGTCTTTCTCATGAACATGGTGTTAAATTGGTTTCTACACTTTGGGCTAAACTGTGTCTAATTATGTTAGCTAACACAGTTGTCTTGTTTGCTTTTTAAATGCCTTTTGCCCTAGCCTGCACAAGGGAGATAAGGTGAACTTAGGCATAATTTGAAGTGAAGAAAAGCCTTTCCATTGACTTCAGTGCATTTTGGATTGAGTCCTCTCAATAACAAATCTGAACAATTAATAATAAAGCTTATAAGCAACGTATAACACATAATATTTTTGAAAGTTCATCTACTTTCCTCTGTCAAGGTCTTTATTCAAGGTGTGTAACACTTCTTCAGTGCTTACCAGTGACCTACTTGTCTTCGCGGTGAATAAAGTATGTTTTGTCTTCCCAGTAAAATTCCTCAGAGTTTCTGTTGTTGGGTACTAAATTATTACAGCCTTTTCACTGCTCTGGACTTGAATCTGACACATGTGCTCTTTGTGTTGCTTTTGGCAGGGGAGGGGGCAAAAACTCTGGTTAACATTTTGAATGTGTAATAGAATTTCTTCATATTTGTCATGAAAAAAATAACAAGTCTGAATAGTAGGCATGTGTCTCTAAAACAGCTGAATATTTCATTGATGTTTGAGGAGTAAATTGCTTATTCACAGTGTGTAGGAGATGTTGGGAGTTAAGGCTTAACTTCGGTGAGCTAGAACATTGTGTCTCTCTGGACCTCAGAAGAAAACATTCCAGGATTTTTATTCTTAAAAAACTTAACATAAGTAATTTGAACTAGAAAACTACCTTTTGGTACTTTCAAAATATGTTTTCTGAAACCTTTGTTTTGTTTTTACATTAGCAAAATCTAGTCGAAACTGGTACTTTCCCTGGCTGTTTTTGGTTTTGACAAACAGTGCATTCAAATAGAAGGAGCTGTTCCATTACAGTGCTTGAAATTGTCTAGTCCTAGATTGTATCTTGACCTGTTACATCAAGATAGCAGCTGCTTGTAGAACAGCTTGTTTTAAAGTGTAAATAAATGGATGTTAGTAGTGAGAAGACTCACCATGGTTTTGGCTACAGGCTCTGTTTCAAATAACTGGTTACACAAAAAAGGAAAATTTAAAAGCAATCTCGTTAAACAAGATGTTTGTCCTTTCGCACTCTAATAGTACAATAAACAAAAATGCTTTGGATTTGTTCCTGGAAGCAGAAGGTAGAAGGAACATCTTATGCTAATGCAGTTCTCTTCAATTGTGCAGACTTCTCCCATCTAGAATATTCCTGTCTCTCTTGGGAATTTGTTCCATTGATTTAATTGGAACAGTTAATATCCCTAACCTAAATAGAGGGTAATTTATCATGATTTGAAATGGTTTTACTTGGTGCAAATGCAATCACCAGTGTAAGCTATGAATCATGGTAAGTCTCAAGTGTGTACAAGGACTTCCAATGTAGTACTTATTTGGATAATTTCTAGTGGATTGTGCTTTGCTGTTTCTAATGCTTGTATTGTTTTGAAGCTTGTAGAGTTGATGCCAATGATACATGTATATGTAATCTGATTTTAACTAAAGTTGCGCAGGAGGCAGTAAGAGGGAGCCTCATTTAGGCTTTCCTTTTGCCTCATGAGTTCAGCAAGGAGAATTGTCCCTTTGCATTCAGCGCAGTTTCTGCTTATTGTCCCCCCATCTGTGTAAATACCTGATCTACACCAGTGCTAACCTGGCAGAGGCTTGTCAACACTTTGCAAAGGGATACTGAAATGGGACAGTGACCCAGATCTTAGAATTCTTCATTGTGTTGTATTCCATACATAGCTGAGCAAAAATCCCACTGGGAGATATTTTAAAATACCAGTTTTATTTTTAATTTGAAAATTGGTTTATGTTTTGCTAGGGGCGATTGAAATGGTAAAATGGGGAGGAAGGTGAGAAGACATTTCAGGCTGACCTATCTTTTTCAGGAGCAAAATTAAAAATGTTGTTTACTCATTCTTAAATAAATCCAAGGACAGTAAATGAAAGAGTCTTTTTTGTGTGTGTGTGTGTGTGTGTGTATCAGTAAATAAGGGAAGAGCTCCTTGATAGAGAAAACTAATAAATTAATATTTCATGATTAAACTAGTGAGCAAGTTAGATGATAAAGAAAGGGGTGAGCGTGATTTCTAATGAGATTCAACCCCCCCATATGTCCTCCCAACAAACCACAGCCCAAGTTAAAACTGTTTTGCACTCCTTGCAAAATCAGACACCGCCTCTGTGAGTGGGACTTCAGCAGAGATGGGCAATGCAACCCTTTGCGTGTGGCTGTTGGTGCTGCCAGTGCAGGATTTTTCCTTGCTGTGTGTCTGCTAAAGCAAGAAAAGGAGAAGCACTTGTCCTGATGAACTTTCCTCTATGGCGGTATCAAGGCTTGATTCATATGGGTGTGAAAGGAAGTAAGGTCTATTCAGTTCTCTTGATTGCCCCCTTGCATCTCCTTTGAAAGCCTGAGAATAGGTGGAGCAGTGATTTTCCCTTTCCACTGTGGTAGCCAATGTTTAAAAACAGGGGAGTTGTTCTTCCTTGGCTCCTGGTTACTGCACTGCCCAAGTAACAAGGAACAGTCTGCCCCTGTGTAAACTGAACTCAATTATTTCCAACCCTTTCATTTTCCTTCCTTTGCTCTTTTGTCTCGTGTAGTAATAGCCCCCCCGGTTATTGTACCATAGTGGGCAATCTTTTGGGACACTTGGCAAGGGTCCAGCTGGAGCCTTTTGTGGTAGCGAGCCTTCAAAATTTTGCTTTTTTCCGTGGATATTTTTACTTCAGGTGAAAGCTGCTGTTCTTAGTGAGAGCTGCCAATATTCTTATGCTCTATGACAAGAGTACTTTAACTGCAGAAGTTGCTTACGATGTACAGAAAAACAGAAAACTTATTTCAACTCCTACCAGTCCGATAAGTCTCAAATCAACGTCTTTTCAGGAGGGGAGAGTCCTAGCCTCTCATTTTCTTTGTAGTTTTTTATTGTAACCTTAACCCAGCATTAAAAAAAAAAAAAAGCCCTAAAACTTGTCCTGTAGCATTTCTTGTTGCATTGAATAATTGAATAATTTCTTAGCCTAGAATAAGAAACATCTTGCTTTCTGATGTGCTCATGTTCTTTCTCTTTTGGCTCTTTGCCACCTGCTGTGTTGCCAGTTTGCTTCCTCCCCAGATCTCCATCCTCTGCCGATCCCATGGGTGTGTGCGGCTGGGCAGGACAGGGGGTGTTTGGGAGGGACTCCCAGGTGGGGCTGGAAAAATTGTGTGGAGATGAGCATTTAGACTCTGATGCCAAGTAGGAGGAGATAAGCACCTAATCTCCCAACCATGCTGTCCAAAGCTGTCCTTCTCCGTTGAGTGTAAATGAGATTAAAAGTTCACTGAGGAAAGGATTTGCTGATATTTTGATAAATGTGGACCTGATACTCACGTTTCATTTTCTTAAAATTGAGTTTGCATGCATAGTTTTGCTATGGCACTGAATTTGGGCAGTAGCAGATTGTGCCTTCCTTACCCCATGCCTGAAGATAGTAAATCTGTGAGGAGCTTCAGCTCGGCACCTCTCAGGTCAGCCTCCATGCGGGTGCTATCAGGGGCTGTTTTTTCAAAGCCTGGGGGAGCCAGTGGCAGAAGGGACGGGCTGCGTGTGCCCGGCGCCTGGAGCTGTGTGCAGGGAGCAGGACCTGGGCTGCGAAGAGGCTGCGTAGGAGGAAGAGTGGGGCTGGGTGAAGCCAGTGGGGAAGGCTGGCATGGTGAGGTCAGGTTTTCAATAGAAGAGAGGAACGCTTTCAGTACTGACTCTGCTACCTATTGAAATCTGCGATAAAACTCCCAACTCTGCTCCCACTGTAATCAAAAAGGCCGATTTTTAATACGTGGGAAATTCTGGGCTCAATAGAGCTGCTTTTGAAAAACTGTTTGTTAAAAGCAAGAGCAAGCACAAAAAGGCCTCAGACAACTACACAATTCACTCAAGTGGCTCTTACTCTTACAGCATTGAGACTCGCTGTTTTAATTTAGTCATAATGAAGTAAAATTTAAAGTAGTTGCCAATGCTCACCCAGCTAGAGAAAAGCAGATGACTCTTTTTGTTTTCCAAACTCTATTTAGATTTTAAGCTGCCCTGGGGAGACTGGGCAATACTGAAATGATGTGTCTTGTGGGTTTTATGTAATTCTGTTGGTTGGCTTCATTCTTTGCTGAAGCTGCTGAACTTCACTCTTTTTTCCTTGTTTGATTAAGTTATTATTTGTTTTCCAAGAGTGTTTCAGCTAACTTCTGATGAACAGGTGAAGAGTTTTCCAGGAAACTCTCTGTGCCTTACAGTTACTTTAAAGTATTATTGTTTATTCCATGGAAGTACTTTCATATTAAAAATATTTTACACCCTGAATTCAGAAACTGAATGAGGTCAGTACTTTGACCGTAGAACTGATTCACTAGACTAAGAGCATGCTTTGTAAAGGTTTGTCAGTGTTTCCCAGTTAGCTGTAAAATCCTTTGGTTTCTCCAATTAATAGTCTTTTAAACACCTTTGAACACTTAAATCTTGACATCAGTGGCATTATTTTTTGTATGACATTGATTTAGGTCAAAAAAATGATCCGAACATCTGCTTCAAAATGCAATTTTAATTCCAATTGATTTGAGATCTTAATAAATTGATTTGTTATCTTATGAATGGATATATTCTCTGCTTTTGTTTTTTCCATTTACAAAATCAAAGGTATTTACAGCATGAGATTGAATATATATTGAGTTTTTTTGTCTTTGTATTTCTTCTCACATGAGTGCCTTGCAGCACAATCTAGAAGGATAGCAAGGGCCAGTTTCCACTTCAGTGAGGACAAAATTTTGCCTTTACGGTAATCTGAAGGTCCATGGTGGGATACTGGATATGAGGGTTGAGAACCCTTCATTTTGAAGCTGTCAGTTCTGTGTTGTCTCACAGTGCTTCAGATGATCAGGTCTTGTACTGGTATTAGTCCAGGTTTATTTTTAGGAAAAGAGAAAGTCACTGAGGTAGCTGCAGAAAATGTTTCAGTGCTGGTCTGATCTATAATCTACGATGTTATGAAAGGATCAAGTAAGAGAATTATCTCATATTTTGAATCCAACAAACATTTGGCTTCTGAAGTATGTGCCAAGTTTCATTTGAACCCCTCCTTACACTGTGTGCAGGTTTGGTTATTAGTTTTAAATACTTGGTTATCTTACATAGACTGGAGATCAGAGCATTTAGCTGTTTAAGCTAAGTTAGTTTAATTATGGTAATGCCTAAAATGTATTGGCAAAGCCTGTTTGTCTATGCCAACTAGATTTGTTAACTTCAGTCCAATTCTCAGTGGGCTGGTGCATGTCTAAGGCAAATTCCAATAGCAGTGGCATTAACTCTCTTAGTCCAAAACCCATGAATTGAATAAAAATTGGAAACCAGACTGGCTTTTGTGTCCCTGCGAGCTGGCTGACTCCTGCCATAAAGACTGGGAGACATGAATGAGCAACCGTTTGTTTGGGCTATATTCTTGTGCATGAACAACAGACTTCAGTCTCCAAGGCTGGCTAGCTGTCACCATTCATTACATTAAACAAACATGAAATAAAACAGAGAGATTGAAGTAAATACAGAATACAAAAAGAAGGCTTTCCTGTGCGTGGTAAGAAGGACTTGGGCTGAACTACTGTGCTGTGTGGTTGAAACAGGAGAGATCAAGAACTACTTTACACTTTGGAGAAGGAAGTCTAGGTATGGAGAAATGTGGTGGTGAAAAGCAAGCAGGAAAAGGTGGATTTGAGAGCTGCCTCAGGAAAGTAGGCAAGTAAAACAAGGTGCTTATTAAATTTTCTCAAGTCTCTAATTGTCTCTAATGCTTTTTCTGTTTGTTTCTCATTTCAGATTGCCTGTTTGGTACCTGTTGACCAGTTTCAGTTATACAAGAGGCTGAAATTTGAACGCGGTACGAGCCTTTTTGGTTTCTATTACCTTGATTTTTAGTGTCAGTGGAGGCAGCAGTATTACATACTGCAAAGTACTCTGCCTTAAGACAAAGCCTGCTGGGTGAGTAAAGGAAGAGATGGAGAAGATGTCATTGTTCTGAAATCATTAACTGCAATATGCAGTCTGCCAACTGCAAATCTGACTGTGCTCCACAGATGAATTTGAAATGATTTTGGTGGAGCAAAATCAACAGAGTGGCACCTTACTGAAATATCCCACTTTTACTCAAGCTTGTGGACAACACTCACAGATTATGTGCCTGAGGCTCTGTCCTTCCTGCAGTATGCTCATCCTGGGTCCTTGAGGCGGAGGTTGTACAGGGAGAAAAGCTCCTGGCAGAATTAGACAAGGTGCCAGAGTCTGTTGCTCTGGTGCAGAGTGCACAGGGTCCTTTCGTACATCCATGAGGATCTTCAGAACTTCCGGGAGAGGCAGACCCTGTTGTCTGATAGGAACTTTTGCAAGCATCCCTAGAAGAGAGTTTTTCTCATGGAAAAGCCTTGTGCGTG
Organism: Anseranas semipalmata; assembly: GCA_013399115.1. NCBI lineage: Eukaryota > Metazoa > Chordata > Aves > Anseriformes > Anseranatidae > Anseranas > Anseranas semipalmata. The sequence continues at coordinate 608,183 of VXAA01007012.1, forward strand.
TTGCTCTAGTATATTTAAACTTTTCCTGAGAGACAATTGGACCCCTTATTACTGAGTAAGGCATATTAGTAAGGAAGTTTGAAGATCTACTGGGGCCAAGCTTTGGTATGCCAAAGGTCAGCATTCTGCTTCAGGAGGCAGTTCCTTGCCAAGGCTGAAGAAGACACTTGCTAGTCAGAAAGATGAGGTCCCACAATGATTTTGGAGGCTGACACCAACTTGAAAGCCTATCTGGAAGTTGTAGCATTTTTCAAAGAACTCATGCTGCAGTAGCTTACAGAGTAGGGTATCTGGGACTGATCTGCCCTGACTTTTCCTTTCTTCAAGCTTTCCTCTAAAGACTATATTTGTGCTCTGCTTTATATGCATGCTTAGATGCAGAGGAGTTGGGAATAAGTGTGAAAATACAGAGGTTCATAAAAGGTACATTAATGCACTTTAAAAAAATGGTCAGATAGAAGAAAATATGGGTTTTTACTGAATCTCATCTGGACTGAAGTTCAGTGAGATGAACATGAAGTAAAAACCAGCAACACGAGTACACCAAAGTGTGCCCCAGAGTTCATGGGCGGATACAGATTGTAGCTGTGGTTTGCAGACACTCAGGACAAAAAATAAAAAAAAAATCCCAAACGCAGCTTCCATTTTTGATTTCTCTCTCCCATTCTACCTTCTTCTTGTTTACCCTTAATTCCTTTGGAAATCCCTCTAGTTCATAAGCCAACCAGTGGCTTGTCTACAGCCCTAGAAAGTGGAAATCAGAGCTTGTTAAATCAGCATATTAAAGGGTTAAGAAAGTGAGGCATTCTTGCAATACATTAATCTGTTTTACATAAAACCTTTTTTTAACTGAAGACTGTGAAACTAATGATTTCCTGGTATCTCTTCCTCTAGAACTAGCCAAAGCTGAACTCATGATCTTTTGTCCAACTCCCTGTTACATCTTTTTTTTTTTTTTTTTTATTGCCTCCCACTCACAGAAGCCTGGAACTTGTCTATTTTTTAAATCCTCCTTCCCTTTTCTTTCTTGCCTAAGTCTTACAAATCCTCCTCCACCTCCACTACCTTTCTTCATGATGTTTCTAAGATCTGGCCTTTCTCCTCTATAATGAGTAAAACTGGTAGCAGATTTAAACTGAGCCTTTTGGCCTTGCGTGTCCCCAGCAATAAAGCAAATTTACTGATGCGTGGGAACACTACCTCTTAACTCAAGCTGTAACCTGGACACCAGCACTAACGCCGCCCCAGCCAGGACCTTTTGCCTGTCCCAGATTTAGCATTGCCCCCTAAGGCTAACCTTTCTAGACTCATCAGTTGAACCTGGCTTACTAGTTTCTGCTGTCTGAAGCTCTCTTCTCAGACCTGACCCCAGCCTAGGAATGCTTGCCTGCCCAGACCAGCAGCAACGCTGGCCTGATGGTCCTTTTCTGAATCTAGCAATAAGCCTCGATGATTGCACCTGCTGGGTCCAATTTCTGACTCGGTGTCTGCTCAGGGACTGGTGGCAGATGAGATCTGATGTGCAGCTTGTGCCTCTGCTGGCATTAGTGCAACCTAGCCCTTTTCAAACCTTGTACTATGCAAAACCCGGGCCGCTACTGCCTAGCTCTGACCTCTCCCACAGACTTCTGCCAACCACAAACAGTGTGTAGCCTCATGATCCATTCTCACACCAGCCCTAAGGCAAACTCAGCTGCAGCTCCTTGACCAAACAGCAAATGTAGTCCATTGGTCTTTGCATTTAGCCATAGGCCTTTCCCTAAAAACATGTGAACTCCAGTCAAGATGTAGCTCGATGGCCAGAGCTGATGTCAGCCAGAAGCCAAGCCACGTACACCTTCAGAGGACCATGAATTCATTGGAATTATGTAATGGCAGAGAATACTTCAAAGAACTGATATACAGTGTAATACTAGCATTACTCTAGTCAGCCTTTCAGGGTTCATTTAAAAATGAAGAAAAAAATTACTTGTGAAATATTTTGAGCTTCCTTTTCTTCCTGGTTTTCAGTTTGTTTTTCAGACCAGGCACTGGGGAAGAGCTAGCTTGAGTTAGCTAGGGTTGTTTTTTTGCTGCGGAGTCAACATGGTAAAGGGAAGAAGTAGAAAGCAATGTGTTTCCCAGATGTTGCTGTCTGAAGTGTACTGTCTTCTTTTCCACATTTGCAAATACAATAGGCCAAATTCTGATTCTTAAAATAGGCAGGTACTAGGCTGTCCTTCATTACTTTTGCTCTGATCAACAAAACCCTATATTCAAACCCTTCTACTTCCTATGTTTAGACCCGTCTGCTCTCATCTTTATTCTGTTGAGATATGGGCTGTCTGTGCTCCATCTTGCTTCAGCATCCCCTTTGCTTTACTAGAAATGCTGGAAATAAATAACCAACTTCATGGGTAAGTCTTTCTGCTCTTTCTCTGTGGTCTTTTCTCACCAGTCTTCAACCGACTGGTAAAGACAATGCTCCTCATCCTTACATTTTTCATTGAGAGATGAATTTTGATGAAAATTTTGAAGACATGAAGAACTTGTACATCCAAAAGCTGTTTTCCCCATCTTCGCTAGCTGTTTTAATATAATATATTTCCTCTCTATTACCTTATTTCTAAGAAATTGGACAGATAATACTGGCTTAAAAGGTTGTGAGAAGTAACTGGCATACAATTCTATATCTATATACAGTTGCTTAGTCTGATAATGAATGCACTGAAAATATTCAGTCCTCGTGTGTTTTTGTGTTCTTAGAATGCAAATGTCTTCAGGCTTAAAACCAAGTTTTCCTACATATCTGTAACTTACCTGCAGCCAGTCAGGACCTAGCCACAGGGCTTCTGTGCAATCTATTTTAATAGAAGAAACAGGAATTACTGTATGTCTTTTTAGGATGGGGTTGATGTGGCCATCAGAAATAACAAAATAGTGGAATAGGATGTGGCTAGGACATTTGCATTATATTTCTATTTCTATGACAGTCACCCAGTAGGCCTACTGAAAGATGATGAGAACCTCCATTTTATGCCTGCCTGACAAGCAATCCTTTAAAAGGAAGGTGTTTCTAATATTCTGTGAAACTCAAGGGCTCATCTTTTCAGTAGGTACCTCTTCTAAGCCAGAAATTCTCAGTTCTTCAGAATGCTGCATTTCCCCTGTTTGTCTCCCACATCTCACCTGCTTGCTCAGCAGCGCTGAATCTAGTTGGAGACTTGTAGCTAGTGGTGTCCGCCAGGGGTCTGTACTGGGTCCAGTCCTGTTCAACTTATTCATCAGTGACCTGGATGATGGAACAGAGTGCACCCTCAGCAAGTTTGTGGATGACACAAAACTGGGAGGTATGGCTGATACACCAGAGGGCTGTGCTGCCATTCAGAGGGACCTGGATAAGCTGGAGCACTGGGTGGTGAGGAACCTCATGAAGTTCAACAAAGGCAAGTGCAGGGTCCTGCACCTAGGGAGGAATAACCCCATGCACCAGCACAGGTTGGGAACTGACCTGCTGGAAAGCAGCTCTGCAGCGAAGGACCTAGGAGTCCTGGTGGACAGCAGGTTATCCATGAGCCAGCAGTGTGCCCTTGTGGCCAGGAAGGCCAGTGGTATCCTGGGGTGCAGTGTTGCCAGCAGGCCGAGGGAGGTGATCCTCCCCCTCTGCTCAGCTCTGGTGAGGCCACACCTGGAGTACTGTGTCCAGTTCTGGGCTCCCCATTACAAGAGGGACATGGAGCTCCTGGAGCAAGTCCAGCAGAGGGCTATGAAGATGATGAGGGGCCTGGAGCATCTCTCATATGAGGAGAGGCTGAGAGAGCTGGGCCTGTTTAGCTCGGAGAAGAGAAGACTGAGAGGGGATCTCATCAATGTGTACAAATATCTGAAGGGAGGGTGTCAAGAGGATGGGGCCGGTCTCTTTTCAGTGGTGCCCAGCAACAGGACAAGAGGCAACGGGCACAAACTGAAACACAGGAAGTTCTGGCTGAATATGAGAAAACATTTCTTTACTGTGAGGGTGACAGAGCACTGGAACAGGTTGCCCAGAGAGGCTGTGGAGTCTCCTTCTCTGGAGATATTCAAACCCCACCTGGATGCCATCCTGTGCAACGTGCTCTGGGTGACCCTGCGTGGCAGGGGGGTTGGACTAGATGATCTCCAGAGGTCCCTTCCAACCTCAGCCATTCTGTGATTCTGTGATTCTGTGTTTTGTGAAAACTGGCCAGATACCTGCCTGTTACTGGCACTGTCTGGGGAAGCTTTCCTCCTGAGAGAGGAATGAGTGTGGCTGAACTGGCTGTGGAAAGGCAGGGGAAAAGCTCAAGAGAGAAATAGCCCTAGCCAAAAACTTGAACATCTTGTCAGAGTGAAATGATAGCCTCTTTCCTTTTTTGGATGCTCCTTTTTAGTTTTTTTTTTTTCTGGTTTCACTTGTACTCCATGGTAAAGCAAACAGTATGAGGCAGCATGGATTGCAAAACACCATCTGTAGGTTCTTTGTAATATGGAGGAAGTGGGAGCGGAGGGAGTTTCATTTCATGCATCACATCTTGCTGCAAAAAGTTTGTAAAAATCAGTAAGACTTACAACCCTTCTCCCAGTGAATGTCAAAACCAGACATCCTGTCTTTCATCCAAAAACAGGATAGGAGAATGTAGGTTTCCAAAGTTGAGCATGCTATCTGCAGGAACTGCAGTTTTTCTTATTTTAACTGTTGTTTATCAACAGAAAACCTATGGAACCTACTGTGTGAAGACTCAGATACAATAGTCAATAATAGGGCATGGTCTTACCCAGTTCAGAGCACCATCCCTGAAGGAAGCTACAGAAATATTGATTTCTCAGCCAGGACACTATTTAAAAATGCTTGGATGGCTTTCCCACCCTGTCTCTCTCTTCTCCCCACAAATGAAGCTACAAACTGTTTTTTTTTCTGGCTTTTATTCAGTTGAAAGCAAAATGTTTGTTTGCTTTTGGCAGTAGAGAAAGCATGTGTAAGAGAATAAGGGGAAAGAAGACTAGATTCATGAAGTGGCTGGAAAAGTAGTTAGATGGTACAGATGTTTTGCTGGCACTGTCGAAATTATAGATTAAAGCCTTTGCTATGGATGTGGACAGTCTCCACATCTGTCAGAGGACTCTGACACAGACTAAAATATTACCTGTTGTTGCAATAAGTACTTGTGTGTCCTGCAGCCAGCAGAGCAGATGATCATCTTTACTTGGTCCCTCAGTGTAAGTGTCCTACAGAAATGGGAGGGAGGGATGGAAAATAAGTGAGAGCAGCAAAGCCCCTGTCGTAGTGTCCCATATGACAGTGACCAATGTGCCAACTTTAAGTATGGGAGGCTAGGTGCTAGTCTTTGTTGAAAGAGATTCAAACTCGTGTCTCCCTCCTCTCATGTTAAAAGTCCAAACTTTTGGAATAATCTGAAGTAGGTCTTCGTGAATCTTTTCTGCAGTGCCCTTTTGGAAATATTCCATATTCTGCATAAAAGAAAGAGGTAGATGTTAAGATAGAAATCAAGAATGACTGCCTTGCCTGGTAGTCACCTCATCTCCCAGGTGAGTATCATCCCTGCCACCACTGTACATACAGATTGGAGTAGCATCAATGGAAACTGAAAGCCAAACACAGGACCGAGTGATATACTGACCCAGAGGACACCTTCAGAAAAGAATGGGGCTCAGCTTGCCTTGAGCAGAGGAGTAGGATGAAACTTTCTCCTACATGTTTGCTCTCAACTATTAAATAGAAAAAGGGTGTTAGCAGTTACTCCTCCGCTGTTGGCTTTGCTAACAAGATCATTTAAAAGTCACTTTTTCTCTAAGTATCTGTCAAAAATCCCCCTGAATTTGTGAATAGTTTTAGGATGAACTAAACTGCATTTTGGTGTGAGTTTACCGCTCACCCCAACGGGCACCTCCAAAACTACCAGGAAACTCTGAGCTACCAATGGATTAAGCTGAAGTTAGTTTGTTTCAGTTAGAGAGAGAGATTGCCTGTAAGGTGTTTTTTGTTTTTGTTTTTGTTTTTTGTTTTCCCCTAGCTTTGAATCATAGAATCATAGAATCATAGAATCATAGAATCATAGAATGGTTTGGGTTGGAAGGGACCTTAAAGACCATCTAATTCCACCCCGCCTGCCATGGGGGGTTGCCCAGGTTACCCAAAGCCCCATCCAGCCCTGGCCTTGAACACTTCCAGGGATGGGGCATCCACAGCTTCTCTGGGCAGCCTGTTCCAGTGCTTCACTTCCCTCTGAATAAAGAATTTCTTCTTTATATCTAATCTAAATCTACCCTCTTTTAGTTTAAAACCATGACTCCTTGTCCTATCACTACACTCCCTGATTAAGAGTCCCCCTCCAGCTTTCCTGTGTGCCCCTTTAGGTACTGGAAGGCCACTATAAGGTCTCCCTGGAGCCTTCTCTTCTCCAGGCTGAACAACCTCAACTCCCTCAGCCTGTCTTCACAGGAGAGGTGCTCCAGCCCTTTGATCAGCTTCGTGGCCCTCCTTTGGGCTTGTTTTAATAGGTCCTTCTTATACTGGGGACCCCAGAGCTGAACGCAGTACTCCAGGTGGGGTCTCACAAGAGCAGAATAGAGGGAGAGAATCACCTCCCTCAACCTGCTGGCCATGGTTCTTTCGATGCAACCCAGGATATGGTTGGCTTTCTGGGCTGCAAGCGCATGTTGCCGGCTCATGTTGAGCTTCTTGTCAACCAACACCCCCAGGTCCTTCTCCTCAGGGCTGCTGTGAATCCATTCTCCACCCAGCTAGTATTTGTGCTTGGGATTGCCCTGACCTAGGTACAGGACCTTGCACTTGGCCTTGTTGAACTTCATGAGGTTTGCACAGGCCCACCTGTGAAGAAGCTGGACGTTTTCAGGCTGAACACAGATGTTTGTCATACTGAAAAAGAACTCATTTTCTCATGCACATTAGGTTATGAAGGTTGTGGGATGTCTTCCTCAGGTGTTTATGCATGTGTATCTACTTTTATCTATCTACTATTCATGTATCTACTGTTTTACTTCTTTGAACACATTTCTATTTATATGATTTCTAGTTTCTGGATATCTGGATGCTGAATTGATACCATTGTTTATCATCCTGGCTGGAGCCTCTGCTAGATATCCATCCACCAGCCCCCTTCAATGTGGGCTACCAGCAACTCCTGCAAAGAAGCAGTGCAGACAGGAGAGTGCATAGGACTTCAGCTGTTTCAGCAAAATTTGTCAGAGAACGTATGTCAGGGGCCCTTGTGTAGCCTTTTGTTTCAAGTGGGACAATATTTTATCTGCTGGAAGTACAGAAGAACTCTGTAATGGCTTTTGACATCTCACAGTCAGGGATTTCCACATGTTACCGAGACATTCCCTCCATCTATTTTCAGTGGTGGTAAAAAAAAAGCTCCCATGGAGAGAGGAGATGCAGGTAGCTCCTACAGGCATGACAGCCCTTTTCTAGTGAGGCTCTGAAGGGTGGGAGTGTTTGGCTGCACTGCATTGACTTGAGCGGTGTCAAGTGCACACACAGTGGAGAACCCTAACAGTGAATGTGATTCATATGGGTTTCTGCTGCAAGTCTAAAGTCCTCAAATAAAGGTTGGGGAGCAAGAGAAAGAATCAACATTTATTATTCACTACAGTGTGTCAATGTCTTTTACTCAAGGTCTCCACTCATGATCTTACATTGACTATTGTTATAATTTGACACCTGACAAATACTGATCATATAATAAGGTGAATATTAATCAGTTTGTAGATGGCAGGGGGAAAAAAAGCACAGAAAATGACTTGACATTAATTTCATGACAGTTCTTCTGCTGTTTACGTGAGAGATATGGCATAGCTTGCACATGTGAAAGACAAAATGGCCTAATATCACAAAAGGCATGTGCTTCTCAGAAAGCATTAGTTGTCTTCATCTTTTGTACCTTTCTATAAAGGCAAAGAATATGTCCTGCGTAGTGTGTTGCCATTATTGTGATGCTTCCAGTGCAGCTGCTATTGCAGAACGCAATTCCAGACCTGCCTGAAGAAAAGTAGGCTCAAACACCCACGGGCATGGGTGCGAAGGACTTCCACTTCCCCATGCACATGCAGAATTGGCTCTTGCATGCCTAGACATGTCACTGGAATGAGAAGGGGACTATATAAACAGTTTTATTTCTTTCTCTGTTATGTTTCAGAAGTCCACTTGGACCCCCAGAGAACATGGTGCCCTGCAGCTGACTGCCAAACGGTGTGCTGTATTGGACCGAGCGAGTCAGGAATGCCGGTGCCGGTGGAGTGTCCGGCTTGCCACTTGACGTTCTGCTCCTCTTGTAAGGAGACATGGCACCCACAGCGCCTGTGCCCAGAAAACCAAACTACTCTGATGCCAACTGAGCAGGGGTAAGAGGGGAACCCACAGGGGCCGTGTGATCTTTTGGTTCTTTTCGACATGGAGTGCTCGCTCTGAGTCTCACATCAGTTTCATGGAACTGCTTCCTTCTGGCTTCTTAGGTGCATCTCTGATACTGTCCATCTTTGCTGTTTTTTCCTAAAAATAATTCCAATTTAATGATTATTTTAAATTATATATAATATATTTTTTTCCTTAATATTATATGGGTTCTTACCAAATTTGGGATGCCACTGACACTTCTGAAAGGTGAAATCTACCAGGGCTTTGAATCCATGTAACGGCATTGTTTGCATGCTAGAATTATGACTTGTATCTGTACAAAACATCCAATAAACTCAAATTCTAGGGTCCATACTTTGCTTGTACTGTGTTTAAGAAATTACCTTTGCTTAATATTTACAGAATTTCTACATAGATCTTAACTCTTATGAAGAGTGGGTGTGCAGTGTCCCATTTGGTGGGAGAAATTTGATTTATGTTCATTTTACATAGGTGTAAACAACCTACATATAAAGTTGCATAAGATATTAATCTACAGAAGGAAAACACTTCTTTGTTTACATTATATAATGTCTGTGGCCATCCATCTTTGTTTTCTGAATCAGATAAAGTTCAGTCATGTATGTTCACAGTTTCTATCATTTTTTTTTGCAAGAAATGAAAGACTTAAAACCTAAACATTCTGCTTGCTAGAGACTTCATCAAATATGAGTTACCAAAGATGTCTCACCATAATTTCTCTTGCCCAGGTTCGATCTTTGGCTTTGGTGGAGTTTAAGGTTTTTCTGTTTAGGCAAGGATAGTGCTGTGAGTTGCATAATCCAGTCCTGTTAATGAATTGTTGAAGCTCTCTTACCAAGAGCTGATTTTTAATGCTATATGTGATATGTTTGTGGGTATAGTCAGTATTGGTTTTATATAGCATGAAAGACCAAGAGAAGGAACTTTCACTTTTATGTGATATAAAGTCCTACACTTAGTAGTGAATATACTTTGGTGTATTCTTAATATAATAAGATTCACACATTAAGTGCATCAAGACAACAACATCAGATGCTCTGGAAAATAAGTGCAATGCATGTTAGGCAGTAGAGCTGAATATCACCAGTAATTATATTTACATTTCACTCTAATGTTTCCTTACTCTTCTAGATCACTTATCGGAACAGAGACAGAAGCACCAATTAAACAGTGCCCAGTTTGTCGGATCTACATTGAGAGAAACGAGGGCTGTGCTCAGATGATGTGCAAGAACTGCAAACACACATTTTGCTGGTACTGTCTACAGAACTTGGATGTAAGTGCCGCAGAGAAAAAATGTCTAGATAAAGGGTAACTGGGGGCTGAGGTTAGACTGAGGCCCTGTACAAGCTCTCCACCAACTTGATGTTCTAGTGAATCTCTTGGCTCATTTCAGCTTCTAACTTAGAATCACAGAATGCCTTGGGTTGGAAGGGACCTTAAAGATCATCTAATTCCAACCCAACTGCCATGGGCAGGGACACCTTCCACTAGACCTGGTTGCTTTGAGGAACTTCAAAGGTCAAAGGAGCTTCATTGCTTTCTTCTCACTTATCCAGTGCTTTTATTTATATCAACATCCTTTTTCCATAAAGGTTTATAACCATATCCAGAGGTCCCACGGTACTTCTTTGAGGGAAATGGGATGGACTGGTTGCTTTCTGGAGGTCCATTATAGCACTACCTTTCACTGATTCCCTCTTCCCATGCAGAAGCTAAAAATGGTTTGGCTGAGAGTCAGGGAAATAAGTTTCTTCTACCTGCTCCAACTACAAGGATCACAGCCTATCCAAAAAATGGTATGGTACTGGGTGAAGGCAGTTGTTTCAAGGGAGGGTGCATTAAGAGCTCATATAAATTAGGTCTTCTTTACTAGTCCACCTCTAGTGCTGTGTTTGCTGAAGAGAATGATTGGTTAGTAGGTTTGAGAATAGAACTGTTAGATTATGAGGATGGATTATGAAATGCAGGTAGCTAATTATTTCTCAAGCAATACCAACTAGTCTCAACTTTTGTGGACCTCAAGATTTCTAGCAGGATTAAGAGTACAAGAAGTAACGTACTTGTGTATATGACTGCTTCCCTTTTTGGCACAGTCATTAGAAACAACTGTGAGAGTGTGAAAATAACTTTACCAGCACTTGAAATAAAATATTAACAGATGTATGACTTTTCTTCTTTTTTGTACTCCACAGCTAGCAAACAATGACACTTCCCCATTCTTCAGCCTTCCTTTTCTTGGAATGCTAAGCAAGTTGAGCTTAATGTTATGTCCCATTTTTGAATGCATGAGCGTGCTTTTTCAACATCAGACTTATGGCTTACCTCAGTACATACAGCACACAACACTGTGTTGAACTGGAAAACCATCAGATTCTCTGTATTTGCAGACACGTCCTTACCAAGTTTTAGTCTGTTCAAGAGGAAAAAGAAAAAAGAAACCATTGCTGTGAGATTCAAATGTAGTTTTTCTAAATGAGCAGGGTTACAGGAAATCCAGGTTTAGATGTAGGTAATACCTGCAGAGCTGAAGAGTAAGGCTGAAGAATGAAAGAGGAAGCAGCATCAGGTTACAGAAAAAATGGATAATTTAGTAATACTGGGAAAAACAAAAAGAAACAGGGATTTCCTTTTTTATTTTATTTTTGTTTATTTTCCTGTTAAGCCTAGGAAGAAAATGACCTATGGGGATAGCAGAACAGAAGGTAGAAGTACCTCAGGAAGATGATACCTGAGACTGCTAACTTTCAGAAATGTCTTGATTACATGCCCCTTTAGCATCACCAAATTACAGACTAGGTACTTGTGCCATAAGTGCAATGCATATATAGTTGTCTAAAGCTTTTTAAAAGTGGGGGAGGGACGATGCTGTACAATGGTTTGGATCTCAAATACACCACACTTTTTGGAACTGCAAGAAGTTTCTCTAGATAATTATTTGGAAGACAAGTGAATTTCCCCGCCAGCAGCTGGTAATTTTACAGCAGTGTCAGGAAAGTTGTATGTCCAGTCCAGTCTTGAACATCTCCCTACATGTCCCAACCTCCTCTTACAACTTCTTTTTTTTTTTTTTTTTAGAATGACATCTTCTTAAGACATTACGACAAAGGCCCTTGCAGAAACAAGCTAGGCCACTCACGTGCTTCAGTGATGTGGAACAGGACGCAGGTGTGTTTCTAGTCAGCTAAGCAGAGCAATCATGCATGTGTTAAGCAGAGATTTTACCCTTCAGTAAAGGACCAAGATGATTCATTTCATGCTTTCAACTATTTTTGTGGCCTATTTCATGCTTATGCCTGCACACATGTATTTTATATTCCACATTAGCTAAATATATATTTTTCCCCACTATGTTTTTCAGGTTGTAGGGATCCTCGTTGGACTAGGTATCATAGCATTGGTGACCTCTCCCTTGCTGCTTGTGGCATCTCCATGCATCATCTGCTGCATTTGCAAATCTTGCCGAAGCAAAAAGAAAAAACACAGCCTACCAACAACCTAAAACTCTGTGTCTGTTTGAGCCTCTATCTGTACAGCATATGTTTGTCAGAAAGCACAATGGTTGTATTTTGGTGCCATACCTACCAAATAATGCTCCCTTTTTTTTTTTGCCAATTCTTGGGATAAGTGCCTATTCTCTACAGGCTACTCTATCACTAACAAGTCGCAGTGTGGGAAAAGTCTAGATAATTGTGCAGTACATATGGTATAGGTTTTTGCTTTCTAAAAGAAAAACAGGATGCCATTCAGTAGTTCATACCCTTAAGTATGAGCCAGCTCTTGAGATTGCTAGAAGATTGCCATCTTCCATCACCTGCACATGAGTTGATCCTACAGTATTATTCTGCCTTTGTAGACCCAATTGTTGCTGGCATGCTTTTTGTTGGTTCTTGGTGACAGTCAGATTTCTCAGAAAGTTCTGGGTATTTTATAAAAGTGGGAGAGGGAAAAACTTGATGAAGTTCTTCTGCCTGCTAGCTTGTGTCCCATTAGAGGTAACAAACTGTTAAGAAAATATATTTGACAGCTTCCTGTCAACTGGCTGCTGTGGCATTTCTTTCAGCATTGAAATCAATGGGATTCGTATTACTGATCTCAATTACAGAAGTAAAAAACCAACAAAACTATTTCTAAGAGAGATCTCTCTTTTAAGAGACTGGACGAGCTTGGGAAAGCAGATGCTTTTTCAGATCAAACATGACATATCTACTGTGAAATATGAGGACTAAGCATATTTCCCTGACATTGGGCATGCCTTTTGTCAGTAACATGGGTGTAGTAAACTCACCATGAATCTAATATTTTAGAAAAGGCAATGATACAGCTCCTATTTTGTGCAGTACTGGGATCTTGGTTGTGTTATATACAGTGACCTCCTGTGTGGATATACTGAGTACATAATGCACAATTTATTTTCCGGTTAGTCAGTATATTTTTTCAGCAGTTTACATGGGTTAGCAGCAAGAACCCTGTACAATGTTACTTGGAACAGGCTAAATCAAACCCTCTCTTGAACGTTATGGACGTGCTGAAACGAATACTTGAGAAATGCTGTGTAAATGTAAGCTCCATCCATTGGTGAATATTTCTTCTGTCCTGCTCAAGGTTAACAAACTTTGTTACTGATCATTTTTAGTTACTCTGAATCCGAAAGCCGGTCATTTGATACACCCTTCATTTTCATTTAGTGCCTCACCACCAAACTGGTTCAGACCCTGGTATCAGTTACACCTATATAAATTCACTGAAACCTCACTGAAGAGCTGGAGTTACTTCAGGCTCACCCAGGAGTAGCTGAGATCAGTCTCTGCTCTCTGTGTTTATTTCCTTAATGGCTGGTTCTCCTCATAACCCTGGCCAGTGGTGGCTTTTGTTCTGGACTCACAGTGCATTTTATATCTGTGAGAATTGATAAGAGTTTGCACTATGTAATCAGTTGTAATTCCAAACCCCTTGTGATAAGGGCTGCAAGATTTAAATGAGATGCTCAGCCTGAGCATCATATCAGGCTTTTCCTCCTCTGGTCTACCCTCCTCTGTGCACACAATGCGAGGCACCAGGAGAATGCTGCAAAGAATGCCTTTTCTGTTGTGTTTGGCTGAGCCTCAGGAACTTTGCCTTCTTGGCAGCCGTAAATGTGACCTTTTTTTTGTTTAACTTCCCCCTCTGTTTACTGTAACAGAAGTGGTAGATCTTCTTATTTTAAGAAAGCGTAGTCTGTTGAACAGACTAGCAGGGACAAAGGCCTTAAATGATGTTGTCTGTTTTAGTTTTTAATTGATTTCTTTTATAAATGCTATCTGACTTTGCTACCAGTCGTGACTGGACAGCAGGCAGTGCTCGCCAATTTGAAATGCTATATTTATTCTCCATCCACAGCTTCTAAAGGAAGCAGAAAGCTAGTCAGTACATTTTAAATACAGAGTGCAATGCAGACAACTATGATTTATAATAAGTAGAGAATGTTTTCTGTATGTGTTTTCTTTAAAAGCAGTAATGGTAGTGCTTGGGGACACTTGTGACAGATTAAAGTATCTAGCCCTCAGCTTTGCACTATTTTTCTACCTAAATTTTTATGGCACTACTGCCATTTCCAGCTTACTTATGAACTTGCAGTTTGAGAGTCTTACTTTAAGGAAGCCTCAAGGACAAAGATATAGGAGCTGTACAGCCTCTTTAACCATAACCAGCGTTTTGAAGTACCGGTAGTATTCTTTGCATGTTAAACTTCATGGGTTTTTCATGTTTTGTGGTCTTACTTATGTCCAATACACCCTCTGCTAGCTCAATTTCTTTCTTTGTCCTCTTCCTCTTTCCTTTGTAGTTTTTGCTAAAATGCCTGATGGAATGAAGGTGTTGCATTTTTTTTTCATTAATACTGCTGCATTAATGAAATCACCAAGATCTTCCCTCTGTTAAAGGAATGCAGCTGAAGGCAGTATCTTGCCCAGAATACACTAATAGACATAAGGTCACCATTTATATTATAATACAAATTCCAGCTTGTTTAGTTCTTTAAATGCTGTCTAAAGTTAATGCAGCTCTGTCCAGAGAGTGGCAATTTGTTTAAATGGTTTGAAGGATAACGTTTTATAAAAGCAGTGCATGTGTGCATAGCTATAAAGTCTGGGAAAGCAACACTATTCTGTCTATTTTTATTAACTTTTCAGTTTGAGTGCAGGGTAACTTCTTTATAAGAAATTTATTGCAAGTATGGCAAACAACACTAACAGAAATTAGGGAGAAATAATAAAAAAAAAAAACAGGACTCTAGCTGCTTTTGACTCTTCTAAATCAATGTAGCTGTAAGTCCACCCTCTTGAACTCCATCTGTGTGATGTGCTGCGTGTTAGTACCAGCCTTCACTGTCACCACCCTTACCATCTATCCTTTTTCTCCTTTGGCAGGTGGCTGGTGTGCAGGTAGCACCCTGGGGAGAGGGCTCTGGCAGGGTTGGGGGCCACACAGGAGCTGGGGTGTGTGGCACAAGTGCAACCCTCCCTGGCTCCATCACCAATTTGCCCAGTGGCCTTTAACCACTGAGACAAACTTTGTTTTTTGAGGCTGTTAACATTAGATTGACAATGTCTACAGATGACTCCCTTGGAGAACAGAAGTGACAGCTACTCTATTCCCTCTGGATCAGGGGCATTCAGCCCTTTTGAATATTGGGCTCTGGATGTCTAAAGATCCAATCCTAAAACTCTAGAAACTGCTGGAAATTTTAATTTTTACTGCAGCTGGCCACAAATCTCCATGGACACACATCTCACTGTAATTTCTCTGCAGTCATTGAAGCTGTATCAAATACAGCCGAGGATCCAACTCTTCATCTCATGTCCTTATGTTAAAATGAGTGTGATAATACCTGCTTCCCAAACCACCTGCCAGTAAGAAGTAGATATTTCTCATGCTATAGCATACATACTTCTCTGCAGTATTTATTATAGAACTATGGGAGATGGTCAATGCGGCTGTTCAGTAATTGGTTATTTTTTTAATGATGCATGGGGTTACTTGTCTCAAAGAAGGGCACGAAGGGTTACAGGAATTGATATTTCCACAGTGTTTTAATGATGCTAAATGCTACGTGCTGTTGTCTGTCCAGTAACATAGCATAAAATAAAGTCCAAAGATAGGTTTAAAATGTACATAATCTTTACTTGAATAAACTTAAGAGAAACTGGATATTATCTTCATATTTGCTTGAAGATATGCAAGTCAACTGCGTTTCCACAAAAGGGCAATGAAACCAGCTTTTGGCTGCTCTGTTCTCTGGTACCACAGCAGGTGGTTGTGTTGCAGTGCCTGCCACTTTTAAAATTTGAAATCTCTTTTGCACTGCACTCTCCTTCTCCCAGTCACTCTTTTCTTTCTCAAACAAATTCCTTTTAAGATCATATTTTTTATTCCTTGTCTCAGGCAAAAGATTTTTAGAGTGAAATTAGTAGATTTCTTTATATGAGGATAAAAACCTTCCAACAATTTTCTCACAGGTTTTATTAAGAGATTTGATGCTCAGATAATGACCAAAGATAGTCATTTCAAACTTGGCTTGTTTAGAAAAACCCATTCAGACATAAGAGGTTGTCTTGGAATACCTAAATAAGGACTTCTTTGTTAGAGCTCTACAGCTTTTGAGCCTCACATGAGAGATGCTCCTACTGTTGAGCAGACTTTTTGGAAATATACTGGGAAAAAAATTACAAGTTACATACATGTTTTCATTATATACATCAAAAAAGATTCTCTTATATGTCTTCATATTTTAGGGATTTGACCCTCCTAGAAGCTTTCTAGGGTATACTTATACAATAAGATAATTTAAAAAATTCAATAGAACAGTTTAACAGAGTGTGCTAGTTATAGAACAGTTGTAAGACATCTCCCTCATGTGTAAGTATGTAGGATCAGACTCTAATTTATGTGGCTTGCAATAAAGATGCAAAAATGTACTTCTCCTGGAATAATGAGAGTTGATTCTTCTGCAGTGTGCCAGGTGAACTTACTGCTAAGATTACAAAAAACTTCAGCCTAATTTTTATTTGTCCTCTAGTTAGTAAAGTAATATAGGGAAGACAAAATGGTTTTGCAGAACAAGAAGCCCAAAGGTCTATTTTGTGTCACTACACTCAGTTATTCAGAACCAATGCATTTTTATAATTCATAATTATAATTTATATAATTCACATCTAATTTATATTTTATAATTATACTAATTTTGAAGTATAGTTGTCTTTTATCATATGATACATTTATTTTTAATTGCATTCATATTGGAAGCCTTTCCTCTTCTACTTCCTGTGGAGAAGGTTGTGTTCCAGGCAAGGTAAATTTCTATAGTTTGGTGTAGTCCACGGTAAATGTTTTGTACTATTTCTAGTTATATCAGAGTGTTTTGTTACGATCCCTCAAGTTAGTTCTTTGAATCAAGCAAATTCCTATTGTTAGGGAAAGTAACTTCCTAGCAATTAATTTTATTGACCATCATGGTTTGGGCAATACAAAATGATTGTTGTTGACAACAACAGCTTTTTAGAGGACATGACCTCATTCTTTTCCCTTCTCTTTCCCCTTCTGCCTAAGAGGCTTTATCTGTTCCTAGCTGAAAATTAAGGACTTATGTCATTTGTCTGTGCCTTCTGGATATCCAAACAGAAGCAGCAGCTTCTTGTGGCCACATGCCAGGAGATCCTGGACAAGTTGAATGTGTGATACTACAGCCTGTGCGCAATGAGTTAGTCACATTTCAGGATGGTGCCTGGGCTTTACAGCTTGCTGGGACGCAAGCAGTAGATGTTGTGCACAAGGGACTTGTCCCAGTGGCTTCGTGAGTGCTGCCAGCTGTACGGCACGTATGGAGCGAAGCCAGTGCTGCACCACAGCCATGACGCCACATCACGGTGCGTGTGCGTCTCCTGGAGTTTCATCAGGGCCACCATCTCTAGCTTGCCAATAACTACATACCCAACCCACAAACTCCCCAAATTCCACAGTAAACCTCTATTCCTTCAGTTTTCCAGTCTCTGCTACTGGCCTGTTTCAGTTTCAGTTCAGATGAGTTATTTGGAGGTGGTCTAGGTGTTAATTTTGCCTAATGTCTAGGAAGAAAAGCAGAACTGCTATAAACCCTGCTGGTATTAGCGGTGCAGGTGCCAAGTGTCACCTTGTCAGAACTCTTCAACTCTCACAGCATTGCATATTTCTGAAAAAAAAAAAAANTACATTTTTAAAAAGTGTGGTCTGAAGTGTTGTGGTCTGACACCGAGGTGCGGTCCTGAGCACTGCCTGGAGTGGCAGCGGTCATGGAGCCCTGTCCCGGGGCAGGGACCTGACTGCTCATTGTGGATGGTAGTGCTGGGTTTAGCCAGGTGATTGTGCTCTTGCTGGTGGAAAGTGTCCTGGCTGGATGTACTACGCTGCTTTCCAATGCGTCAGCATTTGAAATAAAGCCTTGGTTTGACAGGAGCAGGACACTTCGTTGCTGTGCTGGGTGGATGGCATGGAAAGGAACAGTTTTGTCTCGACAGGAGGAAGCAAATTCCTCTTCAGAGGGCCACCCCTTTCTGTTCAGGGGGACTTGCCTTCTGTGCTGCGCTGCACAAGGGTGAACTCCTCTCAGTGTCTAGATGTTGTTTCCCTGGTACATGTTTAAGCTTACATTTTGTTTATCTGGGTTTCTTCTTTTCCTCCAGGTAATACACTTTCTTCACCACTTTTATCCTGGTGAAGGGCAAAAGGGTTTGATCTTTGTAAGATTTGTTAAAATATTTTTGTGTTTATAAGAAAGCTGACGTATAAGGAAATAAGTGCTTTTGTAAAATTTTGGTTGTATGATTCAGCATTTAAACATTTTACAGATGCAATTTTTTGCACTCTCTCTGCATACATTCATAAAAGTATATATTTATTTTCTGTCTTTGAGATTTACTTCATTTTTTTTTCTTCTAATGTTACAAAATGCATTATGTGCAACATTAAAAAAATATTGAAGATACATCTCATTTTGTTGTAATTCTCTATTAACTGTCTTTAAAAAGATGAATATTTGGTTCAAAAAATGTGGGAACAATTCAATCATATCTGGGGTGCTTACTGGAAATTTTGAGGATAAAAGAGGGTAGAATAGATGGATCAGAATCTTGACTCTTACCTGCTTTCTAAAAAATAAATGGAATTAGACGGTAAGCCATACCTCCCCTCTGTTCCGCAACATCCTTTGAGATTTGTGCAAATCCATTTACAGAGAGTGGGGCAAGCTCTGGCTTAGCTCCTGCATGCCGCTGTGGTGTTGCTCTTTTCTCTCTGAAGGTGGGATGCAGGGTTACTGTAAACCTGGCCCCTCACATGCTCTGGTGGGGACCATGACCTGAGGTGTACCAGGAGCAGCCAGAGCTACCCCAGGCTGTGAGTGAGGGACCCACAGGAAGCTGCAGTAGGGAAAGTCTGCTGCTTCAGAGCCCCGTTTCTCATCCTTTGCTCCTCAACCCTGCCTGTCCGTGCAGCAGAACTGGGCCTTGTGGTCTGTGTTGCCAAAAAACATAATGAAACATTACACCCAGCTGTGTAGTTTCGGATAAAAGTGCTCCTTAGTTTTCTCACACACCCATATCCTACCATGTTTATAAGGGACAATCACAGCTATGTTTTTGAGCATCAAATATTAAGGTGATGCTTACTATTAATATTTCTAGTTTAGCTACAATTACTCAATATCTGAAGATAGGATTTTCCAGTTAAGTGGCACATCCTTGAAAACCCAGCATGTCATCTACAGAACTTTTCACCTCAATAGATTATCTGACAGATCTTGAGCGTTTTGGCTTTTAGGAAACATGTTTTTGGGGTGCGGGTTAAGGAGAACGACTGAGAAGACTGTTTTCACCTGACATTGCCTTTGTAATTATGTCACCATTTTCACCTGCAGGTCATAATTTCAGCCATGCCCATGCATTTTTTCCCACCAGTTTGCTCAAAGTATATTCAGTGCTGATGTCATTCTATTTAAACACAGTCATTTTATTTGTTGACTTTTTTTTTTTCAGCCAGTGTTCTAGTTTTGTTCTGTCAATGTGCAACAAGACTGTGGCAACACATTGGTCCATACAGTAACACATGTGACACACTGCAGCAGACTGAATACTTCCAGCACAGCAGTTTTCCATGAGAGGATCTTGCTGATGATAGAGGAACCAGCATTGTGGTGAGAATGTGTCAATTCCATCAAACTCAGGATGGAAACCAGCTGTTGGCGGCCAACATGCCTGGTGCCCTGCCAGCCCACCAGCTGCCGATGGTGGGCAAGCTGCCCATCTCTCCACCTGGTAGACGAGCGAGCTGCTGGCTCCTCACCTGGCAACTTCGGAAAAAAAAAATGTTTCCAAGGAAAATATGACATTTCTGAGTTTCTCTCCAATTTTTAAAGTTCCAGATCAGACAAGTGTGAGCAACTTTCAGCTGAGCAGAACTTGCAGAGGCCCCATAACTTCTATGTGGTCATACCTTCTTCCACACAAAATTGTTCTTCAGTAGAAATGGGAACTAATTACCACATTCAATTCACTTTCTTAACATGTGTGGGGAACTGGCAATCACCATTACTCCTGCCAACCCAAACATCTTCTGACCAGTTTTAAAAAAATAAAAAAAGTTAATGGCTTCAAATTTGATTAGATTCCAGCTTCAATGTGCAATTTTCCCCCCAGTTCCTGTACTTGTCATAAAGGCTAGTTTTCTTCAACTGACAGCAGTTTATTTCAGGCTTATTTATGACTAAACCCCTGGATTTTAAACTCCTTGTATTTTCTGAGGTTAAAAAAGATGTCATTTATCTTCTTAACTTGTATGTATGTAACAGCTATCTGCCTACCCACACCCCTTTCTGCATTGGGGTGAGAGTTGACTTAAACACTACCTTCAGCCTGATCCGTCCTTCCAGTTTGACAAATGTCATCCATGTCATTCTCGTAAAACACCTCCTTTGGACTCCCAGCAAGCAGGTTGATGTTTTGCTCTGGCGTGACCCCGTGGGTGATGTATGCCCACCCTATAATGGTTCTCTCATGCTTCTTCATGTGGCCTGTGACTTGTCATGGGGATGTTTCCTCCTCTGTAGCTGTGGATGGTCTCCAAGAGGGCTTGCAACAGGTGGTTTCATCTACACTCAAAGTGTTGTTAAGGTTGGATATATCCCACCAAAGTGAAATGCCACACTCGGGAAATAGGTCCCTGCTAGTACCCTCAGTAGTCACCCCTGCAAGGTGACCCAGCTCACCTCTGCGCTGAACTGTCTTGTGGAGGTGCCTCCTCTTCCCTTGGGTCACAAAGGACACCCAAAGTGTCTGTGCTCCCATCTCCCATGCCTCAGTGGTGCTGCAAAATCAGCTGTGGCCAGCATGGCTTCTGCTGTGGGGAGACACACTGAGTCTCGCAGGTGTCCGACAGGCAAATTCAAGGCGGCGAGTTTGTTCTGTGATATTCAACAACAGCAACAAAATCCTTTCTTGTTGTTCCTTTCCCTAAACTGAGCTTTAGCAGGGCTACCAATTAGAATAGCTGTGCTTTAAAATCAAGTGGGAATGTTGGAAGACCTGCTGGGTGGCAGAGCTTCTGAGTAACAGCCCACTGCTTACACCTGCCCAAAGATATGCCTGTGTTTTATCCACAAAGGGAAAACTGCAGGTCCTCTGACTCCTCAAACTGAAGCTGCAGGAAGTTTCACCAGAGGGGTAATAGTGAGGCCTCTGAGTAGGAGAACCCCTGGTCTTCTTTGGGCTGAAAATTGCTTGGTGGTTTATTTTATTTTATTTTATTTTATTTTATTTTATTTTATTTTATTTTATTTTATTTTATTTCTCCTTAGTACTATAAAAGTAGTAAAGAAATGAAAAATCATTCCTGATGCTGACCTCCTATTAGGACAATCCATTAACAGGTACAGTTTGTAATTTGTTAGTCTTGCCTTACCAAAAGCCATGTCAATGTCAAAATATCAAACTTTGAGAAAGCCTTGAGGACTGGTCAATTAGTGAGTAATTAAGTTTTTCTGGGTCTTGGCTAACAAATTGAATTCAAGCCCAGCTGAGTGGCTGTGCCTGTAGCAGCTTGTGCTGTTGCCTGTCACTGGAGGGAGGAGACTCCTGCTACTTCAGCAGCTGCTCATATTGCAGGTTGTCCTGGAAGCAACAGCTAGTGGGGAAACTGCTCTTGGGGGTATTGAATTTCCCCATGTGAGTATCCCTGAGCATCTCACTGCTTGGTTGGGCCCAAGACTGGTGCCTGCAGGTGAGCTCCTGGAAGAAGGGCTGTGGGGAGTGTCCTGTGAAGGTGCCCAGGAGCAGCACCTTGGCTATGGGAGGAGGTAGCTCAGGACCTTGAATGTTGCTTTGGGAAGCTTTGTTTTTTAGCTGCACCTATTTGTATCTGAAGGGATGTTCTTTGCCTAGTCTCTGTGGGAGCCCCAGGTAGAGGGGCAGTGAGGTATATAACAGGAAAGTTTAAGGGAGGGTTGTGCCTGTAACAACTTCCCTGGGGGGCTGAGGCTTTACTGAGCTCTTTCACTCTGCCTTCAGCCCTACAGGGAGAGGGGAGTTCATGTGTATTTTGGTAGACTGCATGCTGTGTTGTGGACTTAATCTCTGCATGTTTAGCTGCTACCTGGAAGGGATGTTGTTCCTGATGGCCTTTCAGCTGGGGAAGCCTTGCAGTACACTTGCTACCAAAGTGAGCTAAAGTACATAGTGTTATTTTGCTACTTTCTGTAGTGTCCATGGCACTACTGTGGTATAGTGCTAATTTTAAAACATAATTGGAATGGAAAATGAGATGAGCTTTGCTCAGGCTAAGCATATGGATACCTAAAATGTGAGAGACCTGGGGGCCTCTAGCCTGTTTTGGTAAGTAAGTTCCATAAGTTTTGATACCACCAGGGAAGGAGCAATCTGTGGTTCCTCAGGGGCATTGCCTTAAGAGGGATGATAGGGATCCTCTGTGTCATAGTGGGATCTGAGTCCCCTCTCAGCTGGGCGAGGAAGTGCAGCAGGGGCTGATGTTGCTGTGGTGGCCCACCAGGTCTCCCTGGTATGTGGCCTGGGGTGCTTAGCAGTAGGAAGCCTCTGGTAGGGGCATGAGATGGATATAGAAAAACTTTGTCCTCTCCCTCAAAGCTGTATATCATTTCCTATTGTAAATATCTTCCTATGGCAATAGTTATCTGGTGAGAAAGTTATTTTTGGAATCTGCTTTGAAATGCCTCAGCAAATAACAGAAGTCCACATGTGTGTGTCTTTAATCTGAGGCTTCAGTCTGTATCACAGGTAGCTTTTGGAGGAAAAAATGCTTGGCTCACCTGTTAGCTAAATGCCTCCTGATTAAAGTCCACCAGGTAATTACAACTTCCTTGCTAATCCTAACCATGAAGAAGGGTGGTATCCCATAAATAATCCTTTCATCTGGGCTGAAGTGGGTCAGTAACAACTTCACTGACATCAGCTTGCTCATACAGACTACAGTGCTTGTGTGGTGCGGAGCAGTGCATGTGTTGCTGTGCCCTCTGACATTCGGGGGAGGCCAGGCAAGGGCAGGGGATCAACAAGCTCTGGTGTGATGGGGACTGGTAAAACACCAGCTGTGGGAGACTGTCAGATTTGCAGTACCAGCCCAGCTAGTGCAGCCACTCCAGAGGACCTGTGTGCCTGGGAGGTTGTAAATGTGTTGTTTTTTCAGGGCTGTGCTGTTGCATGGGAGCTCAGCTGGGACTCGCTAATCACTTGCACAGAGCTGGGATCAGGGCCTCTGCAGTGAGCCAAAAGGAGAATGCTGTTGCTCCTCTCACTTCTCCCCTTGACGTGTGAGCAGCTTCTTCCTGTAAAGGCCTAACCACATCTAGATTAGCCGGTTAAAACTAGCTGTGTGCTTAAAATGAGGCCAGTTAGGAGAAACGGAGGATTGTCTCCTCTGCTCACGGGTGTGGAGGCTTAGCAGATGACTAGCCACTGATGCTGCTGGGTGCATGTGCCAGTGCTCTTGCAGGGAGCTGTGACATCTCCATTGTGCCACAGCATTTGCAAGGAGCAATGACTGGACAGCCAGCTCATGGCTGCTGGCACCTGCCTACCTTCAGTGTGGCAGTGGTGGTGCCAGCTGCACTGCTCCTGGGCCATGGTTTGTTCCCCTGTGTGCACTGGGCTTGGGATGGTGCCAGTGCTGAATGTAAAGGAGGAGCGAAGGGCATGAGCTGTGAAGGTGTTTAGGAAGATGCTTAAATGTGATGGGCATCGGCATGGCCATCATGTTTTATCCCCTATGTCCTGGGCCCCAACTGGGGATACAAATAGGACATGTGGACGGTGTTTCACAAGGAGTATTTCCATGTGGGAGCTGGAGGAGGAGGAGGTTGCCACGGTGGCTCTCTTGCCTTCTAGGGCTCTGCTCTGAGCTGCTTCTCAGCAGCTTCTGGTGGGGCAAGGCCCTCTGAGCCACTCCAGAGCACCCAGAAACCATGGAAGGGTGGATGTTGCAGGGAAAACACAAACCTCTCTGTGGGGAGAGGTGGAAAGAAACACTTTCAAAGTAAGGAAAGGTAAAAGCATATGTGGAAAAAGTGATGGAAGTAATGTTTAAGAATACATTTTTAATCTTAATTTTGATAAGATCACTCTGCTCAGCTGCCAGAGTGGAAGCATATGTGATCAATAAAAAATTAAGTCAAAGGGAGAGAGCGCATATGTAAACAACAGAGGATAATTCTGCAAGAAATGAGCATGTGTCAGCTAATTAAAAGTGAAATCTTAATTCTAAGCTTCTAGTGGCCCATGATCTCTTCAAGCATTTTGGTCACTTTTCCCAGCTGTGGCCTGGGTCTGTGGCTGTGCTTCATGTTACATTTTCATGTGGTTCCCAGTGAGACCAGTATGGAGTGTGCCAATCCTGTGCCCATGTGTCCCACTCTTGTGGGACAGTAACTGCAGGAGAGGAGCCCTGTATAGTGGTGGGCATGCAGGCTGCTGAGAATGGGCACCCTCCTCCCTCCAGCAGCCTCATCTGTGGCTGGTGGCACCTGAGGCACTGGGGGGTGGGATGCCACTTCCCTCCCCAAACACTATGTGTCACCACCTGGTCCCATGCTGATGTATTTTGGACACCTCTAATGCATGGCCAGACCCAGTTGAAGTCAAGGGGAGGCTTTGCTATATAAACAATAAATAACAAACAAGTGTTTTGCTTCACTCCACCCTCTGTATGAAGTAACTTCAGGAGATCCTGGGGGGGTGGGGGTGTTTCCCTAACACAGGCTGTGGTGGTGTCCCATAGGGAGGTGTATCTGCAGCTCACCTCTACCCCTCTGTGCTGATTTGCATGGTAGCAGCACAGTGCCCCAAGATCCCTCTCCCCTTCCTCTGGGAAGGCAACTCTGTCTGAGACTTGGGGTTTTGTACTGGTGTATATCCGTGATATTCGTTGGGCTGATGTCACATAGGAAGTATTAGCGTCGGTGGTGGTTAGGACTACTTACAGCCTTAACACTGAGGTATTATTATAAAACCCATTATTCACAAGCTATCATTATACAATCACAGATAATGATAATTATAAAAATGCTACCGTATTATCTATCTATTTATTTATATGCACACGAAGACCTCAAAATGCATGCGATAACTGGTTTCTTCCCAGAAATAATTATGCTTCAGCAACCGTCTAGGGAATTGCATCAATGAGAAGGTGGTGGGGCTGTGGAGGGCATTGTTTTTCTCAGGGAAGAGGAAGGCTGCCCCTTCGTTAGGAAGCACTGGGGTCAGGGCTTTATGTGTGAGAGTAGCAGCTCAGGATCGGTGACTGCTCACAAGTGGGTTTATGCAGAGGAGATAGCATGGGAAAGGAGAAGGGGACTGAGAGAGAAACAGGGTCAGAGGTCTGACTCATACCTCTAAAGAGTCGGCCAATCTGTCATACCCCACCATCAGTATCAGTGCAAGTAGCACTACATCACCTCTGCTTCCAGGAAGAGATGGAGTCGTCCAAAATGCTGTGCAATGAGAGGTATTTGATTGTTGGCTTGGATCACAGCTCAGTTTCTACAGGAAGGATTACATGGGTGGACAGATGAAGCAGAGGCTGGGAAATAAAAAGCAGGTTATTGTAATTGTCTGATTCATAAAAGCAAAAAAAAAAAAGTGGAATTGTGGCCAGATGATTTCATAAAGTGCTGTAGCTGTTTTTCTCTGAACAGTGCCCAGTCTCTGCTGGGAAATAGCTGATGTGGGCACACTGATGGACTTTACCTCTGCTCCTGGAGGAAATGGAGGTATTTCTGGACTTCAGAGGTGGGTGTCGAGTGTCTGAGAGGTGGGTCTCACAACATGGTAGCTCAGAGACTGGCAGATAGCGGACACCATGGCATCACCTCACATGTCACCAAGCTGGATGTTGGCACAGACACAAGATAGGCAGAGCTACCACTGGAGAGGTGGTCTTTGGGCCTGCTGTGCCCTGCTGCCACGGGAGGTCTCCAAGGATCACAACAGGTGGGCCTTTCTGTTTTGCCCTATGGATTCAGCATGAGGGTGGGATGAACAGCCCTGAGCTGGTATTTGGATATCAGTGTCTAATCTTTTTTCCCCACTTCTCCAGCATCTTCAAGAGAATTTTAGAGCCCATGTCAAGGCTTCAGGTGGGTACAGCTTCCCTGAGCTGACCCAGCAGAGAGGGGTCCCAACACTGAATGTCTTCTCATAAATAAGACTTGTAGGCACCCGGTTTGAGCGTCACTTGTGAATTGTTGAGAGGATTGTCTGAAACTGTGTTAATGTCCTTGTCCCTCCCTGTTCACTTCCCCCACTCCCAAAAGCCTCTTGCAAATGGCCTCAAGGGAGGGTGAGGCAGAGCCACCAGCTGGAGCCAAGTCCTTTGTCCAGAAAGTAGGACACCCTTCCTTAGAGGTATGGTGACACCATGGTCATGCACTTGGTCACATCTGGAGACTATCCACAGCAGGTGTGCAGATCTTACAGGGGTTACAAGGGGACTCAAAGCGTGCTTGGGTGCAAGGAGGTGGGAGTATGGCCCTGGCAGCAAATTCAGCTAGTGCAAATAGATTACATTCTCCAAATGCCTTACCACCTGACATGTTCAAACATGGTTTAAGCTGTTGAGGTGATGCAACTTCCCATTAACTGAGATAACAAGGGTTTTGCCATGGATCACTGATGTGTGAAGTTTTGTGAGGGCAAAGCAGGGTTCATTCTTTTTCATTGAAGTTAAAGGGAGTCTCTGAAATATCTCAGGCATTTCTCTGCATGTGCACTTTCCCTATTACTTGCAGGAACAGAGCCTTTACAAGTTTGGAAATAACCTTGCTGTCCCTTTGTGAGCTTAGGTTCTCTTTGGGGACTTTCCTCTGCTCCTTTCCCCTTTCTGCAGGCACAGACCAGGGCAAGCAGCAGGGTTGGGGGAATTGCTGATGATCTTTCCCCCTGCTGGGCAGCTGCCCTCCATGCAGGACAGGGTCCTGACCCAGAGGTTTCAGCCAAGCACCGTTTTAGAAACAAATCCTCACGCGTGCCCTGTAACTGGAGGAGTGGCTGCTGCAGTGAGGGCTGGGGGCTGACCTTCCCAGCAGCTGCTGAAAGGAGCTGGTGGAGTCAGCCAGCTCTTTGCCTTTTAGAAAACTATTACCTATTTATATCTGAGTGGGCACCAAGAAACTGAAGTTACCCTTTTCCTGCTGAAGGTGTGAACTATTTTCACATTGGCACAGGCTGTGAAGGGCCTGGAGATGCTAGTAACTCCCTTCTGCAGCCCGTGAGGTCTCCCTCTGCCTGCCATGGGATCAGAAAGGAAAGCTTGGTGTGGCTGAAAGTTGCTCGTTGCCAGAAAATATGATGCAAATATCAGCGGAGTTGGATTGATGTTAGGAAGAGGTCAGATGAATGAAATGGCGGACACTGAAATGAAGCTTCCTGAACAGGAATGTGACCATCTGACAATACCAGATGAGGCATATTAACAGCAGGCCAGCTGGGGCTGAATGAGCCATCAAAATCACCAGGGCATGTTCTGAAGGAGCAACTTTACCAGAGGGAGAAAACATCCTTAACAAGGAGGGAGAAGCACATGTAGACTGTATGAAAGCACTCCGTATCTTCACTTTATTACATCGTTTATTTCTTTATCTTGCCCCCCACCCCCCCATCACTTCTTAGAAACCCATTGCAGTGGTGAAAGGGAACTGGGCAGTGTGAGCGAAGGAGGGAGAGGGGAGCTAGGGCTGCCAGCCATGGCTGTGCAGCTTTATGGTACAAAGTATGGGCCTGGCTAAACAACTTCTGAATGTTTTAGTCTGTTGATGGCACCACAGCTCTCATGCATGGACTACCTGCCCTGGCAATGGGACTCTGGAAAGTAGATCAGAGATGCTGAACCTCCCTGCTAATGCCTTGGCCCTGCCCAGGTGTGTCCTGGCTGCAAATGCTGGTGAGGACACTGGATCCTGCACCAGGTGCCTAGAGCAGGGCAAGCTGCAGCAGGGAGACAAGCTGTGGGGTTTTCTCAGACACGAATGTCAGGAGAGGAGGGCACAAGAAAGAGGGGATTAGGTGCAGATGATGTTAAATACACATGAATTCAAAGGAGAATAGTAATCTGAGCTTTGGGTGTACATCAGGTATCATTCTTCCTCCACTGAGAGATGTTCATCATCTCTCCCACTGTTGGTGAGAGATCTGTGAGGTGGCTATTATATATATGAGATGGGGGGGACAATGACCCTTTGTGCATTTCAGTTCCCTTTCCGTGGCTGAGCGTGGGACGGACTTGAGGTCTGTGCTAGCAGGTTTCAGGCTCTGTGCTGGTGGCTGAGCCAGGCCTGGTGAGGAAAAGGAGGTTCAGCTTTCCTGGAGCTGCCACCAGCCCTCTGCCTGGTGTGAGGGTGACAGCAGGGTGGTGGGGTGGGCCTGCCAGAGCCCCTGGAGCTCACATTGCGGGGAACAGGGCTTTTCCAGATGTTGTCGAGCAATGCTGGTAGAGCTTTGGAGATGTGGGAGAGCTCTCAGAAGGGTGGCTTGATAGTGAAAGGGTTCAAGGACACAAAGCATCCTGAGATTTGGAGAAGGATTTGGAAATGGAAAGGATGATGGGTGGATGGTGAACTTGGATGGCAGTCATTTACACTGGAACAAATGTCCTATGGCCATGTAGGACCAAAACAGACTAATTTTACTAGGCCAGTCTCTGGGACAGTTGATGGCACACATACACGCAGTAAAATCAGGGCAAATAATTTGTGCTTTCCATTTCCAAACAAATGAGCGTTTGTTCTGCAGCTCTGGAGTGGTTTAAGAAGGAGAGATTGTAGCTCTCTGGAGCTGGCAATGAAGATGTGCTAGATACCTCCCAGCATGTGGGCAGGTGCAGGACCTGGGCTGGAGCAGCTGTGTGTGGTCATGGGCTGGGTGCAGCCCACACCAGCATGGCAATGCAAGGGCATGCAGGCTGCTGGGAGTGGGGTTATATTTTGGTGTGGATAAGTCTAGCATTGTAAGTGTTATAGTACACAATGATTAGGTTTTCTAAAGTCTCAGCTCTGCAGGCATGCAGTCACATTAGACATCTTCATTTAGGGAAAATAAAGTGCATTTTTAGTCCTTACCATGCAGTGGGGTAATCTGAGTTTACCCAAGAGGATCAAAACCCATGAAAGTAAGAAAAGCACTACTGGGATTTTTAGTGGGTCAGTCAGCTTAAAGCCAATCTCATTCCCCATGGAAGCCTGACTTAGAGCCATTTACGTGTATGGAGATGGCACCAGTGCTCTGCATATGGCACCTCACAAGCATGTTCTTCCTTCTGCATGCACATATTTTGTCCTCCCTCCCCTATGCATTGGCAAAATTGTTTGCCTCTCCTTCCGTGACGTCTTCAATATTCTCACTACCTGACTATATCTCACCCAAATCCCTACTTGTTTTTCCAGCACCCTTCATCCTGTCTTTCCCCTTCCACTTAGCTGCTCTCTACAGGCCAAGGTGTAACTTGATGCTCCTCTAATGATCATGAGCATCCCTGTGCATGTTCCTACTCTCTTCTTGCTTGGCTTTTCTGCGCCAGCTTTTGTGGGAACAAAGAAATGACAAAGGAGGCAGGCAGCTTGGAGAAATGAATACAGGGGATGCATGTTTTATATTTTATGGCAAGAACACAAGTACTGTGCTGCTGTAGGGCAAGGGTTCACCTCAATCCTGTCCCATTGTGATTACCTAAAGGCAGAGCATAAGAAGTGGAGTGTGACAGATGATTCTGTACCCCAGTATATCCACCTCAGCTTCTCTCAGGTAGAGCTTGAAGGCTGTAAAATAATCTCTCAAGGTAGCCTGTGAGTTGTCCTTGTTTTGAGAGGTTCATGAAGGGTGAGACATTTGGTGTGGTTGGCACAGCTAGGTGCCTTGTATGCAGGGTTAGAGAAAGCAAACCTTTGAGCAGCCTTGTTGCTCATAACTCTTGTGCTACAGGAGGGTTTGTTTAGCCTGTTGTCATAAATTTTAAATGCCTTAGACCTCATTGCTATTTCTGCCCCTAGATAGGATGTACCGAATGTGTCAGCGAAGGCGGGATGTGTCAGAGGGCTTGCTGTGCTGCAGTCACCCTCCTAGGAAGAGATTCGTCACAGGATATCGCATGAGAAAATGCTGCATAATGCATGGCCTGTCAGATGACAAAAGGTATTTGTGCCATGCAAATGAACACTGGAAACAGAATGAAACAAAAGAAACTGGTTCTGTATCTATGCTCTCTACTTTGGCCTCCTTCTGTCCAGCAGAGTCATTCAGGTGGGCACCCCTCGAACAGGTTGTCTCCACAGGTAGGTCAGGATGGACATCAGCATGTGCCAGTGGAGAGCAGGAGGCAACTCTGTGATGCAAAGCAGTGCAGGTATATAAGCAAGAAGGGGCAGCTTTAATTAAAAATAATAATAAAATAAAAAAGCTAGAAGAAGTAACAGAGGTCTCTGAGCTGATGGAGCAGCAAGAGCATAGGGGAAGCCCCCCTGCAAGCCTTCCCATAATTAGTATTGAGAGAAAGCAGCCCAGTTGGAGGGGAAGAGGTGGAGAAAGTGGTTCATGGCCCAGG
Organism: Anseranas semipalmata; assembly: GCA_013399115.1. Taxonomy (NCBI): domain Eukaryota; kingdom Metazoa; phylum Chordata; class Aves; order Anseriformes; family Anseranatidae; genus Anseranas; species Anseranas semipalmata. The sequence goes on from VXAA01007012.1 coordinate 638,724, forward strand.
GGAGGCTGAAGGCCTCGGGAAAGGTCTGGGTTGGGGAGGCAATGCAAAGCTCGGGTTGGTAACTGAAGGAAGTTTGCAGAAAGCACAGAGCAGAGCACTCTGCTGTCTTACACCCAGTGCGGGTGTGACCCCTGCTGTTCCTACGTGCAGCTAGGAAAACCAGCTGCTAAAGGAACCGTGTGCTGATGGTGTGAAGATGCTCTGAGGAGGTATTTTCTGCAGGAGGGACTGACTTGAGATGGACTGGAGGTGCTGGAGGCTCTTCCAGCAGAGTCCTCCCCACGATGTGGGTGTATGCCTTCCACTATTGGGAAAGGAAGAAGTGATGGTGAGGAGGGGCTTGGGACCCCCCAGGCTGGAGGTGGCCCATCAGGCTTTGAAGTGTAGGTTCTTGCTGCCATCTAGCGACTTGCAGGGGTAACTAAAAATGTCCAAAAATGACGGGCTGCAAACGGAGCTGCTAAACTTGCAAAATTAAACAGCGGGGAAATAATTCTGAAATATCATCGCCTTTGTTTTCTGTCTTCTGCAAAATAACTGTGGGAAGCTTTGGTACTCTAAGAAAGATTTCAGTGGGTAATTAGTAATGAAGTGTATTTGCCATTGAATAAGGTTATTCCCAAAGTAGAGACAAAATTAGACCTGTTTTTTTTTTCTTTTTTTTTTTTTTCTTCTCTGTAGCCTTGCTGCTCCAGGTCAGAGTGGGTTTGCTTCACCTTTGCTTGCTGTTTTCCTCTATAACAGTGTCCTTGCAATGTCTATACAGACATGGCGAGAAGCACATGATACAAACATTGAGTGACTACTGAATAAACTGCAGTGATTCCATTAAAAAGGGAAAAGGTTTTTTTTTTTTTTTTTTTGAAACTTTCAGGTGCCCAAGACTGACCTAATAGTGATGGACCATGGCCCATAAGATTATTTTTTTTCCCTGTGTACAAATGCAGAGGAGACCTAGCAATGCAGAGAAATGGGGCATTGATCAATTGTTTGAGTCTGTCATTGTGATCAGAGATTTCTCAGCCCTCCTGGCTATAGGAAACTTATAGGACTGTAGTTTATCTTAATTTTTTAAAATGGACTCTTCCTAAATTTCCAGGTGGAAATGTATGAGGGTTTTCTACAGAAATCAAAGGGAGAACCTGCCATGGATTGTGATTAGGCCAAGATTTCACCATAAAACTTGTGAGTCTATTTACTAATTCTGAAATAATAATTCAAAGAGAACATTTTTACCCTGAAAACATTTTGGGAAAGCTTCCTGAAGATACTTTGCATGTGCTGCTACTGTGGCCTGTTCATGCCAGAATGTGTTATGAGTGTGCAAACATTTCTTCTCTGTCTCTAAATACTCTTGGCAAGAGCTAACATCTTTGCTTCCTGTTAGCACCAGCAGGCTTCTCCCCTCTGCCTCCAAGCAGTGGGCTGTGAGAGCAGGGATGGAAATGGTGTACTACAAAATGACTTTATGCTCCCTTTCTTTGTGCCTTCCTCCCAGACTGAAGCTTCCTGGGGAACCCCACTATGAGGGCTATTGCTGCTGAGAGCAGGAGGCCTAGAAATACTGCAGGTATCCCATTAGCATTGCTTCAGTCTGTCTTGTTCCCTGGCACACCTCAGGGAGCTGTGATGCCAATGGTGATAAATCATTTCTGCTGCTTGTGTCCTTGGGGGCAGCTGCAGTAATTACTTGGAGTGACCCCTGCTTTCAGCCATCATGAAAACCTTGCCATAATCCCAGAAGAGCTAAAATCCTTGATAGGATGTAAACTGCTGAAAACAAGGGCAGCATGTATAGCCAAACAGGAATATAATTCTCAAACTACTGCCCTCCAACCTGTATTTTTAAAACAAGTTTAATGATCTCTTGTTAAAAAGAGAACAAAGGTGCAGTGGTCTTAAAAAGGTGGTGACTGTCTGTCTAGCCATCTATAATGTTTTAAAGACCATTACCTGGAAAACAGTGATGATGGTCACCTTCACTGGAGTCTGGATCTTTGTTCTGACACACTTGTGGCGTGTGTGTGTGTGAGAGAGAGGGGGAGAGAGAGAGAGGGAGAGACCTAGGGGAGCTGATGACCTGCTGGGTGGGGAAGGGAGTGGTGTCTTTGGGACAGACAGCCTGAGAAGGTAGTGGTGTAATACTTCCCCTCTCTGAAGGTGAGTCTGTCTTTGCCATGATAGGTTTGCAGCACGCTTTGAACACTGTGGAGGGGCAAAGTCAAAAAGCTCCCGGAGGTCTGCATACTATTCTCATATAGTATGCAAAAAGCAGATCTGTCAATGTTGGCAAGATCTCTCCAAAGAGCAGTGTACTTCCAGAGGGTGAATGGCTTTGCCACCCCACCACAGCTGTCCATCTGCTGGTGAACTTGGTGAATTCTCCATCACTTGGAGATACCAAATCGAGATGAGACAGATGAGACGCCTTTCCTAAAATCATTATATAACTAAGCCAGAAGTAATAGGGCTTAGGACATAGTGAAAGCAGTAGCATCTGCCCAAAACTTAATAGCCAATGGTTCACAAGTCTCAGATGTTGATGATGTTAAACCTCAATTTTTGCAATATCTTCCTCACAACTAGCAAAGCATTCAGATGTTTTAAATTTCCAGAGCTGTTCTGTGTTACTTCTTACTTTTCCCTAAAAGAGGGGCTAGGGAGCAGATCCTAGCAGAGGTCACACTCAGCAGGTCTTTGCCTTCTATCCCTCTTGATATGTCTGAGAACTTTGAAATGATCAACTGGCTTCAGTGAGCCCTCCCCCAAAAGAATCAAAAGCTGACTACAGTGAAGTTATGTTTGGAGCAGAGAAGGGCTGGTGGTGGGGAAGAATGATTATTTTATGTATGAGCTTCCATGCACAACCTTTCCTCCCACTAGGAACGAAGTGTATGGCAGACACACAGATCACCTTCCTGGCCAGCTGTGTCAGGACCGAAACTGGGACTGCAAAACTCCATGTAAAACTAATCAAAAACATCTGAGAAAATGCTTTGCTTCACTTGCATGGCAGGCAGAAGGCTGTGCATGTCCTTTAGTGTTTGGGCATGCACATGTAAGCACACAGGTAAACTATAATCCACTGAAATTGCTTGAATTAAATGGATGGATTAAAACAAAATAGCCTGGCTTTGTCTTGAAAGGATGCCAGAAGATAAGCTGAATGAGAAAACTAAGCTTGATTGCTGAAGGGAACGTCTTTGTGTATAAAAGCTAAAGCCCCAAGGCTGTACGTTGGATGCTAAGAAAGGAAAAATCACAGACTTAAGGTTTCTGCCAGTTGCCTCTTATCAGTCATTCGGGTTTGAACTCCTCAAGCAGAGAGTTTGATTAAAAGGATATAATTTTTTTGTTGTGCTCAGCAACCAGGGTTTAACTGAGGGCAACCTTCTCCAGAGGAAGAGATATGCTATGACCTCTAGTGGTGGATACATGCGGAAAGAAAAGAGACTCGATCGTGTTGGCTGTTAGCATCGTGATGGATTTATTCCTTGCTGGAGCACTGGTGCGGTGTGAAGGCCAGCTACCAGCATCTGCAGCCACTTGTGTGCAGACTTGCTACTTAGTGGCAAGGGACCAGCTTTCCTCTCTTCACTGAATCATAGTGCCTCACAAGTATTTTAAAAAAATCAGTGCTACTGTATGGACAACAATATTTTATCAAGGCTTTACAACCTCTTCCCTGAGGCTTCATAGGTCTGAAGGCAGGCTCAGTTTCATACAAGTAAGAATGATTTTGCCCCTGAAATCTCTCTTTCTGGTGCCTTTGAGGTAGCAAGTAGTGGTTGTTTACCATCAAGTTTGTCTTTGATCCAATAGTTTTTGTGCGAAGTAAAGAAGGACAAATTCCTGAAACAGTAATCATAACCATCTTGGCAGCATCAGCTAGTTTTCGTGCTTTTCATCCCTAAAGGGGAGCTTCTGGGCACTGTTAGCCAACCAAAAAGCTGGCTAGCTGAGAAAGGAGCTGGCCCTGCCCCAGAGAATTGTTTGACAAACCCAGATTTTAACCTTGGGTGGGCTAAAAATGTTTCTGGATTTAGCATTTGTTCAGATAATGATCCATAAAATCAGAGATCAGAGGTTTCTTGAACGTTCCCCCACACCATGTCTGCTTGCAGAAGTGGCCGGGGTACTGGTGGAAGCAAAGGGGGCATGTGGGCACAGCCCTGGCTCCATGGCCAGGTGCATGGATGTGCCAGGTGCAGATCTAGGTCGGAATTTCTTCTTTTGGCTGTGTGCCCTGGGGACAAAGCATGGAAAAAAAGGCAGAGCTAACCCTAATCATCAAGGATCTGGGCTGCAACAGGCATTTGGCTCAAATTCACCAAAGACTGGGAGTATCAGTTTATTGCAGGTAATCTGTGTCCTACTCAGAAAGGCTTTTTTCAGAGTTTATTATTTGATGCCTGTGGGATCTACCTAAGCAGGCAGCTCAGGGTCAGTAGATTAAAAAAGAAATAAATAGTAGAAAATGTCCATATTCTGAAGCTCCCCATTTTGCAGAGTTAATAACAACCCTTTTAAACATATTCTCACTGAAGTCTTGTTTTACTTATTTGCGTGATAGCTAAATATTGTATGTATTCAGATGAAATAGGTGAACTTAATTGACTGAATATTTATATATTTTAATTTCTTACTAAGATGCTTGAGAAATATTGCTTTCACTTGCACCTTGGCTCACATGGACATTTTGTAGTGTGAAGGTATTTTGAGTCCCATTATACCTTTACCTGATGTACAGTTGAATGAGGGTACCAAGAAGTCCCGTGTGTCTTGTGCCATCGCACTGTCACGCTAGACATTGCTGCCATGCTGGTCTCTGCTGGCTGTAATGAAACCTCCTCTGCAAAAGCAGACTTCCCTCAATTCTCCCTTCTGGGCATCCCTCCTGCTGTTTTCTTGCAAGCACTTTCTGGTGTGTGCAAGGGCTGATATGAACAAATGTCACAACTTTTGCACAGTTGCCAGCAGCAGCAGTGGCCTGTTCAGTGTGAATCCTTGCCTGCTAGGGCATCTTATATGCTTAGGCCATGTTATAACATTGCTTCATCCCTTCCCTTCACATATGTTTGGCTTCCTCAGGGGACCAACAAGAAAAACTTCCCTTTTTTTTCCACCCATATACACTTCTCCACATGAACCAGATGAGCCACAGCCTGTTTTGGAGTGTTGCAGCCTGAGGCTGTACTCCAAAAATTCTGCATTGAAAGGGACAGTAAGTTAGCAGAGGTGTCCTCCATCTCTCCTTGGCTGTCCCACCACATGCTTTGACCAGCACTCGCAGCTACCTGCCCCGGTTCTCTAACTGCACCTCAAGCACATCGCAAGCTTTATCTCAACTCAGTCATATGTTTTGCTACTGCTGCTGGCATGGGGGATAGCTGCTTACTTGTAATGATGCTGAGGGATGCTTGGTGTGCTGAAGGTGACAAATATAGGTCATTATATCCTTGGCAAAGCTACCCATATTTTGCACAGCTCTGTGGAATAGCAATTCTGCTGCAGTAGTTGCCTCCAATGAACAGATGTAAGCAACTTTTCAATGGAGCTGGGTAGTTGTAACACACTGGGGAGAGTACAAATCTTCCACTTTGTGACCCCCCAAGATGTTGGTTGCAGTATAAGAGAGGAGGTCTGGAGAGGACATCGCAGGGTCACCCGTTTCCCTTTGCTTGCCCCAAGAAGGGTCTGGCTTCTCTGAAACCTTTGTTTCTCCAGGCTTTTCTGAATGCTCTTAGAAGGGGTGAAGCTCCCACTGCTTTGCCTTGGCCATCTGCTCCTGTACTAGCTGTGCTCACTAGAAAGCTGGAAGTCATCTTGGCCAACTTCTTCCTCGTTCTTCTGACCTAGTGGTCTTGGCTGCCCTGATAGCCAATGAATATCTAGTCTCTGCGTTCAGCAGTGCTGAATTCATCTGTAGTTATGTATTCAGGACAAAATGAGTCTTACCCTAATCTTCTTTGACTGTACTGATATTGACTTCTTCAGCTGAAGATGCCTACAAGTGTGGAAATCTGTGCTTCATCAGACTAATCCCATTCCTGTTGCTTCACATGATTCTTTTCCTCACTAAACACTAGTGGTGTTGCAGGACATCTGTTCCTTTTCTTTATTAAGAAAACCAGATTTTCTTAGGCAAAAATCTTTTCATTCTTAAAAAGTCTTGTCACTTCTTCTGTCACCTCTCGTCTAAATAAATTGGCATTGTTAAACATCATGTTTCTCAAAGCAATCCCTTCCAGACCTCTGATTGTTCCCTGTTACATAATTCCCCGTTAGTCCTTATCTTCCTTGAAGTGTGATGTCCAAAACTGGAGACAGTACTCCAGCTGAGGTCTTACACATGCTGAGCAGAAGGAACAGATTGCTACGTACAGAAGCAACAAATTTTCTCTCCATTTCCTCTGCAGCTTTCTAAGATCAGTCTTTTCAATATTTCCAGAAAATGATCAATGCTCTTTCATATATTTTGTTCCCCCAAGACCACTTGGAAGCTTCAGTATATGTGTTCCCCNCTATTTATCACTCCCCCCATTCTGCCTGTTCCTGGGAGTGCAGGGTTGTATACCTTAGGAATGATGTTTGTGTAATTACTGTATATGCTGGAACAGTGCACAGAAACTTGTCCAGCCCTTCCACTGCTGCTGCCCTCCCCACTAGAGCGTGCCTTTGCATGTGTGCCTCTGCTCGGTGTAAAGCCCAAAACAGCTTGGGCCCAGGTCCCCTTAGAAAGTCTTTATCTGCACCTTTGTGGTCATTTGTGGAGATTCTTGAACGAACAGGAGAGGTCCAGTTACTAACAGGGTATTTTCTGGTGTTTGGACTTCTGAGCTGTTTTCTCTCTTTCTGTTGTTGATGTTGCATTTTGATTCTATATAACCTCTGCCAACTTTTCCTCAGGAAACATTTTTTTCTTAACTTTTCAAGGGCTTTGGAACTAGACTTTTGTTCGATGTGGGCTAGAACAAATTTTGTAGGACATTCATAGGATTATTGATTAAGATAACTTATTGATATGTAAAATACATGTTTCCTGATATTTTTTAGCTAACTACTGATAGAGTTGAGAATTTTTAAAGGAACCCTAGATCTGGTTTTACCACAGCTTGTCATGAGTTTCCTCTATTGGATGGAGGGTAATAGATGCTTCAGGGAGAGACACTTTGATGTGTAAACACCAGAGCATTAGTTCCATGGGTGTCTATTCATCTTCCATATTAATCCAAGCACAGGGTTTCTAGTACTGAAAATCTCTGAGCAGTGTCTGTTTGCAGATTTGAGTCTGCACAGGAGGAATGGATGGAGATAAACCAGAATTAGAAGGTAATTCAAGTGACAGCAACCATGAAACAACAGAATTGTTGTTCTGAGAAAAGAAAGGAGTAAAAGAAGCAGAAGAAGGGTAATGAACTTCAAAAAGCAGATCTCAACAAGGCTGAGAAACAAGTAAACGTGTGTCTTCTGGGAAGATAATCCTAAAGATAAATGAACTATCAGTTACTGAAACTGCCATTAACAAAAGAAGAATGGTAAGCTATCCTGATGTGAAAGAAAGAGGAACCTGAGCAGGAGACCAGAATCCAACTGCACCAGGAGCCAAGACCTAGAAATCAAAGGGAATTATGTGATAGGTAGAAACAGGGACTCATAAGTGACATGGACTACAACAAAGCAGCATAGGTATGCTGGGGTGCAATCAGGGAAAAAAAAAAAAAAAACACATGCAAAACCAGTTAGGAAGAAGTCAAAAATGCCATTTTTCTATAAATACACTGAGGAAAACAAACTTCTTTAACATAATGAAAAGAAGTACAAATAACAGATGAGGCAAGAGGGCTGAAAAATTCAATGTTTTTGCTTCAGTTGTGAGCAGAAAGTATCTGTTCAAAGTCAATAAAAACTTAGACAAGCTGAGTGTATTTAGATCATTAGAATAAGGTGAAGAAAAAAATCACTTCAGAGATCCCAGAGGTCTGAAGATAAACCAGGATGATTCTTATCTCTTAAAAAAAAAAAAATAGGGAAAGAATGGCTCAGAAATGTTTAACCAGATTGCCTAACATTAAGGCTTGCAAAGATACCCAAACAAGTTAATTAACTCTCCTTCTTGTAAGTAGCAAGAGGATTTAAAATGTTATTAAAAACTCAACCAATGTGGGTTTGTCACAAGCAAATCATACTGAACCAGTCTAATTCCTGTCTCTGATGGGACAGTCATCTAAATGGGTAAAGGGAAAGTCATGAATGTGGCACATCTTGGCTTGAATAATGCTCTGGGGATTATCTTGTAAGCAGCTGGTAAAATGTGGTCCAGGAGAAATGACTGCTTGTCAGGTCTGTAAGTATCTGTATCCAGAAAGGAGTGACTTGTGTTCCTGTGCCACACTACTGGCAGTCTTAGTGGACTTCTTCAAATGTTTCTTCTCAATCCATATATCCAGTAATGACACTAATTCACTGGTGCATCAACAAACCATATGCCTGAAAAAAAAGATATGACCTCAGGTAGCATGGGGTTTGCTCTGCTCTGGCCTCAGGCAGTTGGTAACAAGGTTACCGTCATTAAAAACAGGCAATTTTTGCTTTGGTAGGACATGGGAGGGAAGTATTCCTTTTTATGTGTCAGTGCTGAGTCCTCATTGGAGTGCAGTTCTGGAAACCACAATTTAGTATGAACAGAGGCAAAAGATGGCAATTAAGCAGGGCTCAGAAGATGACATCAGGCTCAGAAAACATGGTCCAAGAGGCAGAAGTCTCTTCAGTCTAGAGAAGTGGAGGAAACATAACACTGATGGATTTTCAGTGCATGGGAAGTTTCATAAATGAAACGAAGGTCGGTGGGTGCCTGCATGCCCTGAGGCAGAGCAGGAAGAAACCCACTGTGTCAGTGGCAAAGAAGACTCAGAAAAGAGCCCGTGGACCCTGCTCACCACAAAGCAGTCACATTTCCTCTGCTTGGGAAAAGCTCCTTGGGCTTTCCACTCCTGGGTGTATGCGCCAGGAAGGCGCAACCATGTCGGCAGCTCGGGGAGTGGCATAGCACTGCTGCACAGCCAAGCCAGGGAAGCACAGGCTGCAGATCAGATGTAAAAATTTGGAAGCCGTTGTGTATGAAAGGGCTCTTGCCACAATTGTGGTCAGCTTTATGGCTCTTATCGCTGGGCTTTTTCAAGGAGTGAGAGCACACTTCCTCCATCTCATGCAGGAAGGAGCTCATTATTCCTTATTAATTAGGTCTTCAGTCACTAATCTGTTATGTACCTTTCCAGCAACTGTTTACAGATAAGTGTTGTAGGATCTAATTGATGGAGGATAATTAGCTCCTCCCTAATTAGAGTGAAGTGTGCTTCTTTTCACTCTGTGGATGATCGCTTACAAATGAAAGGCCATAAATGGAAAGCTCAAGATGTGCAATGTGTCAGGAACTAATTTGCTTAAACTATTTTTGAAAGCTTATTTAATTAATACCCAAATAGTAGGCTTATGTATGACTGTGTGTAACTGACTTCAGTTGTAGGCAGACACGTGGCTGTCACAGACTTCAGAGTTAACGTCATGATCTATCGCTGAAGGCTGCACAGACACCGCGAGCAGCAGGTCTGTGAGCATCAGCAAGAATGATACATGCAGCATTTGGAAAGAAAAGAAAACCTTCTGGAAGTTTTGTCCACAGCTTCATCATCCCACACAATTGTCTCAGGACTGAAAAAGAATGTGTTTTCGACAGCCTGAGGCCAAGTGCTCAGTAAATGTGGGGATGTCTTTTTGTTTTTTGATGCCTAGCCTCTGAAACTTGGGGGGAGGTATCTTGTTGGCAGAGAAAAAGGTATTCACTGGAAACCAGACACTTATATCCAATTGTGATCTGAAATTACTAGCTATTTTCCAAAAAGCTTCTCTACAATAACTCCAGATTATTCTTTCTGCAATGCAGCTACCGCTTGTTGTCATAATTGGCCTCAGTTACGACACTTTTACTTCTTTGTAAAATGGGACCACTTCTGCATGTGACTGCCTATAGTCTGCTGGCTGCAAAAAGAAACCTTGGGTGTCACTGCAGAGTAGACGAGCCACTTTGCAGGTGGATACCTGCTGTGAAGCACAAGTGTCGGTTCTTGGAGTTCTTGGACAAACTCGTAGAGAAACCTTTTACAGTTTGCTCATTGCTAGCTTTGATGTGTTGATGCTTCTGAAAGCTTGTAACGGAGGATGTGGATTTCATATAATTAAAAATGATACAGATTCATGACACAGCCTGTATGCAGCTTCAGCCTTGTAAGCAGATACACTTTTACATGGATGAAACCAGTTCTGGGTGTTTGACCAGAAGTCTACCAGGCTGATCGAGAGCCCCTTGAAGTTAATAGACTCTCATTGCCCTTCCATGTACTTTGGAAGAGATATTTCTTTATTGGTAATGCAAGGATACAGCCAGAAAATATCAAGGGAGAGCAAGTAAGCCTCCTCTCCTGGACATGAAAATCTTGAAATTGTGACCCTCGGGGATTTGAAACCCCAGAAAACAAAACCACAAATCTCAAACTTGTTCCCCCCCAAGATCTTGTGAGGTTTAAATCAGTTAAATGATTTGGGAAGTTGTCCTGCTGCAGTGCTGCTGACCTAAAATAATGAGTGAGACAGAAGCTGGGGAGGGAAAGAGGACACCAATGAGGTTAGTATTACCTGTGAATTTCTAATGTTTGCTGAGACTGGAGAATTGCTTCTGTGGCGGTAGCTGCATTCCCTGGAAGCCTAATACTGTTAATCAGTGAAGAAAGATTTCACTGTTTCATTACTTGCTACAGCTGAAACTCAGGGAAATTACTTGAGTTTCATTATCAGATAAAGTTAAGATGCCAGTATGAAAGAAAACTTTTTCACACTTGGGTCGAGAGTAATTTATTTTTCCTAGCTCGGATTTTAAAAATAGAGAGCCAGCACAGGAGAATACAATAGAACTGCACAAAATCTGGATACCACAGATCTGCTTTGATACAACAACAGTTTCCAGCCTCTCTTTTATCTTTATAACCACTCCTAGGTATGGTGCGAAGAGATTAGAGTGGCAAGCTGAGTGGTGCATCTGTCTGCCACAAGGCACTTGCTGGCTTCGTGAAGTAATGGTATGGGGCAGCCTTGGAAGGAGCCATCATTGCCTGCTCTGTCCAGCATGCCTGGGGGGTAAGGCAATATCTGGGGGACAACTGTGCAAGTCTATGTAGGAAAGCCAGAGCAGACTCTGTCTCGCTTTGCTTCCCACCATTCCCATGTGGAGAGCCATGCTGCCTGGGTCCTGTCCATCCTCCGTGATCCCTGCTGCTGCATGGGAAGGGGTGCTCAGGAGAGACTGATTGCCCCCTCCAGGACCCAAAGCCCTTGGGCACCCTCAGCTTGTGGGGAAGCTGGGAGCACCAGTGTGCCCCCTACAAAGGTGGTGTCGGACTGCAGATAGCTTTTGAGCGGGATGGGTGGCGTGTGTGTTTCAGTGCTGCAGAAACTGAGTTTCTGAGATGGTAGAAAACTCCTTGCTCTCAGTACTCTGGGCGTTTTCTCTTGGGAAACCTCACTGTAATGAAAGCTGAGCTGAAGGGCTCGGTTACATTCTAGGCAATGGCCAGTTTCCAGTGAGTTTTTGATGCCAAAGTTCAGATGTTTTTCTTTCCCCTGAAAAACACAGCGCTGACTAGCTTAGGCTAGTTACAAGATGTGAGCTTGCGGAAACAAGATACGCCAGCAGGGATGACAGCATGAATGGCCCTTCTCCCCCGTGCCATTACAGAGAGGTGAAGCTGCCAGCTCAGGTGCCAGAGCCCGGAGCAGGACTGACACAAAGGAGAAGCCCAGCCTGGTTCTTGTTTTCCTTCTGAATAACTAAGTACTTGGCAAAACCTCTGGGAGTCTCAGTGGTGAAATGCAAAACCTTCCTGCCCCTTTGCATCCCCAGCCACATCTGAGCAAGGGTATGTGACTTTCTGAAGTGAGCTGAAACATACTAATTGGGAAGTACCACGAGCTGAGCTCTGCCGCTCTTTGCAAATGTCCACATTTTTTCCCCAAGCTGGGTGTGTGGAGGGACTTGTTTTGCAGCCCAGAGGAAGACTGGAGTTTCAGTGCTAATTAAAAGGGGAAGGACACAATGTCTTCCTTGGCAGAGGTCTTGAGGCTCGATATTAAGCTCAGGATTTTTTCAACTCCCATCTCCTTGAGGATGACCAATGTGGGGGTGCTCTAGGTGCCGCTTGGCAGAAGTCTGCTGGCGCTGGGGAAATGCTAAAGAAAGGGGGTGTGGGGAGGGTGTTTACTATACAGGAGGATGGACTATGCTATGGTGCATTGTCTGGAGGTTGATGTACCTTCCCATATCACTGTGTCCAGGTCTTGGCTCTGAGGGCTTAGGTGCAGGGGAAGATGCCTGTAGCTGGAGGACAAAGGTGCAATGGGTGCATGATGGTGCCCATGCACAGGTCATGATGTACAGGACATGGACACAGAAGAGAGACAAAAGTGCAATCTTTTGTTTCTAAAGCATCAAAGTGTAATGATTCTACAACTTCATAATGCTGATTTTAAGATCAGACTCAGCTTTACCATAAAACTAGTTTCAGTTTTAAGGAATCCAGAAGTTTAGGCACAAAATGTCTAGTAAGCCCTTATTCCAAACCACCTTTTTTTCCCCAGGAATTGTTGTCCCAAGCACAACATTGTCTAGTCTTTAAGCCAAAGAAAATCCTGTGGATGTGCATCATAGTAGTTACAGGACTTTTTGCCTTCTCTCATTCAACAACAACTACAAAGATCAGTTTGCTTTTTCTTGGTAGTCTGCGATGTAAAGACCAAAACCAAAAGCTGAGGTCTAGGAGGCAATATCTTTATTCAAAATCCCCATCTCCTGTAGATTGCTCCCAGGCTCAAACACCCTGTTCTCCACCCCACTGCTACCCACTGGCCTGCGTGCTGTAGTACAGCTGTGAAAGGTCTTTCTCCTTCTGCACCTGAATCCGCTTGTCTCCAACTCCTTCTGTCATCCTGACACTTTGAAACAGAGCTTATCTCTATCCCTTTTAGCGGAGAGCCCTTTAATTTCTAAGGCATCATGATCCGCCTTGTTTTAGGAGGGTGGGTATGCTCAGCTTTCCTTTTCCAGCAGCCTAAGAGGAGTTAGACATAGCCCTTTCCACAAGACTTCAAGGACTATATTGCAACAGATGACTCTATTTTTTGGTAGCTTCAGTGAACTGCTGCAGCTATAGAAATTGTGCATGCATATTTAGACATATGACTTAAATTTTCAGCCACCTCCTTTTCCTTGTGGGAAGGAGTTAGCACACAGCTACAGCTCTGCTGCAGAGAATGCAGCTCCTGCAGTCACATACCTTCTGGCTTGTTCAGGTGCAACATCACTGGTCTCTCCTAAGCTGAGCATTCCCTTCTTTCTAATAACGATTAGATCAAGCCTAAAACAAAATACTTCACCTGCAGCAAATTTGGATGTCTGGGGCTCTCCTTCAGCACTGCTATGAGTAACGGGCCTGCATCCTTTGCTGTGCTCCACAGGTTCCCCTTCAACTCATTGCTGCCCCTTAAATGCAAGCCTGCACATAAATGACTGGGTCTACAAACTGAGGAAACAAACCACAAAAAGCAGGCTCAAAGCAAGCTTTTGAGCAGGCAGCTTGCACCTTTCTCTGGCAATAGCATATAACTGGCATGTCTCTGAGGCTTTGCTTTATGTATTTATTTTCAGCACATGAGGTGCAAATGAAAGGCAAACAATATGGGTCAGGTGTGATGGTCTTGGATAATTAACAGCTGGAAATAATTACCTGCTACCAGGAAGAAGGATGATGGATGGAGGCGAGGAGCAGCTGCATGGCATCTTCAGCTGGCTGCTGTACAGGGGGGGATGAGAGATGCCCAGAGAAATTGCCTGGAGGGGCTGGGGCAGAGCATGCAGCAGCCAACGCTAATAGCAGGTCACACTACAGTGGCCTACAGGGGGAACTCTTCCAGGTACACTTCTTATTGTGAGACCCTTGTGCTTCCTTCTGGAAAATCTAATATTAGCCTTGGCTTCCCACAAGACAGATATTTTCCTAGTGGGCTGTGTGAAGCCGCTGCTCCACTCTTTCCACCCCAGGACTGTGAGTAGAGGTGCCACACTGCCTTGCAGCATGGTACAAAGCAGGAACAAAGCCTTGTGAAGAGAAATGTGCGCTCCTGGCAGTGGGATGCAGCCAGCCCCAGCCCTTGCCCGGTATCAGAGAGAGCGGCTGTGTGATCCTGTGCCTGGGGGACAGGATGCTGTGGAGAGCCTGTGCTCCCGCAGTGCTCAAGCAGCATCTCTTGTGGGCTGAGAGACGGCTGGGACACTCCCCGTAGCTGCCAACTTGTCCCCATTGCTATTTCATACAGCTGGGGTTCGGGAGAGGGACTTGGGGGGATTGCCTTCACCAAAATGCACAAGAGCTTCCTTCGTAGCCAGGAGGCCAGGGAAGAGCCCAGGAAACTATTCCCCTTAAATAGTTAAACGGCTGCCTCTCAACTAGCACAATGTCACATTGAATTTGAAACAGGGAACTTTTTATATTTTCCCCCTGATTGTGCTGGCACCTGGCAGATGCCTATTTACCACAGGCATCAATACACATAGTAATCAAAGGAAATCAGAGGCACAGATTAGCAACAGCTGCAAGTCATTAGTGGCAGCCATGGGAAAGCACAGCTCTGCACCCAACTTCGAAATAACCAATATGAGTATTTCAGAGCACAAGGGTTACCGCAGGGCACTCAGCGAACACGAGAGAAAGCAAACAATTGCCTCGCTTGTCTCTCGAGATGGCTTCTTCCCTTCCCAAAGGCAGTGCCGCACGCTCCGCGTTATCGATGAATCCATTGCGCTTTGCTGGTCGATTGAATGTTAACTCTTTGGGAGGCTGATTTTTGCTGATCAGAAATGGCTACAGCTGGGAAACAGAGTCCCTACCTGTACAAATTTCTAGTGATTCTTCATTTTCTCTGAAGCGTTTGCTGCTCTTATTGCTGGTATCTTTGGTGTAGTCGTGAAACAAGTGAGAGGTTGGGATCTCTGAGAGTTAATGCTCATCTTACAGTAATAGTAAGTTTTACCAGGGAGTGGTGCAAGATAGTTGACCAAAAGCCTTATTTGTAAATATGATTTATTTAATCAATTCATTTTGAAATAGAATAGAGACCAAATTTTATTTAAAAATTTGATGTTGATTGAAATTTCCATTGCAGATTTAGGCAGCTTGGATTTCTATTTTGATCAGTCTCCGGAAAAGCCAATTTTACTTCAAAGCATCTCTGAGTCTTGCAGACGCAGGAAGTTGCTGCCCTATTAATAGAGAAAACAGAATCCAGCGTCGTCATTGTACGGATGCTCTCTGGCAGTACTTCTGTACGGGGTGTTACCTGCTCTCCCCCCTTGCTCAGCAGGGCTGTCACCACTGTAGGAGCAGTGCCCAGGCTGCATGCATGGTGTTTGTGGTCCACAGCAAGCTGCCTGCCTGCCTTGCCCCTGCTGCATAGGATGCTCGTCCCTGCCTTGTGCTTGTGCTCTTGGCCATTGCCACAAGGAGGTGGGGGCATGTGAGGGGCTGGGCTGCAATAAGATGGACAAATACTGATCTCTGGTACTTCAAAGTACCCCTTGAGCTTCTCCTGCCTCTTCTCAGAGAGGGGAATAAGAGGAAAGAGCTTGGGAGCAAGGAGAGTAGTCACAGAGGTACAGGGTGTCTTGGTTGGGACAGTCTGGGAGAACAGAAAAAGACCTTTCCAGAAACACTGTTTCCCATAGTAAGCCTGGCCCTCTTGGTCCCTGGATCTTAGTCTATCCCCCAAACCTTCAGTTACTCTCAGCTATGCACCTGCATATCAGAATCACAAAAGGAATTGGGTTAGAAGGGACCTCTGGAGGTCATCTGGTCCAACCCCGCTGCTCAAGCAGGGTCACCTAGAGCAGGTTGCCCAGGACCTTGTCTCCAACCACAGACATGGATTTTATTTCCTATCTGCAGTCCCAAACCTTGCTCATTAGTCCCAGCTTCCTCAAAACTTCTTCCCCTTATGTTCTCTCTGCTGTTATTGGAAAAGTTGAATTTCG
The DNA here is from genome assembly GCA_013399115.1 of Anseranas semipalmata. NCBI lineage: Eukaryota > Metazoa > Chordata > Aves > Anseriformes > Anseranatidae > Anseranas > Anseranas semipalmata. The sequence goes on from VXAA01007012.1 coordinate 654,856, forward strand.
TTTCCCCGGGGATAACAGAATATATTTATGGAAAGATAAAAGTGAAATTTAGCCTTCTTTCCCAAGGCCTCTAGAGCTGGCTCTGTAAACGATAAGGAATGTGCAAACAGAGCATTGAAGGTAACAAAGGAAAATATGGTTTTAAAGTAAAATAAAAGTAAATAGTCTCAAAAGATAAAGCACACAGTGCTCACATCATCTCTTAGTGCTAAGATGAAAGCAAGGAGAAAAGAGTGGTGGAGGGATGTGAGTGCTGCCACTCCCTCACTGCCACAGCTGTTTCCATTTGTAAACTAATGATTTTAGGATTATGAAAACCTGTAGTGAGCAAGACAGGTATTTGTGATGGGAACTTCATTCTTGCTAGTTGCATGAAATAGGATGGCTTTGGGCATAATGACTAGGGGAAGCAGTTTTGGGGAAAGTTCCTAGGTTAGTGCTTGTTTTTAATTTTTTTTTTTTTTTTTTTTGGAATTGTTGTAAGATTATTGAGAGGAAGTAGTAGATTGCTTTCTTTGCTCTTCTCCTAAAAATTATGAGTAAAGGAAATAATAATTTGAAAAATAACTCTTTCTTTTCTTTTTCAACAGGACACTTTTTTTCTGTGTCTCTGTTCTCATTTTGAGTCTCTGTTCTTCATTTTGGCTGTTTAAGTGTTTTTACTTGCAGAAGTATAAGCCACACTGATCTTGTTTTAACATTTTCAAACAAGCCTTTCCTCCTGTGGTTCAACTCAATGTGTCTCAGCAATTAGCATTCAAAGTATGCTGTGCTATGCTTGTTTGGGCTGCCCAGGTGATCTAGGCTTTTCTTTGTCTTTGCCATTTCTTCTGCTTCCCATTCTAACTAGATGTGTCAATCCAGCCAAATGCAGGTTAATAATCTGGGAACAGTAGGTGACAACCTGTACCTACAATATGAGAGAAATTTTTGTTGTAAAAACTAGCAAATAGTCATATAAAAACCATGCATTCAGGGGAATTAACTTCCTGTCTTCTTGATGTTCCTTTTCTTTTGTACTTGCAACAGTGAGGCTTGTGTTGAAAGGGCCATACCCCATTTCTGAACCATTAACAGAATCAATGCTGGTATGCAAAAAAAGTCCAAGGGAGGGCCAGCAAGATGGTGAGGGTGCTAGAAAACCTCCTTATCAAGGTGAGCTGTAAGGAGGTTAGTCCTTTTGGTGTATCAGAAATGGACTGAGGGGTAATCTTATCACTCTGTATAGGTACCTATATCTGGAAAATACAGGCACATTCTCCAGAACACTCCTGTGGAAGAAGTGATGGTCAGTTACTGCCAGTTATGTGAATTTAATCTTGATGGGAGAGTGTGCCAGGTATTTAAATAGTGCAAACAGAGGAGCAGCTCAACAGAGAACTTCACTAGTAGGACATGTTCTCTTCTTTGTTTAGCTTTTTTTAAAATTATTATTATTATTATTATTATTATTTTCTGTGAAATATCCTTGTGACCAGAACTGTCCTCAGTGGCAAAACTCGGGTAGGGGAATCTATATTCTGTAGATGGAGCGGATTACATACTGCTCAGAGTCAAAATGGTGTGTAGGGTCAAGTGGTGAAGACCCTAAGGTTTTGTTTGCCATCCTTTGCAGTAAGACACATGAGCTGCCTTTTTCAGCCATGTATCAGCTTCTGAATTTCCAGCCATCACAGGGCTGTGGAGTTTGATAGTGCCACCAGCCCTTCTAGCTCTCTGGGACTCATCAGTGGTGCTGTAGGCTCTTGGATCAATCTTTCAAAAAGTTAGAAACAGCACTGTGTGAATGACATGCACAACTCTGACATTTAGAAAGCATAGGTGAGACCAGTTTTCCTATCTTCATTTAAGCCATTGTCACATATGAAATGGGAATCCTACATTTGAGCTCTTAATTTCCATGTATCAGTTCTTGTGTAAAATGTGGAGCTGGGTGCTGTCTTTCATAACAAGTTGCTTTGAATACCTGTGGTAGTTTGCCTGTAATAGGGAAAGCAAGTAGCTGCTGTAGGTTATATAAATACCACACATGAGGAGCCCACAGAGAGATGTGGCTGTGCAAATGAAAAAGTGATATTTAGTCTCTATTCCTTGATTAATGTGTTTTATTCTAGAACACAGGTACTCAGTTTTTTCAGCTTTTGAATTTTGAAGCCCTTTCCCTGAGTCTGCACCAATGAGTGTGCAAAGAGTAGTGCATGCAGGTTTGATAAACCTTAGAAGGAAAGTGAGAACTGGATTAGCACTGAGAGGTTTTGGTCAGTTCCTCCTTAAAAAAATTAAAAGCTAAAGTTTATCATTGCAATTCTTTCTTCACCTATGTATGCAGGTAAAAGAGTACATGATGCTTTGGTCTTTTTATTCTGTATTGTGCTTTCAAAATTACCTAAAGCCCTTGATTATAGTCCTGTTAGTTGGGAACTGAACCCCATCATAAAGCCTTTAGACTGGTTTACTTTTATGGGGTCAGTAACACAGAGGTCCCTAGCTTGTTTCTCCAAAAGTGCTTGATGGGGAGTAGTGCTCTCGCCCAGCCCAGCTAGTGAGGCAGACAGAGCTGCAGTTGGTTGTACTCCCTCGCTTCAGGGACTGCAGAGGAAACTTGGGTTTCTGAGTTCAGTTGCCATGAATAATGTCCAAGTTGGATGGCTGAAATTGCTCTAAGAGGATGGTATGAATACCCGTCTTTATGTAGCAGTGGCATCTCTGTTCAGGGGGGCCTTGAATGGAGCATCTATACTGGCTTAACTGCTGTTCACGTCTGTTGGAGGGTGTATGTGTATACCCTTTCAGGTCAAGAAAAATGATTTTGTAGAAACCTTGCTGTTAAAATGACTGGCTGTTCAGGATTAAAAAACAGAGTGATTCCATTTTCCATTCCTGACAAGGATCTCTAAGTCTTCATGAGCACAAATACTCAGAAAAGACTATCTTGTTCCTTCCAGGGGAGCTGTAGTGTCTTTGACAAATCACAGTTTTTTTCCTTTAAATAAAACCCTGGGGTGCTTTGCAAGTTGCTCTCAGTTCTGATTCACTGTATAAGTGTGTTTGTACGTGCAGGGGGAATGCGGCTGTGTTGCACGTAGCCCTAGAGGCCTCATTAAATTGTGATGTGTGGTGTCACATTTCAAATCCGCAGTTCGTGCTGTCCCTAGTTTAAAAGTTGATGCAAATGATGAGTAACTATGGTCCAGAAGCTGTCTTGACAAATAACGTGTACAGACAATGGCTGAAATGACCTGAAACACCCACTCATTTTACATACTTGTTTTTTTTCAGTTGTTCAACTCCAAGACAATTGTACTTGAATTTTCAGAGGTGTGGCGCACCCCTCAACCCTTCCAAAATGCAAAGCATTGGAACCCAGCAAGTACTTTGGAAAATGCTCTTGATGACTAAGGTGTGACTGACTGGGATGTGTTTGGTCATGCCTTTACACTCTCATTTGTGTTTCCTCAGGAAAAATATTGGTGCTGTTCTGATGAAGGTCAGCATCTGTTTGTACTCATTTAATTGAAAGAAATGTATTGAGAAGGTCAGCAGCATTCTTAGGCCTGAGAGAATAATCAGCAATGGATTATTCTACTATGCAATTGTATTTTTCCCGATTTGTTAATTATCTGCAGGCAACTTATAAAATGTGTCAGCACTAAAAGAATTATTCACAAATAACTACTCGGCAAATAGTTTGCAAGCATGCTGACAGGTGGTATGGAGGAGGCATGCTCCCTGCCTGGAGGGAGGCCAGCAGGGCCATGCCGTGGTAGAGGATGGGCAGGACACGCGGTGTTGGGCTGACCTTGGTGTAGAGATGAAGCTCCTCCAGGCTGCCCTTAGCCACATGCACTTGCTTTTCCTTTCTGCTCCAAAGGGTGTTCTTGATGCAACCAAAACTTCCCACCCTGGCAACAGGAGGTTAGTCCTGAGGTTTAGAGAAAACAAGTTACAGTTCATTTGTTCACAAGAAATAGTTTTGTGCGGTGTGTTAAGCTATCAGGCCAAAATGACCAGCAAAAGGAAACAAACCATCCCTGTGACAGGAAGAGTTTGTCCTTATTTTGCAGGTCTCATGGTGCTATGAAGTGGCTCAGTCTCACTGCATATGGAAAAACCTGTAAAAATCCATGGCTACAAGAAGTTTTGTTTTGAAACTTTGAATGAAAAAGCATACCTGAAGTTATTAGTCTACAGACTTGGCCAGGTCACGCTCCCTTTTTGGATACTTTTTGACTCTTGTGACTCTTGTAAGATTAAAAGTGTCCAAATGGTGACTCAATACACTTCAGGATTTTTATTTATTTATTTTTTATTTTTTTGTCAAAAGAGTTCTGTATGTATTTTTGCCTCAGCCCGTTTGGTTCTGAGCTGAATAATATGTGTGAAGAAGATAAAAGAACGAGGTACTGGTGGTGTCTGGGTGAAGGGCTGGCTCCTGGAGTCGTGATGTAGGGTTTGGACCACAAAGTACTAAATTACCTCCTTCACCTTGAGCATGTAGGCAGCTTCTCTTGTGAAAGAGAAGTATTGGAAGTATCTGTCTACATCAGGTTCAGGTCCAAGTCTGTCCTCATATGAAATGTTAATATAAAACAAGGATGTTATACTTGCTGATATGTGTACTCAGTAATATATTATTCTTAAATAATAATTGTTAAACAACAAGCAGGCTGTTGAGCAAGTGACTCAATAGATTCAACTGATGTAATTTCTCACTTAGCAATATCTCATAGGAGAAAATAAGTCTGTATCAAAACCAAAAGTATTTTTTTTAGAGGAATGGAACACTTCTTTATGTCAGAATCATTGTTGTTATCATGAAATAGAATATTTTCTTCTTAATAAGACTTGCAATGTCCTTGTGGACTCTATCTACCTCATTGTTTTTAATCTCCCGATTTTGTGTGTGATTGGATACAGTAACCTGTTAACTTTTGCTGTTCTTGCATGTGTCCTTTTTTTTTTTTAGAAGTACGTAAAAATAATGACATGAAGGACACTTTCTATAGAGGCAGGAGATAAGCCTGGCCCTATCTAGATTAGACTTTAAACTTCAGGGGCATAATTCAAGGACAAGGATGTAACATTAATGAAATGAGCTCAAGTACTAGCAATCAAGTTAATTCCTCTGGATATGTGTGATCAAGTATTGCACTGGCTAGTAAATAACCCTCCACCTGCACTGATTTCTTTTAAATTTTGTTTGCATAGTTCACGCTTAAGTGGATTTAAGATATCTTCAGAATAATCTTGATGTGAAGAGGCTGCCAGAGGATAAGAACAGTCTTTCCTCATTGGTTTACTCTTTCCACAGCTCAGAGAATCACAGCTAATTGATACTGTTTCCATTTTAATTACATATAATTTTTCTGTTTTGCTACCCAGGGAGCCAGGAGAAGAAAACAATACTCTGTCTACATGCAAATCTTCCAATCAACAATTTAAAACCTTTATGCTCCCAAATTTGTTCTTATTTCAAAATGAAAATGTATGTGCTTGGGCAGGTCCTTACAAGTTTCCAGTGTGTTGGGGGGATACTGACACTGAAGTTCAGACCTGTATTTCAGTGCAAGAAGCCTTTTTTCCTCCCTTCCCCTGTGCACTGAATGGGATTTGGAGTAGATGTTCAGGGTTGATGTCAGTGCTCCCAGATCCTGTGTTTTTGGAAACAGGGTTACCACAAACAAGATATTGTGGTCCCCTTACCTCTCGTGTCTTTTAACTGAGTCCTCGTCTACACTTTCTGGCTCCACCTTCAGCCCTGTGCAGAAAGGGCTGTAGTTATGCTTTGGTAAATGCTGTGTTGCAAATATGTGGGATGACACGTTGCTTGCACCGTCTGCACAAAAGATGCCGAAGGAAAGAATGAATATGGACGTGGAAGGACACAGTGGGGGAAAAAGTGACTTTAGAGAATGAATGTGGGAATTGATTCTCAGAGGGGGAAACCAGTGGGAGTTTTTCTGCAGACTTGGATGGGGCTTTTGGGTGGACAACACATTTTTTGGGGGGTTGCTGGAGCTAGGCATGTGCATAGGAGAGATGTCTTCTCCCTCTTGACAGTGGAGTCAGCAGAGTCCTATGCAAAAAGGCAGATTTTGGGGGGAAAGTGGGACATCCTCTAGGGAGGAGGAAAGTGGGGAGGCTAAGAAATATTTTTAGTAGAGAACTGCCTGTGTTTCCATGTGGGATGGCAAAGCCTGACTGCTCCAGTTTGAGAAAGTAGATATTGGCTGTGGGAATGGTTCTCCTGATGTGATAAATCTCCTTTCCTAATGTTGGTGGGCTCAACACCGTGGACCTCAGGCTTATGTTTGGCTAATCTGGGGGGTAGGAAATCAAAGCTGCTTTGATGCCTTGCCATGACTTTTTTGATCAGCCAAGCACCAAACTTGCTCCCTGAGCAAAAATGGGCAACTTGGGCCCTAAGCAAGCCTTACTGACTTGAACTGCAGCTTTATGATGAAGACCTGAAAGCTGTGATCCTGTAATGTGTCTGAAATGTTGAGGTTTTTAAAGAAAGCATTATGCAACATCACCTGAGCTTTACATTTACATGAGAAACTTTTCCAGCACAAGTGGAGTAGCTGAGTCCGGTTGTTTAGAAGAAGGATGAGGTCTCCTAGCACCTTAGTGCATGGAGGCAGAAAGCCACCGCTTGGAGAAAACCCAGGGTGCTGTGGGTCTGCTGTGTGCCCTGGGATGCCATGTGTGGTGGGGCTCCAGCCCTGCTGTGTGGGAGCTCCCCACCTCTGGCAGCAGGGATATGCTTCTGCCCTGGGGCCCATAGCATCTCTCTTCTTTCTTCCTTCTTCAGTTTTTAAAATTCTTCCAAATCCATCTGTTCGTACCAAAGCTGGTGACTAATGCAGCAACTCTTATTAGGTCAAAATAGCTGAAATCATACAGCAATTACACATGCACGCTCACATGCACACAGAAGGGTTGTTTCCCCCCCACACACCCCTTTTCCCATCCCTGGAACAAAACATTCCCTTACTGCTCAGAGGGCCAGAGCAGCTGCCCAGCTGGCAGCAGCAGAGATGTTAATGCTGTCAGTGAAAGGATGAGTCACTTTGTGAAAGTTATTTAGGAGGGTCACCCTTCTCTTCCCCTTTCCCCTCCAGCCACCGATCCTCTCGGGTTCATCCAATGCTGGAGTTCTGTGCCGGCTGCTGCCTGCAGAAAGCACAATGAAGGCTTTTCAGGGCACGAAGGCTCCTGATGGGAGTTGCAAAAACAACTGGTCCCGTGCTTGACTGATCTGTTGGTCTTCTGAAAAAAGCTTCTGCCTGTCTTGGAAGCATATGACACTAGCTCCAAGGCTTTCTTTCTTTCCGTCTTTCTTCCCTTCTTTCTTCCCTTCTTTAATTAGATGGGAGTTATCTGTATGAGAGGAAATAAGAAGTGAGAGATGTAAGGATAATAGAAAATGATGACACTACTGAACTTACTTTTGTTTTTTATTTTTTTGGTTCACAAAAAAACTGCCTTCCTCTCAGGAAAATCATGTTCCTTTAAACTCTCTGGAGGTTGCAGAGCTCTTCCAAGATCCTTCTCTAGCTGAGATCTCTTCTGTGCCCTGAACCCTCTCCTCCCAAAGGTGACTGATGTTTGCTGTCTTTCCAGTCTCCTGTGGGAACAGAGTGCCCCAGGAGCCAAACCTAGCAAGAGCACTGCTTGCTCCTCAGCTAGTGCTTGGCTATGTGCTCCTGCATCATCACTGGGTCTGTCACAGGCCAAACTGGACTGGTTCATGCTCATGACTGAGAAAAGCTCTGACCTCTGGGCAGGTAGCTCTGGTGAACGTCAGAGAGAAAGCTGGAACTCAACTGCCTTGAAGGCTGGTATCAGTGTTGACTTGGTAGTCTTGTTTATTGAATATCTCCTGATCAAGACAGAATAAAGGTCTGTCTATACTGACCATTTGTTACACTTTTAAAGCATTGCTCTGAACCTACAGTTGCCGTGTGTGTGCAAGTGCACGCTGTGACACAGACCAAGCTCCACACTTCACCATCTGTAGAGCATGGCCTGTCAGGCTCAGACCTGTGCTGGGCATGCCTGGTCTTCCCTGTATGGTCCGAACCACCTTAGGCGAGGATGTCCTCTCCAGGGATCAGGTTATTAATGTTAAAGTGAAGCTATGGTTAGGGCCAAACTGAAGTGGGACTGGAGGCTGTTCTAGCCTCTTCTGTGGGTTGCAATGTGTGAAGTGGCCACGTGCATGTATCATCTTGTGGATCCTTTTTCCAAGTCTGTCACATCCATGAGAGGCTACTGAAGACTTTCCACTGCTTCATAATGTCCTTAGTGCCCATCTCTCCCAGTGTGTGTCAGCAAGCCTGATGGAAGTTTCTTTGGCTGCTAGGATGGGCTGTGTTTCCTTGATAAACATGTCATAGGTCCAGGATTTATTGGATTTCTTTCTTTTTTTAATTTAGTAGAGGAAAAAAAGATGGAAAAAAATTCTCATGCAAAGTTTCAGGCATCATTGATGACAATAGTTCTGGCTGGGCAGAGGAGGAAAATTCAAAATTAAATCTTTTGTTGCTTTTAATGCTTAAAATGTTTTGACATTTTTCATCATTGCTTTAGAAATGTTTCTTATCGCTTTTTAAGTGATCTACTCATGACAGACAGGAATGCAGTCCCTTCCAGACTCTGCCACAAGCGGAGAAGCATTGGCTCACAGCACAGCTGTGGCAGAGGCTTGTGCTGATACCTGGTTGCCTGCTTCTTTCTGAGCAGCCTATGCCCTCGGTGAACAGCTAAATGTAGCTAGTTAATTCCACAATTAACTTGCCAATTTTTTTCTTTTCCTAGATGATCTGATGTTGATATAATGAAAAAATCATTATTTCTAAAAAGCCAGAAAAGTGTGTGTGGGTTTCTCCCTCCTTCCCCCCCTCCATTTGCATAGCATGCAAAGGTAATTTTTTAATTTTGGTAGATAACTTGACATTCTGATGTTTGACAATGGCAAGTAACCTAGTTAAGGAATTTGGGGTATGCCAGTGGGGAAGGAGGGTCTCTTGATGGCGTTTCAATTATCTTCTTTTTAAGATAGTATGTCCCCTCTTTCCCAACTCCCTGGAAAGATATCCATAAGCTGACCATGAAATAACAAGTGACTAAATGTAGTGACAGAAAAATTACCAACCCCAAATGCTCATCGATGGCAAACCAGTCTTGTGTCATTTTGTGGGTGTCTAATTGGCCCGGTGCAAAATACCAAATTAAGCTTGAATATTCAGATTAGAAGACTAAAATAGCCTCTCCCTGAAGTTTATTCTGTTCTCTGATATTTTTGTCCTATTTTCAACCTTTATAGAGGTGACACATCCTCACTCAGCGTTACTGGCTGCGTATTGTCAGTCTGGAGTACTGGTGCTCCATCTGTGAGCTCCAGCTAGCAGCAGGTACTGTAAATCATAGAGATTCATGACAAGGCTGTGAAGTTTTCTGAAGGACAAATCACAGTATCTGCGTAGAAAATTACTGTATCTAGTAACAAGGAGTGACTCTTTGGTTCGTCAAATGGTTCTGTGATAACATTGTTGGGTGATGCTCTAACTGTTGTGAGGTAAATATATAGAAACCCACATACGTGTTTGAGTATATTTTGCAGCTCGTATCTTCGTCATGCATTCACTCTTATGCTAACATGTATGCTTGTTGCCTCCAGAAGAGCTGAAATGGAACATGTGGTTGTTACTGCACTCCTCTGATGTTTTCTCGTTATTTGGGGAAAAGCATGTGGCCCTTTGCAGTTGCAGGCTGCCGATGGCTCAGATGAGAGGGATCAAAACATTGTGGGTCCAGCACCTAAATAGCTGTGGCCTGGAGGGCCTTCAGACAGTAATGTTACAGGCAGATTTGCTTTGTGGTGATACCCTCTGGTCATCCTTAGAGACTCAGTTTGCGTTAGAGGTCGATGAAATTTGCGTTCAGATGTGTCATCTATTCCATGGGCTATTGGTTTGTTACCAATAATTCAAATGTCTTGGGGGTCCTATGGGCTCCCAGTGGCTGAGTGCTCCAAGCCATGGAAGCTGCCAGCGAAAGCTTTTGGGAGCCACAGTTCTAGGCTGAGGTTAAGGTTGATTGTCTGGATGAAAAAGGTTTATCAAAGGGACCTGCCCATCAGGATGGGTGGTCACCAGCTCAAAGTATCATCATTGTAGGGTATGGTGGAACAGGGCTTATGGCAGATCATTGCTTGTGAATCAAACCCAGTGAGATCCAGCTCAGTTGACATGAACAACATAGTGCTGATAGTCACAGCTGCCTCCAGGTACTGTGCGTGAGCCTTGAGCCTCCCGGCACAGCCTCTGCTGATGCTATCCTGAATGCATCCTTGAGACATCTGTGTGTGCCTAGCTTCATCCTCTGTTTGCTGTTCTTCAAATGAAGTGTTGTGGAAGAGGAGCAGTGAAGCTATTCCTAGAAATCCCCCTGTAGTCACGCTCCTTTCCCCTTAACTGGCAGATTCATCCTCACTTCTTTTTGGTGCCAGTGTTAACATGTCTTTTGGCTGTTAGTGGGAATTTTTAAGCTTGTTTGGAAGAATCCCCTCTTCCCTGTGCACCACTTGCTGTGCTCTGAGGAAGGGTGCAAACCTACAGCTACTGAGGACTTCAGAGGCTTTCTAGCTGACACATCTCTGTCCCAACAGGAGCCTAGCCTCAGCCCAGGGCAGCGCAACAGGAGAGGGGATAACAAACATATTGTGAAGGGTTTCTGGGCAGTTCCTGAAGCCTATGCTACATGGGGCACTCTAAGTAATGAAGCAATGTTTTGTTTTCAGGGGTTGCTAAAGGGGTACTAGTCGCAGCCTGGGATGACAGCCACGAGAGAGGGGCACGTGTGTCCACATGCATCAAATTTTTCTTGCTTAGGCTGTATTGCTTCCCTGTACAAGACTTTCATGTGAAGCACGTTTGAGTCCTTCACATGCCTGCTGTGGTGCTCCTGGAAACGGGAGAGAGACATGACTCCTTCACGGCTAGCCCCACTCCAGATTTTCTGGAGCACCAGATGTGCCCCACAGAGCACCCTCACCACTGCTGAGTGCTGCTGCTAATACTTCTGGCACCAAAATACAGGTGGTGACTCCTGCTGCTTCCTCTCTCCTGCTCCACTCCCCCAAAAGGGCATGCATTGGAGGAGAAGCTTTCTCCTGCCAGCTCATGCTGGGACCAACCTGCTCGCCACTGCCCTGCACCAGGAGGATTGTTTTTGTTGGTGGTGCCCTCACTGCCATGCCCCATGTCAGCCGCTCTCTTTGGTTTGCTGCACCTGTGATGTACTTCAGGAAAACTGTGTTTCTGAGCCCTGTTCAGAAGAGTGTTTCCACTTAGGACAGCAGTTAATTGCATGGTGGAGTCAAACTGAGATTGAGTGGGACATGAGCGATGCTTTAAGAGAGGGAACACCCAGCCTGAGACCTGGGTCTCATTTGCAGGCTGTAACTACTTTGTTATGCCAAGAAGGGCCTGCGGCTGAGGTGGGCCTAATCCTTCTCTCATTTTAATGGATGGATACAAGGAGTGAAAATGGGGCTGACCACCCAGTCAGGGCAGCAGTTTGGATTTCGTTGGTTCTGCGTGTCGGCCTCCATGTGGCAGTTAGCCCCAAGGGCGTCAGCATGGTGCAGGCAGGGTTGCCCATTGCTGTCCAGCTGCACAGGGCCAGCATCTGTGCCAGGACCTCAACCCAGCTGTGATGTGGGCTCTGGACTCGCAGACGTGATGCTGGGGGGGCAGAGCTGTGGCTTTTGGGGAATGCTGAATGGGATGGGAGTCCCAAGAGAGGATGGTGTTTGGGCTATTGCAGGAATGGGCAATAGAAAGTAAACCCTTTTCCTTGCCCCTGTTCCCACAGAGGTTTCATAGGGTTTATGCTGTTTTCCTCATGTAGTGGGGACCTCAGACCCCTTGGGGTCTGGTGCGTGTGACAGGGACCAGAGAGAGGGTGCGGAAAATGGGATCTTCCTTGCAGATCCCTGCTGGCAAACAGTCAAGCAAGGACTGCTTGGTTCTCTTGTTAACCCAGACCATAAGAAATAAATGTGCTTTACTCCAGTTTGAGTAGCTCTAGGTGGTTTAGGATTGTCCTGTGGCAACAGGTGAGGCTCTGGTTTTGTCCATTGTATAGATGGGCTTTAGTTGTATAGCTCATCTCCAAGGACAGGGCATTTTGAAATTCTGGTTTTCAGTTCTGGCATCTGGTATCAGAAATGTGGTATGGTCAAAACTGAAATATATTTTTTTTTTTCTACAGAGGGGCATGCCCAATATAGCTTTCCAGCTAGCTTGTTTGCTTCTAAGGGTTTTTGTTCTTAGTTTCAGCAGGCAAGCTGAACAAAAGTGAGTAAGGATCAGAGACCTCACACAACTTCAGTTGGAGAAAGTTTGCAGTTCTACCACCGAAGCAGCGTTTCCTAAAATAACACCCTCAGGAACCTCTGCAATCTGTTTCCCTGTCTCCTAGCCTTTTACAAGAACTGAGAAGTCTTTCAGCATTGTGAAGCAAGGCTGAGAAATAACAGCCGGAACAAGAGCGCCTCAGTCTCTAGTGCTCTATCTGGGGACCTATTGGGCTATTATTAGCAGGGGATACCAAATACATTTTGTAAATATTTGAAAAGCCTTGCCAAGCGATGTTGCAAAGACACATGCTCCTCTATGAGCCCTGCAATCATTAAACCTGAACAAAACACAATGAAAAAGCCAGAGCAATTCACATACATCATCCCATTTTGTTCTCCTCTGTGTAAGGAAACGTGCTGGTACTCTTCTTGGGCCAGAGCCAAAAATCCTGCTCCTAACTTTTGGCAGAGGGCATTCCTTTGAGGGAGGAAACCGGGCGGTGGGGCTCCCAAACCCCCAGTTTGGGACGCGGTGGTCTCCCAGCATGCACCTCCTGCCCTGGGCTCTGGAAGCTGACCAAAAGCCAGCGGTGTGAGGCGAGATGCCTGACTTCGTGCTGCGTGGGGTTTCCTCACAGCCTCCCCTCGTCTTCAAGCACACGAGAAGTGACCCGCAATCTCTGTTTCCATCGCTAGAGGGAGGGAAACTACACGGAATTATAACCCCCTGCGCCCGCACTTCTGTCTCCCCGTCCGTATGTCCATCCATTCGCTCCGGCCAAGACAGCAAATGTTCTTCTAGTATTATTTTCGATGAGGAATTGGTAAAGATGTGGTAGGTGGGTTGTTTTCCTTGAACATAGTTCGCGTGCATCCTTGTAGGTTGCTAAGACCTGGAAAGCCCTGCATTGCTCTGGGTGCCTGCTGAAGGAGGGGGACCGCTAGCAAGGCAGGCTGCTGATGCTTCCAGGGCCACCAGCAAGTTCTGGCCACGTTCTCTTGGGTAACTTCTGTGGGAAGTGAAATTGCTGTCTGGTGGCTAAGGAGTCGCATCCCATCCCTGCGGTAACTAAATCGCTAGGTTGAGGTCACAGGGAACTGAATGCATACTGTGTGGTGAAGGCACGTGCTAAATGCCACACTGTGGTATGCTTGCATCCTTCTGAACTGAGGGGGAATATCTGGGGAGATAATGCACGTGTATCCTCCTTCAACATACCTCTCAGCCGGTGTTTCCTCTAGCTTCACAATCTCTTATGTAGCTGGTTTAGTGTGGCTAAACAAATTAAACCAACCCCCTAAACTCCCCCTTTTTTTTTTTTTCTATTTTTTTAACACATACAAAAGAAGAAGAAAATTTCACAAAAGGGAAAAATATACTTTAATGAAAGGAAATGGCAATAGAAACTTTAACTTATCTGCATTTTTTTCCTGTTTTTCTGTTTCTGCGCAGTAATTTTGAAATTCATTTAAGAGAAAGATAATGACAATTTCAACCTAGGAACAGGAATACAGTTGTAAATTCAACCAGCTCCCATTGGCAGTACCAGAGAACATCTTTCACATTTTCAGAACCTATTTCATCAAACCCGGTAGATATTCGCCAGTCTGCCCTGGACTTGGCGTTATGAAGCTAGATAAACTCAGCTTTCCTCACTAGAATAGCACTGAGTATCTACAGTGTTTTTGCTTAGTCTGCTGAAGGGACTCATCCCCTCTACCAGGTGTGGAAGGGAGAGAGCAGGCACATCAGAATGAGCTACTGTCTCTATAAGAAAACCAAGGGTGGATCTCTGTTCTAGACATTACGTTGGCCATGGTCGCACAGCACTGTGGTGTATAGCACCATGGGAGGGGGTGTTGCTATCAGAAATAATTCTAATAATTAAAAAAAAAAGGAAGTAAAACTGACCAAGAATGAACATGACCATGGCTTGTTTGTTGCTCAAGTCTGAACAGAGGAAATACAAAAACAGTAACAAATCAAAAGTGAAAAGGAACATGTATTTTTGTTTTGATTTTAAAGTATAAGCTATTATATATTATTGGTAGCAGTAAGAAACAACAAAAATCCATACATTTTGTTCTTCTTCAATGAAAGAAAGAAAGAATAATGCAGAACTCTAACTCTGGAAAAACTAGAAAGATGAAACCACAACAAGAGTTTCTTAATGGCTCTGAGGTAGTCACCCTTGTAACTGTGTGGGTAGGCACCAGGTAGGGAAAAGGGTGGGGTAGAGCAGTATTGAAGCTTCTCCCCCCTCTTGATACTAAAGAGAATACGTGCATCCCCTGTGTGGAAAACCTGGCTCCTCCTGGCCATGGAAGCCATGTGGAGGGGCTAGAGCAGCCAGGAGCCCCTGTGGGATAGGACATGGAGGTGCTGGGTCACGTTTTGGGCTCAGCCTTCCTTGGGGACAGCCTTGTCTGGCTGTGACATTCGGTGGGGCCTGCATTCAGTGGGGCCAACACTGGTGGGGAGGCAATTCTCTTCATGGGAAGCCCATCCAGCTTTCATCGCTGGTGGTTGGACAGAGAGGATGGGCTCCAGGAGGGGACCAGTGCCCAGGAGGAGGGTGTGCCAAAAAGATCTTGCTGGCAGTGGAGCAGCTGGCCTCTGCTGCTAATTCAGATTGGCTGGCCCAGGAGGATCCTAATTACAGCACAACTGCTGTCTCCATAATCACTGCGGCAGGGGCTGTGCAGGCCAGAAGGCACTGAAAGGGACCTGGATGCGGCAGCAGAAGATATGAGGGCTGCTGTTCTCTATCCTAGCCGCTGAGTAGCACAAAGCCTACCAGATGTCAGGAAGGAAGAAGTGGGTCATCCTCAGAGTAGGCTTGTGCAAATAATGTCATTGACTGCCTATATGAGCAAAGGGATTGTGCAGATAGGCTCAGTGATATCCTGCTGAGGGTGTTTGTGGGGAAAGCACTGGAAACGTGGTGAGCCTGCTTGGGCATCAGGGTCTGATTTGCTGAGCAGCAGCTACTTGAGTGGCTGATGTGAACAACAAAAGCTGTCCAGGCAAATCCTGGTGTAGGGCTGTAGCTGTGTCAGATCCATCCTGTGTGCCAGTAAGGATGGCCACTCGCCCACCTGCACCTGCTGCTGACATGAAATCATCCTCAACACAAGAATGGAGGTGAGGAAAATTTGGGCCCAGCAGTTATCAAGAAAAGCTGGGATAAGCAGCATTTTTTTTTTTTTTTCTGGATTCCTGGTACAGTCCCAAGGTCAGCTTCTGCAGATATGATATGAAATCAAAACAGTAAGCTCAGACAACAAGCATTCAAAGGGGATGCATCAAAGCAGATGTAATCTTTGTAGCATGGGCAGTTTGTTGGCAGTCTAAAGTTACTGCTGATGCCTGTTGCATTCAGGACCTAGGGTAGGAGGTGCTCGTGCTCTTTCCTTTGCAAGACAGAAGCATCAAAGACTTTGAAATGCTTTTTTGGGAAGTGCTCCCTTAGGAAAGGACTGTGAAATGTTTAGCTGTATCTTTGACCTGGAGCCCCAGTCTTTCCCAAAAGCCTGGCACTTGGCCCCCAGATATGAATAAAGGAAGCAGGACACAGGTAGAGCGTTATGTCCTGTGTCCTCCCGCTTGCCTCCACTGCCCCTTTCTGTCTTATGCAATAACATGCAGCTGCCTTGTTGGGAGCCGGGGCAATAACTGTGATCTGAAACATTGCCCTGTGACTCACATGTGCTTTATCTATGTCTGTCCACACTGTTGCGACTTTGCTTGCTGGTGACAACGTGGTGGAGAAGGACGGGGTGAGAGAGTGAGATAATGTGGATGTGGGGGGCCATGCCAAGGTGACGAGCTATTTTGCATTGGCATCTGATGGCGCTAATCACTAATGATGTAATTTAGAAGGTGTCTTTGATAATCACATTTCAATAATTTAACCCCCCTCATAATTTTTGGATATATAATTTGTGTAGGGATTACAACCTGTATCTGCTTAGGTGCCTCTGGTTTCTGACACAGCAGCAGCCTTTGAATCAGCGAGTGTCTGCTTTTGCTGCTTAATCTCTGAGGCAGCCAATTTGGGGACAGAAGGAGTTTTTACTTTATCTGCTCCAAACACACTTGTACTTTTTGCTGTTTTCCCAATACAAAGGAATAAAAAAAAAAGGCAAAAAAAAAANAAAAAAAAAAAAAAGCTGTGTGTGTGAGCACGTGTGTGTGTTTATATAGTATGGGAGACAGAGACAAAACTGAACAAGTGTGGGAGGGTGAGAACCTTTATTGTGCAACAAACTGATGGCACCAAATATGCTGCATTTGTTGTGAGTTAAAAGGTTTATACAAAGATTTTCTTAGTAGTGTCTAAGATCTTAATAGGGTAATTAATCTTTCTAAGTGTTAGTGCCAGATTATGGGATCAGCTATTACCCCTGGCTACAGAGTACTCCTTTGTGTGCTGCTATGAACAGGATGAAGTGATGAGACTACTACATTTGCCAAACAAAGATATGGTTGCTGCTAGCTTGTTTATGTTTGAAATGCATTTTCTGGTGCAGCAAGAGTAGAAGACACCATTTCCTTGGGAATATTGGTGCTCTTTAAAATGAGCCTTATTAAGAGAAAAAGGGGATGAAGCTTTGTAGAATATGCAGAGCTTTATAGAAAAGTGCATATATACTTTAAGAGACATAATGGTGAGTTGCTTGGTTTGTCTATTTTTTTTTTTCCCAAGCAGGAAAATAAATAGATAGCTAATGTAATTGTAAGAAGCAGCTGTAGGAGTAGATAAAAAGAGCTCTATACTTAAAAACTTTTGTGTGGAATGCAGAAGCCAAACACTTTAGCTGAGGAATTAAAATCCAGCTAGTACTGCAGTAAGATAGGGTGGGACACAGAGGACGTGGGAGAATTTTCCTTAGAAATAGCCTTTGCTCAAGCTTGTTTATTCAAAAGGGTGAGTCAAATCTATTGGTTGTTTTATTCAATAGATAAAGGATTTTTTTTTTTCTTTCCCAGTGATGTTAGGGTGGAGGGTGGGAGAGAGTGAGACGAAAAATAAGTACATTACCCAGTGGCTGCCAGGGTTGGAACAACTGGGTCATCCTGGAGAAATGGCTGCTTGGCCAGTTTTGACATTTCCCATACTACCGAATGAGAAACCTCTGCTCAAGGTCAACATAAACTACTCTGACCACATCATTTAGTCTCCAGTCTAGTGAAGGCTGTCATGTTCTTAAGTGATGATGAAAAGAAAACTCCGAGTCCAAGCTGTAATATATTCTATTGGTGACTTGAACCTGGGATTACTTTAAGCTAACCCAAAAGCAGTCACCTACGAACGACCATCTGTGTGAGTGTGCTTACAGTATAATAGCACTGGTGCGGTTGTCACTCTTTGAGATCAAATGGCCCAGGCTGCTTCAAGTTGCATTGGAAGGGAGGACACACACAAGAAAGCTTTGCTACATGGCTGGAGAGCTAGGGGGATTGCAGAAAAGTGATGAAAAGAGCAGTCACGGAGGCTGGGGGAGAAGGGGGCCTCACTACCTCTTGCCTTGCTGGTACCTGCTGATGTGGCCATGGTGTGCTGCAAGCCCTTTAAGAGGGTTGTTCCCTTCATGAGGGGACAGGTTCCTGTTACGGGGTCAGCTGGGGGCTCTGGCATTGTCCACCCATCTCTGTAGCCATCATGGGGCTATGTGCTCTCTTGCCTTGCCTGCTGGGTAATGATTTACAGCTGAGCAAAAATGAAGGGGAAAAGCTGCAGGGCCTGGCTCTCTCTCTCTACAGTCTCAGGGGGAAGTTTACATAATAAATATACAAGGCTGGGGGGAGAAAGGGAGAACCCCAAAATTGAGCCGAACCGCCAGAATAAACTCCTAATGCTCTGGTCTGGCATATGGTTGAAGAAGCTATCCCATGGGTGCATTGGATGGATGTAGGATCAAAGGGAGTGGTCAACTGGGCCCAGTAGGTGTTTATTCTGTTTAGCTGATGGGGGAGAGGTCACTGATTCCTCCTTTCACTGGACTGCATCAGTGGGGCTGTCCATGAGGGCAGAGGGTGAGGACAGTGCTCATCCCATGTGCCTAGGGGTGGTGGTGGTTGAAAGTCCACTAGGGCTTTCAAACCTGCTGCACTTTCATCGCTCTTTCTGTAGGTGCCCTGAGTATTTCTCCTAGGAATTGAACATTTGCCTGAAAACAACAGCAACCTCCTGGCTCTGTCCTGCTGTCCCAGCACTCTAAGGCACTAGAGCACTAACTCCTCTCCCACCCCTACTAAAGGGACTTCTCACTCTGTGATGCTGCAGAGGTGTGCTGGTTTGTAAGTAGTGGATGTCTTCACTGGTTGTATTGCATCTATCGCTTTCTGCATGAGCTTAGGCTGTTGTCAGTATTTGGGATTTGTGATTTGATTTACAAATCTCAGTTTGATTCTAGACACGATATGAAACATGAGATGCTAAAAACTCTGAAAGTCTTTGAAGATAATTGCAGCTACCTTACCACAAACAAGCTCTGAAAGCTATGAGGAAAAAAAATCCCTATTAATGCAGAGTTGAGATGACCCAGTTGTAGCAGAGACCTTTCCAAGTGGAAAATTCAAATCCAGGAAATGCAGAATCAAGGTACATGCCAATAAAACATTAACTGTACCCCCCTGGAGCTGGCAATGCTCACTGGGAATTATCCACCACCACCACTCCAGCTGCAGTCACTGTATCAGCTGGAGCAGTACCGAATGGTGGGAGGATTAGGTGGAGTTTGGCAGAGCTTGCAGTACAATATGGAAAAATTTGGGGCTGGGACATAGGAGATGCTGAATGTACATTCTTGGGTGTTTATATGCAAGCATAAAGAAAAACACTACCTAAGTCCCAGGGAGAACTTGGGAATTTAACTTCAGCACTGAGATGCAGCAAGCAGAGAATAATTTAGCAATTGGGATTTAATGACAGCCAGGCATGAGATAATATTCACTTAATGGGTTTAATGCTGGGTTGAGGTGCTGCTGTAGGCTATGTAGCTGAGTGTGGGGCAGGTGTGCACAGCTTCCATTTGGTACAGCACACCAGCAACACAGTTATTGTTAGCAAACGGAAAGTTTCAGATGTGGTCCTGCAATGGGCATAAGCTTTTCCCTTCACTTGCATCTACAAAGTGTGTTAAAGGGGAACTGAGGTCAGGGGACAGTTATACAGCTGGGTTTTCTTATTTCCAAAGGATTGCTTATCCAGACTGGTGCGTATTACTGGGTAGCCTGGGCTTTCTGATAGCAAAGATATCTGTCAGTGAATTTCCTAGGTTTGTTCAATAGAAATAGTAATAGACAATTTTTTGTTGTTAAAAATAGTGGTGACTTAAGCATTTGAAGTTAACCTGTTTTTTTTTACTTAAGATATATATTTCACTAAAGAGGAAATAGGGTGTTTTATGATTGAGTGGCTGTGATCTTTTTTGTTTGTTTGTTTAAAAAAAATCTTTTGCAATGGAATGGAAGTTACTGTCTTGTTTTGAAATTATCTGTATGCCAGCAGAAGAGGAAGGGAATTCAAACCCATGGTCTGTGTCTCCAGTACTTTCCCTTGTTGTGTCTGTAACAGCTTGAAGCTTGTGGCAGCCTCTGTGCTACCCCAGCATGCGACAAAGAGCCGAGGCTCTGAATCTGAGCATGTATGTTGAGTCCTGTTGGACCTCAAGCTTGGGGTGAGCTAGTGGCACCATAATACCTTTTTTTTTCTTTTTTCCTTTCTTTTTCTTTCCTTTTTTTTTTTTTTTTTTTTTGATGCTCTGGTACTACTATGCCCACGAACTTACTCAAAAGTGCCNGAGAGGGGTCTGGACTGTCCTGGATGTACTGGAGAGTCTGTGATGCTCAGCTGTCCTGGGAAGCCCCCAGGTAGGCAAGGGCAGTATGCTCCTAAGAGCAGGAAAGGCTTCTCAGAATTCATGACAGCTAAGCTGGCCCTCCACTACAGCAAATGAACCCAAACGCCACTTCATATCCTTGGTTTTCGGCATCCCCACAACATTAGGGAAACATTTCAATGAAGCATTGATGCTATTTCAAGAAGCAGCTAAAAAAACCCACACCCTGGGAGAGAAATGACTTGTTAATAAGTCATGGGACTTTGGTAAGCCTCAGGCAACATTTTCAAACTATTGGTCTCCAGATCAGTCGCTATAATTATACCACTTCCCAAACAGAGAAGAACAATGTGGGAAATTCATCTAATGCGATATCACAGGTCTGAGTCTTGGAGCAGAACAAAATGTATTATTGAAACTTAATAGTAAAATAGGTGTGACTGCAGAATAATGGGTCAAAGCAAACTCTCAGATGAGTAATTAATTCCCACTATCCTACTTGTTCTATTTCATCCTTAGGAATTTAATTATACAGTTTTCCTTTCCTCCTGTCCTAACATATACCACAAGGCAATTTTTTTTCTTTCAGCCTTGGAAACAATAAAACTTGAGTGCTCTATTAGAGTTACTCTCCTAAAAACAAAACTCTGAAAGGTCTCAGCAGTGGTAGGACCAGCCTTTGTAATTACAGCTCTGTCTGGAGGACATGAGATGGATGAGGATGCCCTTCTGCTGGGCGCTGTGCCCTATGTGTTAATGTAAGAATTTAAAACAGCAGAGCACTGAAGAAAACCATTGTCCTCTGTGCATCTTACAGCCCTTTTTATGAAGCTAAACCCAACTTTTGAAATGGGTTGGGTGCAGCTGTAACAGGGTATTGCCTGGACACATTACGTTTCTGGGGATAAGAGACTAACTTTTTTGCAAGGTTATATGCTGGCTAAAACAGTAAATATATTTAGTTTTTGTTTTATTTTGTTTTGCTTTTGCAACGCTGCTCCTGTGTTACTAGTCTGGAAAAATAAGTCTTAAGTGTTTTCTTCGAAAAACATTCTCTGCCTGTTTAGGAGCTTGCGATGTTCCTGTCATTTTAGTCTTCAAACGCCTACTATTCCAGCAACTCAGCTGATAGCACTACAGAAAGTAAATCTCTCTTAAGCATTTTCCTCTCTCTGGCTAATAGCTAATCTAATAATAGTTTGACTCCTACCTCCACAATAGCTCTCTGTATAAGATGGGTAGTAGGAGGAGGTCAAAGATTTCATCTCAGTGGTGATCCAGAGCTCCCTGAAAGTGTGATGTTACTGGATCAAGGTCCTGCATGGCTTGCTTATCACCCTACAGATCTTTATGTTTAAATATTTTGCAAACTTGACATTTAAAAAGTCCATCACAAACAAACAACCAGCCATCCCCCAAAAGTGTGTTAACATTGACATCTTTTCTTAGGAAAAAAAAATAACAAAAACTGTTGTGTTAGTTTTCCTTGTTAGCGTTTCTGTTTGAGATTTATATTTTTATTTATTCTGTGCTTTTACATCAGCCCTAAATGATCTTCCTATTAGTACAGGAAGCTGGCAGCAGCCAGTCTGCAGCCTTTGGATAGCCAACTAATTAAGGGAAAAGCAGGTGTGGATGGATCTATTGAGTCTGTAAATTAAGTGCCAAAAATTTAAGTTATTGGTCTGTGAGTGGTAGCAGGTGGAGCACTGTTTTATACCTTCAACAGAGAGAAAAAGAAGGGTTAGAGGAAATGATTTTTTTTCCCCCTCCATGGTTTAAAAGCTCTTCAGAAATACAATATGTCTGTTCTCCAGGAAAAAAGAAAAGGGGGGGGGGAGAGGGTCATTGTCTTGTATAGGGTTAGTCTTGAAGACAAATAATGGTAGTGCAGGGGCTCTTACTTTCATTGACCTGGACTGGGAGATGAACTAGATGGTCTGCACAGAAATAATTCATATTCTTAGGCTGACACTTGTAAACATAACTCACAAGTGACTACAGATGTTAGTGCCTATTGTTCCTTTGCTGTTCTGTTTATTTATAAACTTTCCCTGCCTTCCATCAAATGCTCAAAATGTTCTAATCTGCAAAAAGTCTCTTCCCTTAGTGCTAAACAAAAACATGATCTATAGAACAAAGTATTATGCAAGGGAGTTTGTGTCTAAGAATATATTCTCTCCTCACACTGATTTCTCCTCCTCCCCAATTTCTGTATCTGCTTTCTTCCTTTGTGCTGGATTTAGTAATTTATTCAAACACTTCTAACCAGGGGGTGTTTTTCACCAGGGTGCAGTGGCAAGAGACCACAAAAGCATTTCACAACACATACAAAATACATTAAAACATTTTCAGAATAGTATAGCTTATGATAGGATAATCTTAGAATAAAAACACATAGAACATCCACCTAGTTACTCGACTGGTTTCATTAATTTTGATCTGACTGATATGAAAGTCATCTTCATGGATATGTATTAATCTTTTATGTGCAGTGTATAAATTTAAATGAAAGCAATAAATGAATGCTTATACTAAAGCTTGTATGTGTCAATCTGGGAAAGGGATGACTAGAGGAAAAACCCAGCACTCAAAACCTACTCATTGTTTACATTTTAAAACTCTTGGAGCATCTGACCAAGCTAAAAGGTGTTGTTCTGAAGTAGTGAAGACGACAACTTGTGGCTTGAGGAAAGCACTGCTAGTTTCAGGGATTTTCAGTTCTGAATATTCATCTTGAAGTCAGAACAGATCTTTTTACATTTCCCCTTCTCTTCTGTCCCTTAAATATTTCAACGTGGGGGTGTTTCCAGGTTAGATTGATCACTGTGGATCATATCATCTTTTGCAGCTGAGTCCAGTTCTTAGGGTACTCAATCACAATGTGACCATGCAAATGAAACCTTTTCTCTGCCCATTGAGTTATAGGATTTTCTGCTTTATAACTTGTCTTTTGCCCCTAGTTCCCTTTTGTATAAGTAATGAGGTATTCACCAGAGCAGGGACTGGGACCAGGTACCCAGCTTTCCCAGCTAAGTATACTAATTAGTCTCTCTTTCTCTCTTAATGCATTTATCATAGAATCATAGAATGGCTTGGGTTGGAAGGGACCTTAAAGATCATCTGGTTCCAACCCCCCTGCCGTAAGCAGGGATGCCACCCACTAGATCAGGTTGCCCAGGGCCCCATCCAGCCTGGCTTTAAACACCTTCAGGGATGGGGCATCCACAACCTCTCTGGGCAACCTGTTCCAGTGTCTCACCACCCTCACAGTGAAGAATTTCTTCCTAACATCTAGTCTAAATCTATCCTCTTTTAGTTTAAAACCATTGCCCCTTGTCCTATCATTATCTACGTGAGTGAAGAGTCCCTCTCCATCCTTTTTATAAGACCCCTTTAAGTATTGAAAGGCCACAATGAGGTCTCCCTGGAGCCTTCTCTTCTCCAGGCTGAACATCCCCAGCTCTCTCAGCCTTTCTTCATAGGAGAGGTGCTCCAGCCCTCTGATAATCTTTGTGGCCCTCCTCTGGACCCGCTCTAACAGGTCCACATTTTTCTTGTGCTGGGGGCCCCAGACCTGGACACAGTACTCCAGGTGGGGCCTCACAAGGGCAGAGTAGAGGGGCACAATCACCTCCCTCAACCTGCTGGCCACACCTCTCTTGATGCGGCCCAGGACACAGTTGGCCTTCTGGGCTGCAAGTGCACACTGCTGGCTCATGTCAAGCTTTTCATCCACCAGAACCCCCAAGTCCCTCTCCGCAGGGCTGCTCTCAATGAGTTCTTCTCCCAGTCTGTACTCATGCCTGGGATTGCTCTGATCAAGGTGCAGCACCCTGCACTTGGCCTTGTTGGACCTCATTAGGTTCACGTGGGCCCACTTCTCAAGCTTATCCAGGTCCCTTTGGATGGCATCCCTTCCTTCTGTTGTATCAACTGCACCACTCAGCTTGGTGCCATCTGCAAACTTGCTGAGGCTGCACTCAATCCCATCATCTATGTCATTGATGAAGATATTGAAAAGTACCTGTCCCAAGACAGACCTCTAAGGGACACCGCTTGTCACCAGCCTCCACCTGGACATAGAACCATTGACCACTACTGTCTGAGTGTGTCCATCAAGCCAATTCCTTATCCACCGAATGGTCCACCCTTCAAATCTGTATCTTTCCAATTTAGAGATCTATACATATTAATTGAGAAGTAGAACAGCTCCAATAGGAGAAACTTAAGGAAAAACTTTTTCTCAGAATACCCTGCTGCCTATGTGATGGTTATAATTTCCTCCTGATTGTTAGAGACCATAGCTTAATGTCTTGCCCTGAATCAGGTGGAAGGAAGAAAAAAACTTTTTTTTTTCCCCCTCTGGGGTGAATTGTTTGGCCACTGGACCGTTGCAGGCAGGGAGAATAGTCTCCTTTTCTGGGGTGTGTGTGTTGATCCTTACTGTTTATGTTCTTTCATTGTAAGTGCCTTAAATAGAAACTTTTTCTAAAAAAAATGGAGCTGAAGAAAAGATTGGCTTGCATTTGTTTGCCATGCAAAGTACATCTACATTTTAAAGGCTGTTTTAAATCAAGCTAGAATATTTCCCTTCCTTACATCCCACTAATATTTTTTTTGGTTTGATAGAGGAACAAGAGATCAGTTATTGACATTATTTTACTGAGGTGCTCTTTAAATCACTCAGACCCTACATGCTTTCCCACTTCATCCCAAGGAATGCTTATGTTTGGTCATATTAAAAAATTGTCCCTAGAATAATAATAAAAATAGTAATAATAATAAAGGCTTGGAGACAGGTGGGTAAGCATTGGATGAGAGTATGGACAAAATTCATCCATCTGGAGAAAGCTGGTTGTAAAACAGGTATTAAAAATAAACTTCAACTTTAAAAGTCAGTTCTGACAGACCTGGGTCCTGTTTCTCTGTGTAGCATAATTTCCCACAATCTGTGGGCTGATGTTGCAGTAAATTAGGTTCTTGATACTTACTGTTAATGAGTGACTGAATAAATATATCTGTATAAATTAGTCCACAATTTGCCTGTTGCAAAAATGAACAGTTTTGATTTCCTGTGTGAACAGTATGGCAAGCGTTGTCCACATGTAGTTTTACTAAGTACTGAAGATGTTTACCTGGGGGAAGAGAAAGTGGTCATGAGTTGGTATGTATGTGGTGGAACAGAGAGGTTCAGCCCTTGCACTGCATCCCGTTATGTGGAAATGGGGTCCGGCAAGGCAGCGCAGTAGGGTGAGTCTAGGAGTCTGGAGAATCAAAAGCTCCATGTCTTCACAGCTGTCATCTTGTTTTAGTTTGGGTGTCTTCTACTTCAGCCTAAAAGAGAACAATATCAATAAAACATGCATCCAAAGCAACGTTCAAGATATTACTTGTGTTTTGGTAGAAAATGGGGGTTGGGCCCTGTGGTACTAGATGCTCTGTAAGGCCAAAGTAGGAAATGTTGCACTCTCAGAATGTTTCTCAGTTCAAGACTGAGAAGACTTGATAACATTTGGAAGGAAGACTATGCAGCCAGCAATGAGGAGTTGGGTTATATAGGTCAGACATTTGCACAGTCATAAGATGACTCCTATGCTTCTCTTTTTATATTTTTAATCTCCAAGTATGGTAGTCTAAGTGCTTTGCAAGTTACCCATGCATCTTTCCACCCATGTGTTAGCTCTGAAAAAGACTTGGCTGTTTTTTTTTTTTTATTATTTTTTTTCTTCAGTGAAAACACCTACACTCCTATGCAATGACTTCAGCTGAAGATATGTGGAAATAGAAATCAGTTCAATTCTCAGTTCTCATGAGCTGGGTGGTGCATTTAGTTGGGGAGCTGTGCTTTAATACAGGGCATAATCATATTATGTCAGTTTCCCTGAAATGGCTGTCTGTATTAGGCACTGGGTCATTTCCAAGAGTTGCAAGGAGTTGCCTGTCTGCTGGTGCTAGACATGTGACCTTATTGAAATGTCTCTCTCAGTATCTAGAGGCTGTGATCTGTCACACTGATGCACATTTTCACCTTAACACTCACTCAACAGCAGCTCTCTGATGTGACAGTGCTTTTTTGAATGCATATAGATCCAAGGGGATGGATGCCTGTGTAATGTTACTTCTGTTTGCCTAGCTGGTCTGATAAAATGAAAATCCTGCCACAAAGTCATTATGCGAGTGGTTTATGATGGCATGCAGGAATATGAACTTCAGCACTTATTCCACCCCAGATACACAGATCCCATGGATGTTCAGTTGCAGGCATTTATTCTGGAGATGACTGACAGTAAGGAATTTACACAAAAAGGGTGAGTCACATGTTTCATATGATCATAAAAAATGGAGTCTGAAGGGGGCTGGGACTATAACATGAGGGAAGGAAGCACTCGGGGTCTGCTTGAGCCTGAAGCCCAGCCAGGGCAAATTATCAAAGCGATAAACCTAAAGAACACTTAGTGATTTGTAGAATCATTTTGGTGGCTTCTTTGAGTTGGAAATGCCTTCAAAAGCACCTGGCAGATCTTTCTGTCTCGTCCATGCTATTCCATATGGGTGGCACTTGCTAGCAAACAGATGTGAGATGTTTATGCAGCCAACTTCTCTGTCTCCTGATATGAGGCAGGAAACTTGCTCATTGGCACCCAACACCATGGTTCCTCAACCACTCCATATCTCAGTACGCTACATGCAGCCAGTCAGCCTGATTCAGGACTTGATGGCTGCCAGTCCAGGGAGCACATGAGCCCTGCTGGAGGGTACACTTGTCAGGATCCACCAAAGACAGAGGACTGACCGCATTGCATAACCCTACATGGAAATCTTGGTTCTGTGCATGGGGATCTCTTGTGCTGTGGGAGAAGAAAGTCAAAAGATGTGGGAAAAGCAAGGCATGAATTAATGAGTCAACTAATTAGTGACAAACCATAATCTGGCTAGGAGAAAACAGGGAGGAGAGGGCTGTTTAAGCATGAGATTTTTTTTTTTTCAAAGGATATGTTTGTCTGAAAGGTTATTTTCTAATTAAACAATAATTAAAAAGTTGTTTATTGTGCGCACGTGGGTGTACACATACACACGTGCATGCATATATCCCTGCAGATTGTGTATACATATCTGAACCAAGTCAATTTGATTCTACAGAGTGACATGCAAGCTTGTACAGGCTGGTAGCTTTGTAAACTCTTTCATACTGCACAAGAAGTGCTGGCAGAGGTTAACTTTTGCCCAGCAAGGCTAATGTCTCTAGGCTCCTGCTCTGGTCAAGGGGGACAGAGAGGAGCTCTTTCCAGGTGCAACCTAGAGCAGCAAAAGCATACATTTTTCTGATAATTTCTTTAATGGGAGACCTGCTGTCTCCTTCTCTAGAGGCCACAGTGTTGACCAAGGCCACTGTGAGCCTTAGTGAGTACCCTTTATAGGAAGAAATGAACTGGGAGAGGCCAACATTTTTAAGAAGAGAAATGTTTTTAAAGTTAGGATTCTAAATTTCTATTTGTGTTGAAACCAGACACCTGGCTGTAAGCAAGAGCAGACAGCTCCCAGCTCCCTGGCCAGCAGTGCAACCTGCAGGCACTGCCCTGCTTGCTGCAGCGTGAGCCAGGGGCCTGGGGATGCTCTGAGCTTGCTTCCCAGTTGATCTGCTCTAAGCTTTGGCTCTGTTTCATGCCTCTTCATGGAAATGACTACCCGTTCTGGGAGGAGCTCGATCTCCTTCTCAAATGATAATGTAATCCAGACGTGAATTGGCAGAAATATCATGAGACTTCTTATTCTTGTGTATTTCCAGTGTTAATGCACTCAAAATATCCTGAGAAAGACAGCCTCGGCATTTTTTCAGATGAACTGACGCTGACCTGACAGTTTATTGCGGTTTCTTCTCCAAAAGATGGTTATGTAGGAAAGAAACTGAAAAATCCCTTTCCCATCCATAGCTTGTTTTCT
The DNA here is from genome assembly GCA_013399115.1 of Anseranas semipalmata. NCBI lineage: Eukaryota > Metazoa > Chordata > Aves > Anseriformes > Anseranatidae > Anseranas > Anseranas semipalmata. The sequence goes on from VXAA01007012.1 coordinate 683,018, forward strand.
AGCAGTACTAATATTAAAATCTTATTTTGCACAATGTATTTTAGTAATTACTGCTCCATCAAAATACTTACAATTGAACACCATCTTTAAGCACATGCTAATGTTAACTTAAAATCTAACAACCTCTGCACTACATGTAATACACGTTTTTGGGAGGCTCAGTGCACCAGCTAGATGACAAACAGAAGTTTAATGTACATCCTCTGCACACAAATTCAGAGTGTTATGTTCCTCTCTTAATGTATGGGCAGCCTAGGATGACTTGTCTCCTCCAGTGACGGTACCTGAGTTTACTGCCTGGAGCTGGGCAGTGTGAATAGATGCCATTATTATTTTGTGCCTTGAGAAAACAGGGCCCCTCTTTCTCTCTGTCTTCCTGTTTACTTGTGATTAGGGATTCCTGATGTATCCTGGATGACACAGGGAGGGAAGGTGTTTCAAAGGCTTTCTCCTGTTCTGTTTCTTTATGTGAAGGGGACTACTGAAGTGGCAGGAGAGCCATTGAGAAAAAGACACTGAGGGTGGGCTGCAGTTACATACTGTGTTTTCTGAGTCCTCTATAGCTGAACAATGTGAGTGCCCGACTTAACGAGTGCTGTTACGGTGATACAGAAGGACCTTATCAAAGATCCTGGCCTCCACTATGCATGCTTAGCCCAGTCTGGGGGAAAAGGCTAATCTTGACATATTTGGCTAGATAAACCACAGTAAGAAAGAAATACTCTCTTGTGAAAGGATTATAAACTAACTAGGAGATTCAGGTAAAGAAGACAAGACAGCATTATTTCTTCCCATGTCTTTCTGACATAGTGATGAATGGATGCAGCAAGGCAGGTGCAAGTGATTTAGCTGAAGTCTCAAAGGAGAGCTGTAGCAGAGCAAAGAACAAACCCTGCTCTTCAGCACCATGGTGTGGACTTCCCTGTGAGCTCTTTGTTTTTGATCCCTGAACCAGAATGGCAACATTTCACACCATATATATGCACATTTTTTTTTGGAAAATGTAAGGTATGAGGGACTGGAGGGCTCTATCTGCTGCTGTTTTTTTTCTTTTCTTTTTTTTTCCTTCTACTTGTTTGCTGTTGGGTGGCTATGTTTTCTGGCCATCTACTCTACTCTTGGCTTGGTTCCTCTCCTCCAGGGCAAGGCATCTCTGGTGTCTGGATGTCAGTCCTCAGCACCCAGCCACTGAGGAACCAGGATGAATGGGATCATAGTTGCTGCTCAGAGAAGAGCTTGGGAAGAAGCTTTCTACAAGTTTCTACCTCTCCCAAAAGCTACTCAGTGGCTGTGGCATGTGCGTCACCTGTGGAGGGCTGGGCTGCTTCTCCCACAGAGGACAGTGTGGGAGAGAAACAGGTGAGCCGCGTAGTACCAGTTTGGGGCTAGTGATCAGATTAAGCTGTTAGTAGGTATATGTCTGATTCAAAGTCAAATGTGCCACTCGATCAAGCTCTTTGTTTTATTTTTTCAGATAAGCCCAGCTCAGATGCATTGGTAGTATATGTCAAATGTTCTTCACAGAGAGTTGAATCCCTGTTGGAAAGGTAGAAAACATAGTATCAAAGCCGCAAAAGCACTGTACTGGTAAAATATCATAGAATGACAGATACAACACAAATCAATACCAAAGAAGAGTTTGAAATACAGTGTACAGAAATATTTACAGACCATGAAGACTCTGAAATATTGCTGGCGTGGCTGGGAGAATCAATATATGAGGGTGATTATGGAATGCTGTCTTCTTCTGAGACAAAAATTATAGCTCCCCATCCTACCTTAACAGCAGTTAATGTGGGCCTTTGCAAAGTTTCATTGAAATCAATGGGAAGTTCAAGGAGTTTCTGCTCCTCTACTGAGTATCTAACTGGGGCCATTATTAGGTTATAGAAACGGGTCCCTTACTTCTATCTGTTTTAAGAAAAAAAAAGAAAAAAACAGCAGAAAACTCTGAGATGATGTTTAATGGATGTTTAACAGTAAATTTAAGATAATTTAAAAACAGTTCCCCAAGCCTTTATCCAGCTTCAGATTCAATCTGGGAAACGTAGGGATCAAAATCAAGCACGTAGTTTAGGATTTCTTTTTTCTTTGGATTTCTGTAGGTCTGATTTAGTTTTCCTTGTACTAAAGGAGATATAGAGGAAGATAATGTTTCTGATGTTGTTCCATATAGCCTCTACTTGCAGTTGCTGAGTGGATCTTTTTTCTGTGTTGTTACGGAGGTGTGAGTTTGTGTGGCCTGTCAAATGTGTTGGACAGACCTTATTTAACCCTTGGGAAGGAGAAGGCACCTCATTGCTGCACTAAACTTGCGAGTAGGGTGGAACTGAAGGCAAACTGGCCATGGCTACTTTGATTGCTAAAATTCTTCAAACTGTGCAGTAGAATGGTCTGCAGTTACTGCCTGGTTAGGTGCAGTCTGCAGAGGTCAGGATGCACAATGCCAGCTCTGGTCCTGCAGACATGGAAGAACAGAACAAAAAGGAGGTTTGTGCCTCTTTCACTGCTCTGAATTTTCTGGAGCAGGGAGGGAATATGGCCTTGATATCTGTGCTGAGGTAAGCAAAGGTGAGTTTAGCCAACATGTATCAGAAAGTAATATTGTTTACTGAGAAGATTAGCCTGAGCTTAATGAAGGCTTCCTGGCATCTACAGCCTCCACGGCAGAGTGTGCTCTTGCAATGAACCCGTGCCATTAAGCCAAGAGGGAAATCAGACATCCATTTCTGCAGGTGCTACCGACAAAGTGCTGGGGGACCACAACACTGCTATGTGTTCTGTGGACCCATTCTGTGCAGCACAGGGAGAGAGGTCTCTGGGTACTTCCAGGAGAGGCAGTGGCAGTGCTTCCCATGGTGGCAGGGTGCTCAGAGTAACTTCTAATTGAGGTTGGTGCTTGTTCAATCTGACAGCCCTGCAGAGGCTGTGGTGAGGGCACCAACTGGCTAGTGTTCTGATGCTGCCCAATCAAGATGGCAGTGATAGCTTGATCCCAATGATGCTCCAGCAGAGCATTTTGAAGGGAGACCATCTCCAGAGGGTGGTGAAGCCAAAGCTCTAAGGTGGAGAGCCTTAAAAGGGAGGGGGTGAGGTGGGCATGCATTGCACCTGGTCTCTTTAGATGCTGGTTGAACAAAGAGAAGTTACAGCAGAACTTGTAGGTTTGGAAGCAACCAAGGAAGAAGAGCCAAAAAATCTGGAGGCAGCAGAAGCTGAGCTTCTGCTAGCACTAGAGACCAGTCGACCTAGCCCAAGCATATTGCTACTGTTTTATTAAAAGGGTTGATTTGGAGAATGTTATGTTTGCAATTCAGCATCATGCCTTGGAGCCTTGATTTCAAGCCTTTATTTATATGCTTAATTGTTGCTATGGAAATTCAATATTTAAAGAGGTAATTATTGCCGATCTTGTTGCATGTGTCCATTTCTGATGTCCAGCTGTTAGCTCTTTAGCTCCAGTCTAGCAGATTAATTACTACTATTGATTACTTTGAGCTTCTCTCTTCACACCTGCAGTCTGTGTAATTAGCCAGTGGCCTCCTCTGAAAATTAGGAGCAGTTTCATTTTGGCATCTTGCCATTTCTCAGCCATGTGCTTTACACTGATGAACAAAAGCAAATCTATTTTAGATAGAGATATCTGGGCAATGAACTCTTTGTATTTCTGAACTATCTGTGGATAACTCAAATTACTCTGTTAGCAAATATTGCACCCCATTGGAAGTCCACTGATAATAAAATAAATAATAAATTCCAAAACAGTGATATTTTTTCCATGACCCACCACTAAATGCTATCCTGGCTTTTTAAGGCTTAGTGTCTTTAGAGATTTTTGCACTAAAAGGGACAGAATCATCTGAGCACAATCTATTCTTCTTTCTACCTGTTTTCCTGAAGTGGAGTTGTCCTCTCATAGAATCACAGAGTGTTTTGGGTTGGAAGGGGCCTTAAAGACCATCTAGTTGCAACACCCCAGCCATGGGCAGGAACACCTTCCACTAGACCAGGTTGCTCAAAACAGCATCCAACATGGCCTTGAATGCTTCCAAGGAGGGGGCAACAGGCTTTCCCTGTTGCTTGCATGAGAGGTTTCCTGCTGTTCTTACTGGATGTTGCCAGGGCACCTCAGAGGAATGTTAAGTAGGAGCACATGAGTGTATGCCTGTACTCAGGAGACCTTCACCCTTCCTCTCCTTTTCCAAGCAATGTACTTGTCTCTGGCTATTTACTGTTTTCTAGCGACCATCCAAGGACCATGAATCTTCTTGAGAAGACAAGTTTGTGCTGAAGTTCCCTCTACTTGTACATGACGGAGGCAAAGACTGATGGTTTCAAGGCTTTATTTTAAGAAATAAAATACACTTCTTTTGACGTAGTGAGATTATGGCTTCCTTCTCTCAGAAAGAAACCTTTTGTTTATGTAAGAAGTATTGCTAAGCATAGGTCATGCTAACATTGTGTGATTCAACACAAGTATTGTGCTGGGAGGGGGAGAGAGTGATGAGTGAACTCTCTTTGCTCTCTCTAGGTGAGTATCCAGTCTAGCTTTATAGCAGACCAAGGACAGTCCAAAAGCACAATATGGGTGGCCTGTGAACTGAAGTGTGTTGAAATTCATTGTTCAGGAACTAACTTTTATATTAGTGCTGCATGAGTAGATGCTCTCCATGTATCAGCAGTTTAATGTGCTGTGGTTCAGGGTGGTGAGTCTCAAGAGTCAAGGCAGCAATGAAGGCACTGTCTGCTTCATGGGTCAAACACTGCCCTGAAAGTTGTTGTGAAGTTCAGGGGAAGAGAAGGGACTCATCTCCTTTCTGGTTGGGTAAAGTAGTTGCTTTAGACTATCTGGTACAGCACCGGCCTTCAGACCAGAAGGTCCCCAGCTGGAATCTCATCACCACCACTGTTTCTAGATTAAATTCTAAATTGTGTACTGTCATTTGGAGGCCTTCTGTGCAGGGTCTTACTGAGTCACCAGTTATTAGGAATGCCTCCTATTATCACAGCCCTAAAAGCTATTTGAACAGAAGCCTAATGTGCCTGTGATTTCCAAGGACCATTTGCTGTTATTGCAGCTCTGCTTTACTGTGAGTGAGAGAAACAAACCAAAGTTGCTTTCAGATCACATGAAGGGGAGGGACATGGAAGCAGTGGAGCTGGAGTGACATTCAGTTGCCAATAAATGTAAATTCACCAAAAATAAACAATCTTTTTATTAACTAGAGCAGGATCATTTCTACTGAAAGAAAACAAACAGGTTTATTTTTTTTTCAAGCAGACATGATTCCAGGATTTTATAATTCTTCATGTTATTCTAAGTAGCAACAAAAAGTAGCTGCTAAAGAAGTATGCAGAGCCTAAGCACTGCCCTACCTCATGGGTCAGAGGGACCTTCTCTGTAGAAGAGGTGGACATAGCAAAATACAAATGTCTGCTCTCTGGGAGAGGAAGGCAGCAACTTGTGTGCACAGAGTGAGAAACTACAAGCATAAATATTGATGTGAAGACACATGGATGCATGTGAGGAGAAGTCAATATAACACGGGAGAGTTTGGAGATTGAATAATATAGTTTAGGAGCTGGATTTCAGAGCAGTCCCTATTCTACTTTATTTTTGACTCTTACAACACTTTCTAGTCCTAAGTTGCCCTCCATAAAGTAGAAGTAGAATTTTGACTGGAAAAGGGCTGATTAAGATACTAGGAAAATAGATCTTTCAGAAAAAAAATATTAAAGTTCTCTTCTCTCTGCAACTAAATGCACTGTGAACAGCTTGCTTCTGTTTAGGAGGACTGATGTGAAATGGCATTGGTCCATTACAGCTAGTGGTGCTAGGCTCCACACTGGTTCAATATATGGCCAAATATTTGTATTAGTCCTGGGTAATACAGTCATATACACAATTCAGCCCTGGCTCTCCCTTATCTAGCCTAGTGCTGGGGTGTTTGGCAAGGATAAGGGGCTACATCAGAGAGTCTATTTAGAGCACAAGGTGCCAGACATCTCCATATCAGATGGTCTGCAGCCAACCCAGCTTGCAGAAGAAGGACAGACAGCTGGCGAGGGAGAAGACAACTGAAAGCTGGGACCATTAGAGGGAGGCAGTGGTGCTGCCAGCTATTTGCCTTCCCCATTCCCAAATGGGTTATATTCCTTTTAAGGTGCTGCTGCACTGTCTCTAGCAAACAGATAAGTATGTTTATGTGTCCATGTTAAGTGTCCAAGTGCTCACAGTACTTCAGCACGGCACAGGCTAAAGCACAGTGATGCTTTCATGCTTAGCTTACTGTACTTGGAAATCTCTGAAATGTAGGGCAGAAATTTCAGAGATTTTGAAGTGGCTGCAGTCCCACCTACTACAGCAGAGGTCACAGTCTGGCCAGCCCAAGGTGCAAAAAGGACATCTGGCTATGATTGTCCCCTGGGATCTAAGAGCAGCAAATGATCCAATTCTGTTGAAAATCAGCAAGCTAACCTGGAAAAAGTCAGGCCTACATGTCCAGTGGAGCAACCTGGGCACCAGCTGCCTGTGTTACATGTTTTAACCCACCTACAGGCATTGATTTCACCTAACTGAGATGAAGCCTGGAACAACTTTTTTCTATCTACATAAGGAGCTGGATCCCATGGCTTGAGGGTGCAAGTGGGCTTGTTGTCCCCATATTGATGATGTGGTAGACCCACCAGACTAATGGTCTTCATCTATGGCCAGGGCCAGCATGTTGAACAAAAATGATGACAAGTTGGAAGACTTCTGGGGCAACTGCTTTACTCCTGGAGAAAGATAAGGCCACTGGTAACACCCCTTTGGTGTTGCTGGTAAATGAAGAAGGGCCTTATCTACAGGCTGTGACTAAAGCTGTGATTACTGATGAATGTCTCCCTCATCCTGAATTTCTAACATAAGTTTGCTCAGCAAACCATTCAAAGGTGTTTACCTGGCATTATCAAAACTGTCTGAGTGCCCAGTTCAGGAGGATCTGAATACAGGTGCGTTTGGAGGTGGCTGTCTGTATTATTCCGCTGTCTGTATATTTAGGCATGTAAACAGTCTGTCAAGTTGATCTGTTTAGGGTGTTTTAAAGACCTGACTTGAACAGCCTATCACCTTTTCTAAGAGACCTCATCATTCCATTTCTCATCATTGCTGCAGCTTCTTTCCTCCTTGTTATGAGGTTTGAGGTACTGCCTCCTACCAAAGTACACTGATATAGCTCCCAGAACAGCTGGTTTGGACCGAAGTCTTCCTGAAACGCAATCAGTAAAGAGGAATAAGAGCATGGGGTATGTATGCAGTGACAAAAGTGAGATGCTCACAGCTGGCAAGATGTGTATCACAGGTTTGTCTCATGCAGTAGATTTGAAATACCATCTATTTCTTGTCTGTCTCAGTGTGCTGACTTTGTTTGTATGCCAGGTGTTGTGTTTGCCCTTTGGCATCAACCTATGAAATCATCAACTTCTTATGATGCTGTGCTAATGTGCTGCACTGGTTCTTCCTCCCCAGGATTTAAGTTGGTTAAATTGCAATGTGTGTGATCCTTCTCCCACCGGATGACACAAGGTGGTTGCACTTTGTCTTTTGTCACCTTGGAGGTTTTCTTTAGCCAGGTGCAGATGTGAGCTGCCTTTGAGCCCTGGTGTTTTTTTGTTTGTTTGTTTTTGTTTTTCCCACTTGTCCCAGAAAAAGCTGTTGCCATTGCTGGAGGACACATCTGGGAGAACAGAGCACTCAGGTTTTACACTCCGATCTGCATCTGAGGTGCTTGTTACGTCCTGTCTCTCTATGACACCAGCTCAGGAAATCCTACCAGCCTGCTGCCTATAGGAATGGGCTGGAGGAGTGGGTTGCGTGCTCTGTGTCAGGCTGCTCCTGCCGCACTCCATCTGCCTTGCTTAGCTGGAGTGTTCATTGTCAAAAGCCCTCCTGACAGAAAACATTCTGGCTGTAATGAAGTATCCACGGAGATTAATACAGTATTTGTTACCTAAACGTCTCCCAAAACCACAGTACTGACTTCTGTGTCCTAATTGTCCCGCATCTGTTTCCAGCCTCAGAATATTACCTTTTAGGTAAAGGCGCTGATGTAACCAAGCTGTCTCTTGGTATCCATTACTTACTAATGTGGCTTCTGCATTGTTCATGAGCTAAGGAAATAACATTGTGCTTTAAGGGTCCCAGGAAGCTCGGGACAGTCTGTGTTCTCTATATGACTAGATACCTTCAGAGCGCATTTGCAATCCTCATACCATCCTCTGGATATAAAATCCCTATCTTGAAAGGACTTGTTTTATGGCTCACACTTTTTCTCTCTGAATGTAAATACATGTCTGTGTGTACGTGTGTGTCTGTGTTCATGCATAATATATCTGAGAGGTATTTTTCCCTAAATAGGGAAAAGCTAGGTTGGTCTGTGTTTTCATGAGCTTGTGTGTCCCATCCACAGTATCTGCTCTCACCCTAATGAGCTGAAGCTACATTAGCAAAATCCCAGGCAGATAAATTGACTTTAAACCTTGGTTTGATGATCCTACTAAGACATTCAATTAATTCTATTTTGCTACAAGCTAATTTATGACTTTGTGTTTATTCAAAAAAAAAAATGTTGAATGTACAAATCAGTGGGAGACAAGGTAATGAATTATTCTACCTTCCTTCATGCTCTTGTCTTCACACTTCACTACTATAAGCATGGAAGAGGAAATATGAAAGAAATGTCTTTTGATGTATGAAATGTGGGTATTTTCTCATACTGAGCTGTATCTAACTGGTGTAAACACATAATCAAGCCCTCTAGGAGATGCTAATTAGTGCAGTAAATGTTAGTTTATTAATTGCCATTACGTTTCTCTTTGTTTCACCAGTGAATGTGTCTTTTCAGGAGAACAGATTTGATATGGTGTGTCTGTAGAATTTGTTTGTGTTCATGGCAAATGAAGACAAGTAGCCTAGCAAAGCTGTGATGAATTAACAGCAGTCCGTGCGATCAGCGTCTCTGTAACGGAGTCCACAAAGTGCACGGGTTTCTGTGTGATCTGAGAAGAAAAACAAAACAAAACAGAAAGCCCCAGAGGATTTGATAACAATTTTCTGCTCCATCTCTTTACTTGGTGTGTTTTTAATGAGCCCTCCAAAAGCACAGGTAGTAAAACTTTCCCTTTTTGATGTGGCAGAATACACTGCCAAGACATACTGCAGGAGAGGTACTTCAAAGGCAAACAGCCAGCGAATACAATTACATTAGGTGAGGCTGCTGGGTATAATTGAGTTCTTCCCATCTTTGGAAACTGATGGAAGACAGTCCCTTAACAATTCCCTCTTCCTGCTTCTCCGACTTGTTACTATAAATCAGTACTTTTTCAGTGATGCTCACATTTCTAAACTATACCATTATCACATGCTAGGTCACCTGTGTCAGGTATCATGAGACAAGATTATACCTAGTGGTAAATAACAAAGGGTTGGTCAAGTGAATGGTCTCCCTGTATGCAGCAGCAGCATGGGCTGCGGAGAGGGTGGAAGAAGCATCTGGTGGTCTTCCAGCCTGGAAGCCATCCTGTCCCCACTGTGAAGGATGCTAGTAACTGCTGGAAATGCTTGTGCAGGGAGGTGCTGGTCCCTCCAGGAAGCCTCTGAGTGGGCTGTGTGTGTTGGAGCAGCTCGGTATCCCAGGTGGACTAAGGTGGGAAGTGATCTTGCTCTCAGAACGTACCTTCAGGCTTGTTATGGGGAGAAAGATTCTGCATGTTATTAATTACTGTGCTGTTGAAGCCAAATAGTAGGAGGAGGTATTTTCTCTCCACATGGAATGTGAACTTTTGTTGCATTTTCATGGACTTTGGCTAAAAAGCACCAAAACCCCAGATTTCTCTTCATCCTTCTTCCCTTGATGAATCAGCTCTATGAAGCCTAACAATATCAAACAATGAATATCTTTCACCTAGACATTTGAAAATGCATTTTGTGTGTGTGTGTTTCTTCTATTATTTGCCTAGATAAATTTCATTAGGCAACTGAGAATCAGGCTAGACTGTTCTTTTAGTCCTTAACCTTGAGAGCAATGCTGCTTTGCCTTGTCTTTGAACAGCTTAAGTCCCTAATCCTGTTTAGTACAGCTTCTAGCTTACTTTCTCATACAATTAATAACATCGGAGTTTTGAATTAGGCCTGTCATGGCTATGGTACCTGGTCTTTACCAGGGATTTGACTTTGTGGAGCCCTAACCCACAAAATTTTCATTGGGTCAAATGAAAAAAGCCTGACAAACATACTCATGCTCATGTTTATTTTGTGATGTGGGCAAAAAAGGATGCCAAGCAGAGATGGTTGCATGTCCCGTGAGACAAATAGTGAGCATAAAGGTGAGTTTTCTGAAAGTCAGCCCTTTGCTATGGTTGTGGATGAGCAGGGAGTATCTGTGACTGGCCATTGCCCATCTCACTCTCCTTCCCTTCACTTGGTCACTTGGGTCTGAGTTTAACAATAATTCAGTCACAGAAGTAGAAAATACTTGTGAATTGTTCTCCTCCCATGCATGTGATTTGTTGCCTGTTCTATGTACAAGTTTCCAACCTCATATCAGAAACTTCTGGCTTGGACTTCTACGGATGTCTGTTCGAGAGGCAAAATTCTTCTTGCCTCTTTCCACTAAAGCACGCATCTTGCCTATGCGCTTCATTTACTGCAGACGTCAAAGGCAGGCATGGCTGACTGTCTTCTGGGACTCTGCATGGCAACAGTGGGTGTTGCTGCTGCAGGTCTTAATTAGCATTAAGTCATTGATTTTTTTTTCCTGGTGATAAATAGTCATAACTAGTATATAAATATGTAGTTTTGCTCTGATCAGCACACTGAATTAGAAGATTCTCTCCAAATGTTTGCCTGATGAGTGAAAAGATTGGAAAGATTTCATAAAAAAAAAAAATTGCAAATGTGTTCAATGTATTGCTTCAGCACAGCTTGAGCAAAATTCCGCCTTTTTAGTAAGGTGGCTTTTTTTGCTGGAATCTGGTAGCAGAAGCATGCTGGAGGATGGACACTAGCTTAGAAATTTGCTAGCAATCTGGAGACAGAAACTGACGTGTCCTCTGAGACACGTTCCATATAAGCAGAATCTATCCGAATAAATGAGCCCCTTACTTAACTGGGAACGTACTGTATATTCCATCTGCAGACTGAATGATTGCTCCATTTCAAGCCTCCTGACTCCCATGGAGCCATCTGGTACGCGCTAGTTTGTACGAATAGGTGAGGATTCCTGCTAACACAACAGCCTTCAACTAGGCAGAGTTCTGATATTTAGCACTCTGCTTCACATCTGCGTGCAAAGCCATAACTAAAGCCCCAACACTTTCAGTGTTTAATATTTAAATGAACCTTCCTTTTTCTCCTGGAAAGCCAGTTGGGACAGGAGCAATTAATGCAATTACATCAGAAAATGGGTTGAGCTATTAATACATCCACTAAGCAGACATTCCATGTTATGTGGCTTTGTGAATTTTTTTCATCCATTGCTTGCTTAGGGCTGAGCAGGGAGGAGGGTGACTGAGATGAAGAAGGTATGTGTCATATAGATATTTTTATATCACTTTGAGATATTGTCAGAAAATTAAGCGAACAGAAGTAACTCATATAAGCAGCAAAAGGCTAGTCATGGACATATCAATATATATGTAAATGTTGCATTATCTTGGTTGTCCTGCCATGTGCGAGGTATCCCTATGGGACTGGCAATCCATGGCACAGCCCCTTCTCATGCCAAGGCACCCACAAATAAGGGACCTCAATGAGAGCTGAATCACTGTGAAGGGTTTTGGTGACACTGGACAGAACAAGGGGGAAAGGGGAGAAAGGGAAGGGGGATAAAAAGAAAAGTTGTCTATGTAATCATAGTGTTTCAGTCTCTGGCAACCAGATGTGCAGATATATTTAAGATACCTAACAAGTAGCCTGAGTGACCTTTGAACTTCTTGGAAACTTAAAAATAAAAAAACAACCTTAGATCCCATTTTCCCACCAGACATAGCTCAGGAACCTGGAGGAGAAGGAGGCCAGAAGGACTCCCCAGCTGCCGCATGGTGCATTCTGCCACACTGGCCCTTTATCTCTTGAGCTTGTAGGGACATCTCAGCTCAGAGAAGATCTTACTCTCCCCAGATATTTTGCTGAGTATACATTATTTAGGATGTTTGCTTAGTCAGTGATAAGACTTTCAATTGTAGCCCACATGCGTCAACTTTTTTGTTGTTGTTGTTGCTTGACTCTATTTATCTATCTATCTATCTATCTATCTATCTATCTATCTATCTATCTATTTTCTGCATTAGAAATAATAGTGGATTTTTCTAATAAAAGTACTCTCTCATCAGTCATCCAGTCTAGCTCTAGCTCTTTCTGAAAGGTGCAAAGGCTGTTGTTTCTTTGTAGCACAGTGAGTACATACTTTGCCAATGCAGAATTGGGTCTGTGCGGATTCTTATGATTCATGTTGGTGTAATCTCACTTTGTTTTGGTAAACGTTGCCCCACAGACATGGGATCACTTACAAACTGGGATCTGTGCTCACACATCTATTGCGAAATACAGCCTGCTAAAAACAGCTGTAAGGAGCTCCCTTTGTCTGGTTGGGGTTCTTCACTTAAGTGCTTGTGGTGCCTGATTAAATTAGTAATCAGAGATATAGTCATGCTATTTTGTGACTCTGAGAGCCTTGATTGTGGATTATATTTACACACTGCAATTTCTTCCTAAATGGCGCTCTTTGTATTCAAGGACTTTGAGAGTCTTTCAGCCTGCAATAAAATCCAGTTTACTACATAGACTAGCTCTTGCAGTGGTGCCAAACTCTTGGTCAGGCACGCTGGGTAAAACAGCTTTTCGTTTGCACAATAAATAGGGCTATGTAAAAGTTCATGTGTGGTACAGTGGCTTTGCTGACCCTTTACGCTGAAATACTGCACTATGGCAGACTGTCAGATGCATTGAATGCCTTCATGTTGTGTTGCCTCAAAATGACAGTTTCCTTTCTTGTCAAAACAGGGAATGGCTTGTACTAAAGCCACATAAATGCTAACAGCAAACTTTGTGGTATAGAAAATGCTTGTACGGATCCAAACCCTGTGGCCTGTCCCTGGTCAAAACAATAGGACTGGAAAGCCAACCAGCCCTTGCAGCATGTTTTGTTGAGCTTAAAACCCGCAGCCTAAGCTGAGCCACTGGCTCTGTGGCATGCAGGTAGGTGGCAGAGTTAGGCAGGAGACCTGACTCCTCTGCTGACTTTGAGACTCCACAGCTCTTCAGATAAGTCCTATGGGGGACAGCTTTTCATGGGGAAGACCCTGTTTAAAGTTTTTGATTGTTCTTTTCAGAACATGGGCAGGAAACTGAATCTCCCACATTAGCCTGGCTGCATTTACTTGTTTCTGCAAAAGGGTGTAGGAAAAATGAGCACCGTGATGAGGTACTCCAAGGTGGGGGAAACTTTGGACCAGGCTGTGCTCTGAATCAGCTCAGAGCGAGCTCTAGCCACCTAGGGCTTTCTGTAGGCTTGTTTCACCCTGGGTTGAAGGAAACTTTCCCAGGATGGAGGTTTTTGGTTGTTTGCTTTTTTGTTTCCTGTAGAAGCTTGATGGGTTCTTATGTAAAATCTAACTTCCTTCTCCAGTGACATTAGATTCAAACTCTCTGAGAAATTCCTAACCAGCTTTAGTGGGTACTGTTTATTATTATTATTATTATTATTTATTTTTATTGCTTTTTTTTTCTATTTTTTTGGATCACTTTTACTACACAACAACTTATTTGCCTATCTTACCATGATACTAACATGGGGACCATGTTTATAAAAGCATCAGTGGGACTTGAAAGATGTAATTTTATTCCTTGCTTTGCTATTCTCTTGCTGCATCACTTCAAATCTCTGTGCCTCATTTTCTCTTTGACCCATTGCTTGTCTACTCTGTAAAAACTCTTTGGACCTGGATTTTAATTATTTCATTTTACTAGAAAATGGGAATTTCATCTCACTTTGGTCTTTATTTGAGTTGTTGTAATGTAAGTAATATTCAATTAATGGAGTATTTTTAGTAATTATTTTGTGGTAACCTACCAGCTATAGCAGCCATTTAGCCACTTATGATAGTGAAGCTTTTGAATGAATTAACAGACCAGATGAACAGATACAACTCATGCACTTATAATGAAAGTCATTCATATTTACCAGAAAATTATAGTACCATCTTATAGATTTTTGGAATGATGCTGCCTATTGGCATTTTCCTTCTGCTACAGAAGAGGTGCACATCACCCCCCAGTGAACTGAAGAGTCCTACAGGACAGCAAATAGATCAGGAATGCTCCCAGACTGAATTATTTTTGAATTCAGGAGGTTTCTGTTCAAACAGCTCAAAATGCATTTGCCTCTTGTATTTTCTCTTCCAGCATAGATGCTGCTACAAGCTTGTTGAAGCAAACTTCCAGGAAAAGAAGTCTGAACTTGTGAAAAAAGAATTGCATGATAACAGCTATACTCACCGTGCCTCTAATGATCTTATCATTCCTGGTCAAAAGCAGGTGTCTGGAGAAGAGCATAGAAAGGATAACACGGTGATGCACCTCCGAAAGTCCTCCAGTGGCTCCATAGCTTCTGACCGTGGGCACAGGGTAAGTCTGGACCGTGGGTCTTGGTCATGGCTCCAGCTGGTGCAGGGACCCACAAGTTAGAATGTGGCCATTGGCAGGATGTGAACCTCCAGAGATGAGCTCCATCTAACTGCAAAATGCTGTCTTTAGTATAGTCCTGCCTGATCACACTCAAACCAGCCTACGTTCTTCCATAGCTATTTAAATACACGATAGCACTGGTTATCGCACCTGTTTTTGCTAGTTATTCTTTTTGGTAAGCAGTGTTTAATGATCTCCCCATTTGTAGGAGAAGCATGACTGTTTTAGGACTTCGTCTCCATTAGGTGTTAACTTGGACTCTTCCTGAGCTTGGCTCAACATACCCTGAACTGCAGGAACAGCTTAACTGAGGTACAGAAAAGTACAGTGCATAGGTGCAATCCCACCCAGCTCTCTCCTACATACAGCCTAGCTGTGATCTTGAAGAAACCTGTTCCCAGGGGCTCCCTATGTTGTTCAGTGTTAATGGTAAGTCATAAAACCTTGACCCAGGCTTCTTCCCGAGCCCATCTGCCTCTTCTGGCAGCCTGCTGCTCTTGCTTCAGGTTCCTCCACTTCACACATTCAAATGCTTTTATTTTCTGTGGACGGACATAATGGGACTCACCTCATTCAGCTGCCAAGCTGGGTCAGCAAAATAATCTTGCATTGCTATGAAGACCTCTCCTATTCCACTGCAATGACTGGATTATTGTCTCTGCACCCTGAAATGTTAACATCCCCCCTCCCCCCCCCCGCAAAGAAACCCTGTAGCCCTCCAAACCATCAGTGCAGAAATTGAAACTATCACAGGCATTGCTGCTTCCATAGGTAGTGTCTTTCATAATAGTTAATGAGCTTTTTGAGGGCTTTATTACTATGGCAGTAGAACTGCTTGGTGGCTTGTGTGGCACAAATAAAGTGGGAATAAAATTGTGACTTCAAAAGTTGAAAGGAATACAGTTACTGTGTTTGTTAATTCCATCTTTGCAGGAGGATAGCAGCTGCTTTTCTTTTCTTTTTTAACAGATGGAGTGATTTCTCATGTAGTGTTACAGTAATGACCAACGTGACACAGAAGGAAAATTCTGTGACAATATGGTGAGCAAGATCTTACTGACAGCACCACTTGGTTGTAATTTGTAAGCTCTATATTGTTCTATTCTTTTTTCTCCCCCCACCTCCCAAATGCTGCTTGTCTTTTCTGCCATATAGAATTAGATTTCAAGCTGAATGGAACAATTTAAGGACTCTTAGCTATAAGCTGTTCAAAATCTTTACCAGAATTTACACCCAGTCATAAGTTAAAAAAATAAAATATCACTGCATTATGAAGTGATGCTGTGAAAATTATCCCGTTTCATTTACCTGTTGAGTTGGCTGCCTTGATTGTTGGCTGATCTTGTAGGAGCTGACGTCCCAACAAGGACAGGAGTCACCCTCTTTGCTCTAGGCAGTCTAGCCCTCCCACAAAAGCGATGCAGCCATGGACCAGCTCAACACAAGTGCACAGCCTTGCCCCACCAGACACGTGTGGTGAAGTGTGTGGACCATGAGTGACCAGTGAGGAGTGCTTGCATCCAGCCCTATAGAAAAACAGTGTGTAGGGGCTAGAAAGAAGCACAGATACATGATTATCAACAAAAATCTGCTGCTTCTGCTGAGCATAGAGGGGCTCAGGGGTAAATTCCACCATCCATTCATAGAGGAGATGAAAATCCAGCTGGAGAGTCCCATACAGAGCCCTTCTTTTGCAAGACATGGTTAGCTCTGTGTCACTATGTGTATTTAGCTGAATGCATAAGGGAAAGAGCTTTCAACACTCTCATAAACTTCTTGGTAATCTGTACGGGGAATATATCACAAGGCAATATATAGAGAGAGATATATATGGGAGAGCTGGGATGTTGTTCTGCTCTTGCTTTGAGTCTACTAAGATTGAAACTTGAGAATAAAGAAAAGAAAGTGAACGTTTGTTAGCTTGAATGCTCTAGACACTAGAAATAGTTTTTAAAAGGGAACGTTATGAAGTTATGAGGATGCTGTCTGTCTGTGGATGATGAGGAAGAATGACAGAACAATCCAGTGGATTCAGAGCATATTGGGCTGGTAAGGAGGATAGGTGGAGCTTGTACGCACTGTAATCCTGACCTTCTCCACTTTAGTCTGAGGGGTCTATAGTCTTCCCTGCTCCTGAGATGTCTGGATGGGCAAATTCTGCTCTTGGAAACGGTTCCCTAAGAAATAGTCCCAAGGGCTGGTTTTCGTGCTTGCTACTAAATGCCAGTTGCTCTTCCAATCCTGCTACACACTGCATACATTGCAAAGCACAGCCATTTCTTGATAACAGGGAGAAATACCCCTAAGAGAGAGATTTTTCTTTACAGTCTGTAAATGAGACTTACTCTTTGCTATATCCTGCAGTATGATATTGACGGTACTGTTTTAATCTCTGTAGCAGATTTGCCTTTAATTTCTGGAATTGGTGGAAACCTGTGATATTGTTTTTCAGATGGTTAGCTAGAATGGGGGGGATTAGCCCGATTTTATATTTTGCATTAACTGCCTTTTAAAATTTCTCCAAGCAAAGGGCTACCAGCCTGCTGCTCAGTGACTAATAAATTTGATTCATCCTCACTCCCCACAGGGTTATCCTCGTTCTTACTAATGTTTGACATTTTATGTTTTAATTAAAATCACCCTCCAAGCAGCAAACCACTAAGAGAATGACAGATATTCTTACTGCAACAAGATATAAGCAAAAGGGCAATTCACTAACTATATCTTCAATAGTGCCTTTCACTTCTGCTCTACATGACCACCTAATGTTTGTGCATGTATGAGAGAGAAAAGGCAACACCTATCTTAATGTCCAGAGTGTTTCCAGTCTAAGAAGACACTATCATTTAATGCCTGCGTGTCAGGACAACTGGGACTCAGGAGCAGTGGTGCTTGGTTGGTGCTATAAAAATCCATATAGGAAGTGATGTAGTCTGAGAGAAGGGAAGGATGGCAAAGAGCAGCAAAGTAATTCTAAGCAATTGTAATGAAAGCTCTAAAACTGAGGGGCCATCGCTGAGGGGCTGGTTTTATATGGGCCTCCCTGCCGAGGGGAGCAGACATGTGACGGACTCATGGATAAAGGTGGTGGACAGGTTTAGAGAGGGTTTTTAAGGGTCTGTACTAGTGAGCATGGGAAAATATCAGCACAAGAAGGTGAAGAACAAGCAGCAAGCTGGTGTTGGTGACAACAAGGAGATGGTTGGTGGATCATGAGGCAAGAGGCTACAGCAGACAGATAGGCAAAGGTGTGATTGGGGGACCAATGTTATGATGTGCTTAGAAGGAAAAGGAGATGATGCTACCAAAGTGGATGGACACCCTTTACAGTGGTGAATCTGTAGGCTTCAAGAAGGGAACTAAGAGGCCTGGGAAAATGCTGATTGTTTGATCAGAAAGAAGGAAAACTTGAAAATACAGTAATGGAAATGTTTTAACTGGTCTGTACATAAGGTGGAGGAAAGATAATCCATTGCAGATGCCCTCTGAGGTACAAGAGCTTCATGACGGCATGATGGTGGAGCCAAAGAGACAAGGATAGGTGTGGGCGCAGGGACACGGGAGCTCTGTAAGCACATTGAGGAACTGGTGCCTGACCTTGTATGGGGAGATAGAAGAAGGAAAGGCATCAATCTGGTAGCTTGGGAATGGCATCAAACCAGAACAAGCCCTTCTGCTTTTACCTCTGATGGAGAGCTCTGGTGGCACTTGTGGAGCTGATTGTGACAAGCCAGTCTTTATCAGATGACAGTGACTGGATGTGTGTGATGTGAGAAATGCAATCTTTCCTCTCCCTGTGCAGTCTAAGAGCTTGTGGCTATGTTGTCAGAAGGCAGTGACACAGGCCTACGCCTCAAACAGTGAAGCATCATCTTGACTCTTACTGGCCTGTCTTGCTCCATCTGAAATTCAGCAACAAAAAATATTTTTCTTATACATATTGTGTCTACTGTTGTTGATGATTTGATTTAAAATGTCTTTAGAAAAGAAAATGTGCAGAAAACTTGCAAAATCCTGCAAGTTACAGGCTTGCCCAGGCCTTTCTGAATTATGACACAAACCCCAAAGGAATAGGAGAGAAATGACAACTCCCTTTCATGTGATATTCTGGCTGCCCTTAGGAGATGAACAGAGTGAAATATGTAACTTCTGAACAGAAACATACCTAACAGAGAGGAAGAAGGCTTAAATATATCCGTAAGAATAAATGGGGAAAGAGAGAAAGCTGTAAGACAGGCAGTAAGGTTTTGTATTCCCAGAGCATTCCTCCTCCTTTCTGGGACAGAAAAGTTAAGGAGACATGGTAGTTCCTCTTAAGCAGCTTAAATGACCTGCATTTCAGCATTGCCAAATACAGACAATCAAGTGGGACTAACTGGTCTCCTGTAACTCCAGGGAGACCTGGTTTTGGTTTGCTGGAGTAGCTGGTAGATAGCAACAACCATGTAGCAGTAGCAGGTCCTGTTGGTAATAACAGCCCAGTGAATAAAAGGTTTTACAAGAAATAGTGCTTGTGTCTCCTCATGGCTCAATGCCCTAGGAGGGAATTTATAACAGAGCTGCCTCCTTCTATCCAAACATCTGAATTTTGCATGCAGGATACCCTTGTGTCAGCCCTGGTAGAACCACGTGGACTTCCTAAAGGCCACCTTTGGGCACCTTTGAGCTGTTATGATGAAAAGGATCCAGGCTGTTTTCTGAAACAAGTTTTGTTCGAGAGGATTTCTCTGTCAAAATTACAAGGGGGTGTGGATGTTTTGCTGGGCTCTCTGAGCGGCATATACTTGTGTGAAAATAGGAAGTTGGCACTGTTCCTCAGGAAAAGAGGTACAACATTGCACAGATTCCTACCCCCCGCCAGCCATCCCTCAGACACATTTAGTCAAGGGTTTGTCTACACAGGGACGCAGAAGGAAACAAATTCAAACTAGCTAAACGGTCTGAATTTAAAGTGGATTTATTAAATTGCATTAAATCCCTGTGTAGATGTTCTTGTTCAGAATTAAAGTGAACTGAGATAAGACTCATAAAGGCTGACTTAATTCTGAAGGAGAATACGTATGTAGAGATTTAATACATTTTAGCTAATCCATTTTAGCAACTAATTCAGATTAACCGTACTCAGTGTTCTTCTCTGGGAAAGCCCTTCAAGGGAACAAGACATGGAAAAACACTGGGCTCACAAGTGCAATGTTTTTAAACATCCAGCGCTGTCAGTCATAAGGCAGATAATTACTGCCATGGCCCTCCCACGCCAAATGGATGCACGTGGACCTACCTGTGTCAGTGCTGTTGGAGGGGCAGTGTTTCTGGGAAGGACTGGCCAAGGCCACCCCTACTTCCAGAAGGAAGATGCTCTGGGATCTTTAACAGCACAGCGTGCTGTTAAAGCCTCAGCTAACCTGACAGTTGGAGGAATTTTGATTGTTACTGAAACGTGTCTACTAGCAAAATGCATCCTCCCAACAACAAACGCAGAGTAGGCCAATACCTGTGCCTGCTCATGTTTGCATGTGGCAGAGGGAAGAGGTGGTGTGAATGTTAATGGTTCCTCTCCTACTGGGGGTGAGGCATTCTTGGGCTGAATCCTGTCAGTACTCCTACGTGTAAACCAACTGAACAAACAGCACATAGCTCTGTGTAGTCTCTTCTTCTGTTTAAACAGACAAAAGCTGGAGTCGAAGCTTTGTTATTGATTTAAAAAATATATTGAAAGCAATAACTTACAGAAAAAATGAGAGATCATGAATAAATAATGAGGTGCATAGGTGTACAGGGAAAATATAGCAGTCTGTAAGTATAGTTAAGAATGCAGTTGTACAGTAAAAGGAAGGGTATAAAAATGTAGATGACTAAAGCAATATGTGTGCAAAGGAATAATAATCTACCATGAGTTAAAATATGCAAGTATTGGGGACTAAATTGCTTTTACTACCCTATACATTTTTTCAAAGTACCTAGAGGCCTTCAGGTATGACTGCTAAAATAAAAATATTATTATTATGGATTTGGGGGGGCAGATGAGTTGGAAGTCGAGGATGTCCCCAGTGCCTTACGGCTGTTTCATGTGGTTAAATGCATTGGGCCAATTTTATCCCTGATCTGCTATATCTATTGTTGAAAACACTTTAGAGAAGTGCATATTAAAGCTATATCTAAAGAAGCACTGAATTCTGAACAGGCACTCAAAGCAAGGCAATAAAATCAAGGATGTTCTCTCAGGTCAGTTTAGTTTTGAGCGAGGGGAGCAATTGCTCCATCACATTGGTCCAGTGAATCTGAAACAACATTGTGTGAAAAATATGGTGGCAAAATAACATCTCCGTGTGGGAGAAGCACTAATGCTAATCACTGGCTAGGCTGCTGCTCGGTTTTTACTCATAGATTTTACTCCAATTTTTTCATTGATTATTATTCTCCCCCAGTGACCGCTATAGTAACTTTTCTCCATGTTTTGCAGGGAAATTTGAGACCAACATCTTTGCTGCGTTACTGAGGTCGTGTAAAAAAAATTCTTCATTGGGCCAGCGTGCAGCAGCCTACAACGTCAGCTGAAAATCTCCATACTGACGATAAAGAAGATGGGACCGAGCCTTGGAGGATGATACCAGGATCTCAGTGCCTCTAGTGGGTCTGCAGCCTGAGAGGCCCCTCCTGTGCCTGTACAGCAGCAGCCATGTACTGCCACTGCCACCGCCACAGCTGGCTTGGGCGACATGTTGGTAATGAATGTGGCAGTGCTGCTGGGGCACAGCTGCTAAGCGGTGACAGGTGCCAAACGGGGTGGGTCTGTGATTTCTTCATCTATTTTAGATTCATCTCCCATTTGCTTCAGAGCATTGGGCCCTTCAGAAAGGACCTGCATGATTTTAAGACTCAGGCAGGGTGGCATTTGGAAGAAGAGCCACCTAGGAGCCATGTGAAATGCCTCTCCAAAGAAGGGAAAAGCTACAGGCAATGGGATGTCAAGGGATGTTGAGTATGCACTTGCTCACTTGTGCCCTTGCTTGTTGCTATTCCACAGCAATGTGTTGCAGGAGAGCTCTCTGAGATGTTCAGGTTGAGGCTTCATAATGCCTAGATGCATTTTGTGTATTTTTGCAACTGTAACAAGGGTAATGAAGTTATAACATAAAAACTCTGATAAGAGGCTGAACTAAGCCATGGCATGTGGCAGTTTGAAAATGTTGTGCTCCCAAGCCTTTTCACTCTCTGGACGATCAGGGAGCCTTGCACAGCCATTTTTCCGATTCCTGCTATTTTTTTCCCCCGTATTTAAGTGCTGTGCTCAGCAAAGCAGGAAGAGGCGGGGCTCGAGGGGAGCAAGTAGATGAGCCAACGCCCCTCGCTGCCTGCCCAGCTCCCCTCTCCCCAGGGCTGTGCTGGCACAAAGAGGGAGAACCACTGCCTGTCCCCAGGAGCTCCCAGCGTGTGCCAGCCCTTCCCTGCTGTCCTCTTGGGCAGCGCTGTGTCCCCCAAGGGCAGGGGCATCAGGATGAGCCCCCACCCAGGCTCAACTGCTCTTGGTGGCTCCTGGCATTAAAGCCCGCCTTCCTGCTACAGTTTCTGTTCTGCAAAAGGGCAAGTGATGTTTTGCTGATCGCATGGGCAGGTTCCAAAGACTGGAAGGTAAAGCACTTTGGGAGAGAGAAATCCTGCAGACATCTTGGTTTGCAGAGCCTCGTGCTGGATGTGAAGTACTGAGAGGTGCCCACCTGTCCAGGTCATACCCACAAACATCCATGCGAGGAACTGCAGCAGCAGGACTGCCACAGCTGGGTCACTGCCAGATGTGCGAGAGCAAGAAGAAAAATCAATACTGCCTTATTTTTCCCATCTCCTTTGTTTCAAAGGGTGAGTTTTGCTACCTTCCTTGTCACAGAGGGCACATTTAGGCTGTCCTGCTGGCACACTGCGGCTGCTGTGGACCAGAGTGGGGAGCTGGCTTGCAGGAGGGAGCAAAAGTTTATGTTTGTCAGAGCAAAGCGAGGAAGCATGGGATTGGAGAACACTGGGTGCTGCCATATAAGCGCTATAGCCCCAAGTCTAATGGGTAATAGAGTCATTAATTCTGCTGATTAACTTGGCCTTGGGGTTCATGGAAATGACATCCACCTCCTTTCTTTTTTTCTTTTTTCTTTCCTTCCTTCCTTCTCTTTTTTTTTTTTTTTTTTAAGCTCAAACCGTGGAACAAGGGAGCATAAAAAAACAAGCTAATTAGAGAGAAATCAGGAGAAAAGAAGCAGGGAGAAAAGAGAGACAGTCTGAGCATTAATGAGACTGATTTGGGAAGAGGATGTGACAAGCTCTTCAAAAGCATTATTGTCAAATGTGTCACTGTTTCATAGATGGCTAGCGCTACCTTTGAGCTTCACGCTGATAGTTAATGATTTGAAACTATAAAAAGATTGAAAAGGTAAAAGGGAAAATGTCAGACTCGACTGGATTTTAATGAGGGCCCCCCCTCCCCACTTTTCTCTTTTTCCATGTGAAGCAGCCATGGAAAGTACAAAAAAAGTTCACTTTCCCCCTGCCCGGTCACTCTCTCAAGGCAAAAACTGTTTACAAAAGTGAACGGAAAGACCAGAGATCCATCTGTCTTGCTCTGACCACCATCCATCTCCTCTTCACCAAACCATCGGCGTCCCCATCCGCTGCCAAGCAGCGGTGGGGTTGTGGCTGTACAGGCACAGGGCTGACAAAAATAAGCCAAGATTGATGGAAGAGACAGCTATAGCTCTTGTTTGTTTTTTTGTAACGTGCTGAGCAGAAGCAGTCTTCACACTGTGAAATGTAACAAAGAAATCTAAAGTGATTATGCAGGTTCATTTGTCAGTATCACTGCTCCAGCTATTGCTGTGTGCGACAATGAGATGACAAGGCATTTATTGCTGATGGTTGGTTATTAGCCGCATTATAGGAAACATTAGCACAATCTAGGATACATAGACCAGGGAGACAATAGCTTTCTGGGCTCCAAACTCAGCAGGGTAGCCTTGTCATTAAATTCGGTAGTGCCAATTTAATTTTTTTAAAAATAAATTGAAAGGAAACTTTGAAAACTAAATCTGTAACCCTGCATTTACCTTAAGACTGATCAGTGTGTTTTCTTTGAGTGCTACCTTTTGTATTAGAAAGGCTACGCTGCCCAGCAGGCCAACCAGTCTCTTTCAAAGAGGTGCATCGGAAAAGTCTACCAATGCACCAGCACCTGGCTGATCCCATCACTGCCTCCCAGCCCTAACCTCTGCAGTGCCCTGCTGCCCCTGGGCCAGACCAGCCTCTTCTCAACCAAGACACCTGCAAACACATCAGGAGAAAAGGCAAGAGGCACTTGCAATCGTTTGTTATGATCTCTGTCCTGCTCTTATCTTTATCGGATCCACCTACTCTGTGCTTGTCCTGACTGGGTCCTTCAGGGTCAGAAGCTGGTAACTCTCCCGTCCTTGCAAATGGCCATGTAGAAGTATTTGACAGTGGGGGCTAAGTGGGAGAGTAAAGGTTTGGCATCCCTGGGACGTGACTGGGTGACTGTCATATTTACCAAGCTGTGAAAGAACATGCCTGTCCTGTGCTAAAAGCTGTATTTGCGCAGCGGTGGAAAGGCAGCCCTCAGTTCTAGGGTAAAGTGCCTACTTTTTGCAGCCTGTCAGGACTCAGTTTTGCAGTAAAAACAGAAAATCTAGTGGTGGCTCCTTCTTTTCAAAGAAGGTTTTCATTATCTAATGCATTTTCAGATTGACTCAGCGAGCAATATATTCCCTGTTTCATTTTTTTCTGACGCTCAGCTTCGGTTTATTTTGTGCTACCCTCAGATTTTCAGAATGCCCAGGATTTTGGCAGTCACAGCACTTAAATAAACTGTAACAGTTGTCCTGGGAAAGTTGGAGGTTTTGACAGCTGCATAAGGGATCATGGGACTTCAGCCCATAAAATACCAGTGCAAGGGGAATTACAATGTTTTAAAATGCACTATCATTTAATAGCATTGTAAATAGCAACGGGAGCTGGATTAGAACAGATTCAGGCCAAAACTAAGTATCTTTGAATCCAGAAGTGAAATTTTGCTGGGTTCTCTTTATTTCCAGATCTGTGTGAATCCGATGGGGGGGACTTTTTTTTTTTTTTTTTTTTAACTGTATGAAATCTGTCATATTCTTTCCCCAGTGTGCTGTCTGCCTAGCGGAGAATTTTATCTAAACTGTTTGTTCTGGATTCATTGACAATAGTGGCAACCCAAAGAGATTCAGACCTTCAATTTCATCAGTCAGATCATAAATTTTTTAGTATTCTTTAGGTTAAAAAAAAGTCAGTCATTTCCCTTTAAACTACATTTAGTACATGTGAGTGTGAAAGAAATAATCAGTATTGTCTACTCTCTTAAATTTACTGAACAAGATGATTTTGATTTCCACCAGATACACACACTGTCACATCATCTGCCTCTGCCCAACAATTAATTTTGTCCTGAAGTACCAAATCAATACTGTATCCCCCAGTTTCTACATCATAGTGCCCTTCCCTCATTATTTCTGCTCGTGTTAATTTTTCCTTCTCTTAACTTCCAGCTTCCTGCTAAAATCCTGTGATTTCAGTGAAATCAGAAATACCAGGGAGCTGATAGCACTGTGCATCACTTCAGTTACAATGAAAGAATGTGTGCCTGCTGAGCTAGCGTCCCTTGAAAACAGAAAAATCCTCCACAAGACGGACAGATAGCAATACTGTGGTCTAGCTTCCAAAGAGAAGCCAGCTTGTGTAACAAAAAGAGCGATTAATTAGATTCAATCATATTAAAAAATCATACCCCCTCCCACAGCCCCAACACTATGAGAGGTTTTGAAAGGGTAAATGATAGTTCTGAATCTATGGTGGCAATCCAGAGTCAAATAAGGTATCTATTGAGGCCATAAAGCTTGAAACTTGTCACAGAAGAGGCATCTAAACTCCCAGAAAAGAAAGCAATCTCTATTTGAGAGCACACAGGCATTTCTGACAAGTAGGGTCTGATGAATCAGCATTTCAGCTAGTGAGTTAATGCAGCATTTGGCAGCTAAGCTAAAAAAATGCCCTTTGGCATGAACTTTGCTTCTGAGATATATGCAGTGTATCTCTGAGAAGTGAGAAGGTTTTTGAAGTTATAATGGAGGCTGTTTTAATTTGGGGCAGGCTCATTAAGGAACACTGCTTAAAAACAGAGATTTTGTTCCCTCTGGCTGTACGCTGTGCTTCGTGCTAAACTTGGCAAAACCAAAAAAACAATCTAGGAGAAGGCATCTATACCATAAGATAAAATGCAGCAAAGAGCCTGCCCTATAGCTCAGTCAGATCAGATAAGGGCTGCATCCAGCATCCCCACCCGCGTGAACTAGAACTTTAAGGGGTATGCTAAGATGATGTGTCAGGATTTAATTTACATTTAAGACCAACCTTTCAAATCATTAGCTGTTAAATATCAATTGGTGTCAATGGAGTTTTGTTGTCTGAAACAGAAATGGTGGAAAACAGCAGACACAGGCAGTCAGCAATGCTGTGTGTTGCTCCCCACTCTGATAACAGCCATTTCGCTCAGCCAGCTGCACACCTTGGTCTTTGTAAAGAAGGAGCCCTGCTTCTGATCTCTCTTTCTGTGGTTTCATAAGGAATTTTAAGTCTGGTGTTATATAAGCTAATTGTGCAGCAAAGGCTATTGTCTGTATTTATACTGAGGCCAAGACTTAGACTTCAGACCTACCAGGATTTGTAAAAAAGAGAGCAGAAAGTAACTGATCACACACTGATAGAAAATGGAATTAAAAAATATGTATTGTTCTTTTGACTGTACGATACTAAATTTGCAAAGAGTATTGACTAGCTATCCATTACAAGCAGGACATGGGCATTTTGAAGGTTTTTGTTACTATTAGTATTAATAATTTACTATTAATCATTACGTGTGTTGTGACTGAGCCTCTGAAATTCTGCTAAAATGGGGTCACAGCACAACCGGTATCTTAAAGATTCATAGCCTAAATGCCCCAAAGAGGCAGGAGAAA
This sequence comes from Anseranas semipalmata, assembly GCA_013399115.1. Taxonomy (NCBI): domain Eukaryota; kingdom Metazoa; phylum Chordata; class Aves; order Anseriformes; family Anseranatidae; genus Anseranas; species Anseranas semipalmata. The sequence goes on from VXAA01007012.1 coordinate 709,778, forward strand.
GAGCCATCTCATAAAAGCACCGCAGTGTGGTGCTGTGGAGAACATCCAGCCTGGAAACTGTGAAAGAGGTCCTGGTGGCAGCCCCTGCCCAAGTGGCTTTGGCGCTCCCTGAGCTAGTCTGTGGTGAGGCTGCAGGACCAAGGTTAACTTCTCTTTCCAACACGTTCAGTAATGTTCAAAGCTGGCCCTGAATGTTTGTGGCTGGTAGATGAAAACAAAGCTCGTTGCAGCAGTGTTGCTCGGGGTGACTTGTGGAGCTTTGCTTTTAAAGGTTAGGTGGTGAAAACACTGCTTTGCTGCCGGTCGGAGTGAGATTTTAGCTGTAAGGTCACTTTGTTTTCACGCTCTTGGAAATGTTACCTCCACCCGTCACAGGGAATGTAAATCAAATAAAAAGCCACCCAGCAGGGTTATCGGGGTAACACTAAATCAACACCAGCTGCAACAGCTAGGGGTGAATGTAAAATTTACAGTGAGGCATATGTCTATTGCTACTGAGCGATTAACACTCTTTTCAATTAAAACATGCAAAGACCAAGTTGATTTTTTAATGGTCTGAAGAAAAGCAAACTTGCAAATCAAACTCATCCCAGTTTTCTGGGCTGTGTTCATGGTGTCTCTAAATCAAGAGTATATTGCAAGCTAGAAGAGGATAAGGAGGAGGGCAAACTTTCCTTTCAGCAGTTTGAAAGAACTGCTGACTAAAATCTGCATCTATCATCTTGTTATTGAAAAGTATAAGTAAAAGGTGAGAGAAAATTGTGCCTGATATGGGATGTTTAGTTGACAGACAGCTCATTGTAACAGATGTGGCTCCTTTTAAATAGCACCATAAATGAGATCCGAGAAAGACAAGGACAAAGGCTAGGAGAGAGCACTTAGACTAATTAGACAGAGAAATCCATTTCCTTTTTAACTGAATGCTCCTCTAAATGTGCAGAGATTTCCAAGTTAGGAAGTGCAGGCAAAGGAAGGAGACTACAGATATCAGTTCGTAATCTGCAAGGCATGAAATAACAATAGTTCCCATTTTTCAAGTACTGATCTTCAGTAGTTTGTTGAATCTGCACATCATCTCCTCGCTAAAGTACCTGTAGATTAATGGCATAGCTTAAAAGCTTTTCATTGGGTTTGTGTGTGTGTGTGTGTGTGTGAAAATTGTAACGAAAGGCAAGCAATGCCCTTAAAATTTGTCCTGTGTTAGAAATTCACCAAGTAAAGAACTGTTGGCCCAGAACTTTGCTTACCCCTAACTTAAAAGGGAAATTAGAATAAAGGTAAAAGACACAGAAATGGTGTTATGGTTTCTATAGCAATCAGCACTCCACACTCAAAGTGCCTTTCTGTGTGTTCTTTGTGTTGGCCACAAGATGTTAAAGGCAAGATCCTTCTCGCTCAACTCCAGCTCTTTCAGTGCCAGTCATTCATATTTTATTACTATTATAAATGCACATAAACCAAAGTTTTCCAGGATCTTTGTGCAGTTAACTTTTAAAGATGGGCATCTCCAAAATTTGTTTTGTCTTGTCCAAGGTATGTGTCCAAGATGGGCATCTCTAGAGGGTGATTCTGTCAACCTATTGTCTCCCAATGACTACAGAGGGCAACTGGTTCAGCTTAGCAGATGTGTTTCTAGACAGGTAGAGTTAGTGATTTTTCGTTAAGTGACTCTGCACTTATCACCAGAAATTGCAGATTTTTTTTTCACCAGAGATCTGTGCACTTGCTTATTTTTGATCTTTTTCTCTGTTCTACCCAAAACTAAAGGAGGGGAATTCAGAAAGGGAAATTCAACAAAATGGAGAACATGACAAGTTAATTTTTGTTGCTCCTTTTTGAGCTGAGCAGCCAGCCAAAATTTAGTGCCTTGGACATTATGTAGGGTAACCAATGATGGAGTTGAGCATGTTTAGTGCAACTTATGTGTATGTTTTTATAAATAAACAGTTCTGCTATCTTGGAAGCTGGGGGTACCAAAAGAATGGGAAATGTTTCTCAGCTGCCACCTCTATACCTGTTCCACCAGCTTTCCCTGACCTCCTTGAGAGCCTTTATTTGCAGTTATGTTACAGTGCTTATTCAGATCATGTCTTTGCCAGTGGTTTTTGGTGTTTTTTTTTTTTTTTTTTTTTGCTGGACCAGCTAGCACACANCACCTCAGCATTAAGTAGCATGTGCTAGCAGAGCAGTAGCAGTGAAGACAGCAAAGTGGATTTCAGAAAGCTGTAGGAAGCAGAGTGTGGACCCACAGTCTGTGGGTCATCTTTAATCTGGTTGCTGTCACTGCAGCATAGGCTGCAGTGCATTTTCACTGCTGTTGTGCATGCCAGCTGCACTGACCAGGATAGATATAATAATGATAGCAAAAGACTAGATAAAACAGTCTGGCAAGAGAGTGAAGTGAGGAGAAATAGAAAGTAATTGTTCTCTCTAAGGAAAAAAAGCCAGAAATGTTCCTTATCTCCTTATCAGAATCAGCTACTCTGTAGAGGATTAGGAGTGGGAGCAGGGAACAATGAGCTGTGCTCCTTCCTACGACTCCAAATATAGAGAGAACATGTAGGATAGGAAGATTGTTTTAGGAAGGATTTGGTTCTTCTGGGCTGTGCTCCTTGGAACTAAAGTGGAGAGCAAAACCTTTTGCCAGTATGGCAACAGGCAGCTTTCTAGACAGCCTGAAGAATAATGCAGTGTCTTAGTAACACATGAGCCAAACAAATGCTTTTTTGAGCGTAAGAGCTACCAGACTCTTGCCAGTGGTGCTTAACAGGCAAATTGCTTAACAATTACAGGAGGGGTTCTGCAACTGGGATCTGTGCAGGTGCAGGCTCCTGGTTATAGGCCAGGCTGATTTTGCAATGCCACTGGCTAAAATTATTTTAAAAGAAAAATATGATGGAACTGTATTTTAATTGTGTCTCTGTGCTTGTATGCATATATTTGTATACATATGCATATAAATGTGTGTGGGCATGCATAAACGTAAATACAGGCCTGTTTGAACTGTGGATTGGCAGTATTTGGAGCAGCATAAAAGTGTTGCCAGGAGTGGTGGTAATGAATTAACCTCAATAGGCCACGCTGAGTTTGATGACTCTGAAACAAAACACAGCCACCCCCAGCACTGAAGCATTTCGTAGTCACTTCATAGTTATCAGAACAGTACGTGGAGTGGTGAAATAGTGGACGTTAGAAACTCAACAAAGTTGTTTTGTGTTTTCAAACAGCATGGGATAATGTGAGCACAAAAGCGTATTGCAAGCATAAGCTGGGCATGGGTCAGGATAACAGTCTTAGCTGGACTTCTCCCTGCATCTGGACAGGGTGGTGAACACACAGGGCAGTATTTTCCAGACCCAACAGTGTGTGCACTTCATTTGCTTACACAGCCACAGAACAGGAAATGTACAGAGTTATTTATCTCTGAGTTTGATCCGAGACTGTCTTAATTGAGGTATTAAGAGAACTAACTGTAGAATAGATCTTGGTGACAGATGTCCTGTGCTTTTTATTATGTAAAAAGCCACCTTACCTTCTCTGTCAGCTGTAGTATCTGGCTATAATTAGGAGAAATAATATCTGTCAAATAATTGGTTATGCACATTTTGATTAATTTCCTGAGATAATTCCACTCTTGTGCTGCTTCTCAATCTCCCCGTGATTTCTTTATTTTCTCATTTGGGGAGAACTTCCAATTAATTAGACTCTAAAATCTTGCAAACAGCTTTGTAAATATATGCAGTAAGGTTTATTTCTTTACTTTTCTGAGATAACAGTATAAGCAACACATGGTATTTTCAAAATGTGTCCCATAAGATATATAGTACCATTTTTACTGAAAGTGAAAAAAATATGGTAGAGCATCTTTCTTGAAAATTTAGTTATGAGATGAAGAAGAACCGTGCTAGTTCATGAGTGCTGTACGCCTGCTTTACTGGTGGGTCATGCTCCAAGCAGGTTAACGTTGTGAAAGACATTTCTGGTGAGATTAAACATTTTGAAATGTGAAATCCTTCATCTCATTAAGGATTTGTCAAATGCATTTGATTTTGTTTTTAAAAAGTTAACCTGCAGAATTTTCAAAATTGTGAATTTGTGAATTCTGTCAGACGATGAATATACAGTCCAAAATCTAAACAAACAAAACAAAAAAAGAACCTGAANAGGGAAAAGGTGTGGAGAAAATCAAGGAAAACCCTTTTCTGTCTTTCCTAGGGCTATGGCTTTGATAGCACCTGCCTGCTTTGCATTGGCAGACGCAGGGCTGCAGTGATCTCTTGTGGACCCACAGGCATGAATGTGAGACTTGGTTTGGACAGACACCAAGTGCCCTTGTGCTCTGCCTGGCCATGCTGCAGGCACTGTGGTGAGCAGTGGCAGCTCTCACTGCCAGACTGGTCGCTCCTGGTGCTGGCATGCAGTGATGATGGTAGCCTGAAGAGCCTCCAGGCTCAGGGCAGAGTTTAGGTTGAATAGAAGAATTTCTATGTCTTTGCATAAATGAGAAAATATTTAGCGTCCAGTACTTCTCTGGAATAAGGATAACTGGAGAAAGAGTGGATTTTTTTTTCCTTCAGCAATCCTTTTGGGGCACAAAGTAGTATTATATGTGCTCCCATATTTGAGCACTAATGCAGTATTTTCCTGGGGCATATGTACTGCTGATTATCTTTTCTTATAAAAATCTTGAAGGAGATCCACCAGCATTTTTGGAAAGATACAGTAGATTATGACGTGAGTCAAACTTCATAAACATTAGATCAAAATGTGGGATGAAGTCTTAGGCTTTTTGAAATACTTCGAGGTTTTTTTTTTTACTGATTTGAAAAGGGCCAATACTTTCCCATAATATGTTGCAAAAAAGGGGCCAGGCTTGACTGTGCTCTCACCACCTGGTATGGAGACTGGTCTCGTCTCAGTCAAGTCCCCACTTATTTTCTGTGTGAATTCATCCACCTTTATGGAGAAGGTAGAGCTTTTACTCCAGAGCTGCCTTGGGGATGAACACACAAATGAGCATGCTGCAATGGAGAGCGGGATTTCCCTGCCCAGTTCATATGAGTCATGAGATGGGGACTGCAGGGGACCCTGGCATTGATCCATGGGGCACTAGGGCTGGAGGTTAACCTGCCTTTGCCAATCCTAGGCCCTGAACTGATCAGCCGGGTGGAAAGTGGAGGAAACTTCAAAGCCTGGGCTCGCTCCCTGGTGTAGGATACCAGGCAGGGTGTGGGCTGCCTCCCAGTGGGGCTCCTGCAGGCATCATGCCCAGCAGAGCTCTTGCTCTCCCAGTGTTGCTTTGGGGAGCGTGGATCTGTGGTGCTGCATTTAATAGCCACTTCTCGGTTGTCAGAACGCATCCCCATCTCCTCCGGCACATTTTCAACCCCTCTGTAATGAGTCTTGAGCCATCCAGTAGTGTATGTTCCCCTGCACTTCATGCACCTTTCCTCTCTTCTCTTTTCCCCCATGCCCTGCATGTTGGTCTGTGTGTTGTACTCCTTGCAATCTGTAATGAAACACTTCTGATTTGGGCCCAAATCCTCCTCTCTGCGTACTCAGCTTCTCACCATCCTGCCTATCCCCCACCCCAGATTTGCTGTCCTAAGTGTTTGGTGGGCTCAACTGAAGGATGGTGTTGCTGGCTATGGAGCAGCCCTGCTGCCTTTGTGGTGGCATGAAACGGCACCGGGAGCTCTGAGTGAGGCGAGTCCATCTGAGTGTGCAGAAAGTGGAATTGCCACGGCCTCCTGCTGCTGCTGTGATAGATAGTACCATAAAGTGGATGTGATGTGGTTATTAGGCTGTGATTCTGTTCATACTGAGCGGTATTGATTGGTGTTGGTTCAGCGCTTGCTACATATTTTATCAATTGACCTTGCAGATTGTATTCCTGCTCTGCTTCTTTTACTTCTAATTCTGCTTTATCTCCAGTTTTGTAGCTCCTAATTTTGCTGTGGTTGATTTCTCATAGTATTTCTTCAGTATTGTATTGCACAGAAAGACTCTCTTTAGTGAAACTATTCTTTCCTTCCTCTGCTTTCCTTCTGTATGTTTGCTTTTTATTTTTTTAAGAAATCCACCTGCTCTGCCCTGATACATCAGTTCCATTAAGATATTCAGCTTCTAAAATATTTGTGCCCTCAGTAGAAAAAAGGCTAAATGCAGGTGTTTTGCAGTAAAGCTCAAGGGTGCAAAAGCTGGTTTTATGGCAGATCTTGTCAAATTGGATTTACAGAACCAGATAGTTCAATAACGTAATGCCTTCACAAACTGTTCTTCTGGCTATCTGTGGAGCTTCACAGTTACACCAGTAGAAGTTTTGGTAGCCTATTTCCAAGATGCTGTTGGTAAATATGCCCTGAAAATGTGAAAGAATAATTGTAGTTAAGAGCTTTTAGCTGGATGAAACTCACTGCGGGTATTAATTTTGGACTGATGGAAAACAAAGGAAACAGCATTGTCTGTTGTGTTGGTTTAGTGCTGGCTTGTAGGAAGATGAGGGAGCTAAAATACCTGTGTAGATCCATGCAACTGTCTATATGGCAAAGTTAGGGTTGAAATTAGGGAGTTCCTGGCTCTCAGCCCATTGGAACATGTTGCCTGTGTGTTGCAGACCCCTGACATACAGCTATGCTGCGTCGAACGATGGGATTCAGATTTCAAGGAGTTCAGCAGAGAAAAAGCAAGCCTGTACCAGTCAAATAAGTGAAATATAAATAATATACAGTTAATACACAATGTGCGCAATACTTAGTTTCAGCAAGGAGATGCAGAGCACCATAAAGAAGGCCACTGGCTTTTCAAACCTTTTTGTTAGCTGGAAGGGGTGTAAATTCTCTAGTAGTAAACCCATGAAGTGTGAATTCACACAGATATGAATTAGGATAATTTAAGATTTCAGATTCATATGCCTGGCTGAAGTTTAGCATTATCAATTAGAAAATGCTTTCTAGAATCTTATTACAGCCTTCGTGTAGGAGTGAATTTGAAGCTTACAGCCTAGAAGAGTGGTGGTTGATGTCAAAAGGGGGATAGGAATTTCAAAATATATATCATTAAATTGTGATAAGGTGCCAACTCTTTGGAAATCCCCCCCTGTGAATAGTGCACGAGTGTCTGTTCCCTGTGTGGTTTCATCCAATGTTCTCTTTAATGACCTGGATCATGGGAGGCTTAGTAAATCTTAAGATAAAGCAAGTCTGAGAAAGACTGCAAGCACACTGGAGGAAAGAGCTAGAATTAAAAATGATTTTTACAAATTGGAGAAGTTTCCTAAAAAAAAAAGGTAGTGGGCAAAATTCATTAAATACAGGATGAGAAACTGTTGGTTTCTTTCAGAAGGGATCTAGGAACTATGTTGGATCACTAGCTAAGCCTGTGTGAGCAATGTCAGCCTGTTGTAAAAAGGAGAAAGTCCATCCTGAGACGTGTAAACAACTAAGACATGAAATAATCCTTCTGCTGGTAAAGCTATTTCATGTCCAGTATCAGGCATTGCACTTCAAGAAAGACATAGATCACTTGGAGAGGATGGAGTACAGCAAGATTAAGATGTCTAGAAAATGTGAACTAAAAACATAGTCTAAAAAGACAAAAGGCAAAGATTTGGGTTATTTATTCTGAGGGAGTGTAGACTGGTGGGGGAAATGGGACAGGATAACAATTTTCAAGTGGAAAGAGGAGGGAATGATCTCTGTATCTGTGGTGAACAAAAGAAGAAGTAATGGTCGTAAACTGCAGAGAAAATTAGAAAGCAAGAAGAAAAACACTGGGATAGTGAGGAACTGAACAAGAACATCTGTGGAGCTAGGGAGCCCTCCTTCTTTAAGAACTGCCTTCCAGAGCAAGGGAAGCAAGCATCCAATGGGAACAGTTTTGAGATACAGCTTCTCCTACCATGGGACATCTCAAGGTGTTTTCCTGCTCTGCCTCCTGTGATCTCTGTGTCAATGAAGCCTGCAGGAACAAAGCCATGCCTACAGAAAGCATGGCACATAGATGGTAAACAGGTTGTGCGACTCTATGTCTGCGTTTATGCCAGCGCAAGTTTTCCTACTGACCACCAGCAGGCACAGCACCTCAGCTTTTATCCTAGAAGTGCAGGAAGTTAGTATTCAGGCACTTTTCTGATGGGAGCAGCATAAAGGTATAAACTTCTTCTGCTCTTAAATAATCTGTTCTTACTTGATGGAATAAATAGCAAGGCTCACTGGTGGAAACCTTTAACAAAGAAAAATAACTTATTAGAAACACCAGAATGAAACATGTTGGTGTCTTTTCTAGAAGAAACTAGATTAGAAATTTTCCTAAACCCTGGCTACCAACCTTTTGGTGTGAAGTGTTAGCTTTACTGTCTTACCTGCTTGTTAATTGGAAGTCCTGTCCCTTGGTTGGTGTTGTTTTGTGATGACTTAAAATAAATAAATAAATCCATTCAAAGATATGCCCTCCAGTCTGCTGGCATTTTTCAGAGCTTTCTTGCACATGTGGTGCTCCTGCACTGTCCTGAGGAGCCTTCCTCCTAGAGCTGCTTTTCCCCTAGCACCCCTAAGCAGGTAAATTGTATGAATATTTATGCTGTGCCTAGTACTGTCATCTTTATTTGCATGATGGGCTCGTAATCTTTGGGTGCAGGCACATGTTGCCTGTAGAACTAGCTGTACTACGGTGAAATGCTGCTGGCCCTTTCCTCCCTGTACTCCCATTAGGTGGCCTTGGGAGATCCAACAGGAGGGATCTGCCTTTGAGCATCCCTGGGTGCCTGTCGGCCAAGCTCCCTGTCACTGGTCCATCTGTCCTTTGGTAGTGCTGTGGTTCCAATAGGAACAAATGTTTCAAGTAACCAGAACTGAAGCTTCTGTGGAAACAGTCAACCTGGATGCATTTTGAAAGGTGGGAGAGTTCGATTGCATGGACACGGGCTGTTCTCCGCCAGCTGGCCTTGCTGCCCCAGAGCGGTCCTGGCCGTCCTTGATTTACTGGTATAGATGCAACCTCTGTTGCCAGCAGATTCCTCTACAGCAATAGCTGCTGCTGTGGGGAGACTTGCCATGAGGGGGGGTGACTCTTCAAGCTCCACCCAAAAGCCAACACGGCTTCAGCAAAAAAATGGCAGTCCTGAGAAATTTCCTTCTAGTTCCCAAAAGAGTGGCTCATCTGCTGAACAATACAGGGTGATCTGGGTGCATTACCCAACCTCCATCTGCGTCAGCAGATTCTCAGTGAATAGCAAACATCCAAGGCCTGGTTCTGAGCTACAAGGTTTTCAGCAAACAGCAGAGGACTGTCGCACTTAACTTCGGTGGTCCAAATTACCTGCTCCGGAAGCACCTATCTTTCTCTCCACCGAACATATGAAGGAACATCTTTTTTAAAAAAGATTTTTTTTTTTTTTAATAAGCATTTATAAAGTTACTTGTCTGATCTCTGGCTGAACCATATGCCTAAAGTAACTGGTGTGAATAACCTGCTGTTGCTGTGGTAATAATGCTGAAACAACGGTCACTGTTTTAATCTGACCTGAAACCCTGTTGAAACCTTTGGACACTCGGTTCAGACAAATTCAGAATTTCTAACCTGCATGGCAATTTCCAGACTATCTGATTCAGATGAGACCAGAAACAAACAAACAAAAAGCTAAACCCACTAGGTATAAGCTCTGAATACAATGTGAAGTTGTGAGGTCAAGTCTCCGTCTCAGTCTGGCAGAGGAAGGATGTGAAGTGCCTTTGCAAACCTATCTCCTGCTCTTGTACCAACACAGGAAGGAAGGAAGATGTGCATTTTAGAAATTGCCTTTCATTCAGTATGGTAATATTGAAGTGTGTTTGTGAAACCACTTCAGAACTACATTTAAACAAAAGAAAAAAAAATCCTGCTTCAATTATCTCTGAACAGATCAGCCTGCCTGGTACTGTTACAGTATGAGGGCAGCAACAGAAGTATTTTCACAGCCAAATCACTTGCCAGAAAAGTGTTATGGGCCATTTTCTTAAAACTATCCTAATGTGATAAGCCTTATTTATTTATTTATTTATTTCCCAATGTATTAGAAACAAGCTGGCCATTACTGTTAACATCTTTGAGATTTTAAAGGAAGTTATAATGGTCACTCCAGAGTTTTCTTCTGATTTTATTTTATTTTATTTTATTTTATTTTATTTTATTATTTTATTTTATTTTATTTTATTTTATTTTATTTTATTTTATTTTATTATTTTTTAATCTGCCTCATTCATTGAAATGATTTTCACACTTGTGTTATTTCACAGTGTCCTACCACTGCAAATATCTGACCAATTTTGGAGTCAAATCTGAATACTTTCTTAGTTCAGATCTTTGTGTGTCTCAATTATATGAAAATTTAGGTAAGAAAGATGGCAAAGACTTCATGAGGCTTCCAACAAAGCCAGTTTTATTACATATGAAGAATAATGTTGAAAATATCCATTTTGGTGTCCCTCTAGGTTGCCCTCACTCTTAGATTTTGCAGCTTTCTCATTACCTCTGGAAGTTGCAGGGCTTCCCTGGGGGTCAGAAAGATGCAATGCTTTTCAATGCATCCTCTAAGTGCCACAAATTACGGAGAGCTCTGGAGGAGCAGAATAGCTGAAGATGGTCCAGGAAGGAAACTGATATCTGAGAGTGTCTTTTCAGACTGCTGTGAGGTGGAGAGAAAAGAAAATTTTTAAGATTATGTCAAGAAGTTCACATGCACCAGGGAGATAAAACAGCTGGTAAGAGAAGAGGAAGAATGAAATATGTGGGAAAAACATCTTCCAGAGCAGGAGGAAAAAGAGAAGATGATCTGGTAAGAGAAGAGAAAATTAACCTTTGTGGTTTTATTTTTGGGCAATAGTTTTGGAGCCAGAGCCTCAAGATATTTTAAATACATTGTTTTGAAATTGTTTATCATCACAACGTTGCTTCCTCAGAGGAGGTGCCATTCAACCTGAAAATGATGGATGATAGGTAGCCAAAGACCATTTCTATCAACTGCTTGTTTGCTTACCAGCCACCAGGGTAGGTGAAAAGAAAATGAGAGTAGTTCTACACTCATTTTTTTTCTTTTCTTTCTTTTCTTTCTTTTTTTTTTTTTTTCCTCATGCAGAAATATGCACAAATAGCAGAAAACCATCTGCCTTCAGTCTTAAAATTCAAGGGAAAGCTTCCAAGGGCAAGCTGTGGATTGACTTCAGGTCTGACCACACCACCAATGAGCAGTAGAGACAAAACAGCCTGCAATGAAATCTAGGGTAGGTATGGCCCTAGCAGATATATCTTCCATCCTTTGAACCCATGACAGTACCTCCCCATACAAGCAGATACTAACTGGAAGTGTCTGCAGGGCAAGGATTTGGTTTTGCTCTTTTTTTTAATGATCCCTTCAAGCACTGATAAATTTCATTCAATCTTCTGCAATGTGATCAGGGTGTGAAATCCTACTTTGCTACACAGTGGAAAGGGAACAGTGCTATCTTGTAATGTACTTATTTGTCTCTGTGAGGGATTGCTGCCAAGCTTCTGTGAATAGACATTTTTGGCCACCCTCCCTTAAATGAGCATAAACACAGAAAAATTATTCCCACAAACCCCAAAACTTCTTTCTGGTATTTCATGACATTAAAACTCACATACAAAACATGCGTATACACATGCAAAACTTTGCCAGGATTAAAACCGCCTTTTTGCGACCACAACATCTTTCCCAAAACCTCAGAAAATGCTTGAAGGTTAAGTTATAACTTAACTGATAACTAAAGTATCGGTTTCCTCAAATGTTTGGTATTTTTTATATCTCTGTAACTGTAAAATCATTACCATTTTGAAAGACAAAATCAAACACTAACCTTAAAAGTACTGTGCATATCCTGTGCAGCTATATTAAGCCTATTTCTGAGATGGAGGAAAAAGAAGAGGGGAGAACAGTTAAGTCCAACATTTAGGAAGTAGGTAATAGTTCACATTCCATATTTGGAGTAGGTTTTTTATTAAAAGAAAAGCAAATAAAAATGACTGATTAAATGTCCCTTGCATTTTTATAAATCTGCTGTTCTCCAAAGAAGGCCAGGCATTTGCTTGGAGTGTGTGCCTATCAGTGTGTGTGTGCACGTTATATCTATTTCTATGTACAGGACATATTTCCAGCAGTGGCAGGTAGTAGAACTGATGAGTACAAGATGAGAAAAGGCTTTGGTGATGAATGATCAAATTTTCAGAAACATCTCACCTCATTTGATTTGTTCATAAAATCCATTACAAGAATAAATAGTATTTTCTTACCTCAGGCATTCTGCAATTCTTGGTCACAGGATGATGGTTTTCTGCAGTATCTGAAGTTGGAGGTTTGTTGTTTGTTGTCTTTTGTTAAATAGTATGTCATCTGAAAAAAAATACCTACATTTTTTTCTGAAAGAACATTGTGGCATTGGAAAGTTGACAGCATCATCAACCAGTCAGCAGTGGAGTATAGGTAAGGAATTTATATGAAGAACTTCCTAGCTGGAGTGATCTATTTAATAACCAGGGTTGGGAGAAGGAGGGTGAAAGACCCGAAGAAATGATTGTACTGATATAAATGTCTCTCCTGACATTTTTCTTTCTCTGAAAATAAGAGCTTCTCGAATAGCTTGTGCTGTCCATTTCAATTAGCTTTGGTGGGGCTGAGGGGAAGGTTTGGAACCATGCAAAGGAAAGGGCTCTGCCATTCGCAGAGGCTGAACCACTGTGCACTTTTCTGCAAATATTGCTTTGCAGTTTAATCCCAGAAAGTACTGTACTGCTACTACCGGTATAGGCTGCTCCTTTTAAAATACTCTTCATCCCTTGTGGAGCAGTAAAGAGTATGAATGATCTCCTTTTTATTCTCGTAACTGGCCTTCAACGGAAAGTGCTTTGAGAGTCCACCTTTCTGCGCTGGCTTGTGAGGCAGTTGATGAGGTTTTCTGTCCTTACACACAACACATTACTGAAAGCAGCAGCCCTTCTCAGTTCCTGAGCCCGGGTGCAAGTTTTATTAGGGTGATGCCCAAGTACATACTGACGTCCATGAAGGAAGCCCCAGCCCAGTGAGGGATGTGGTCTGCACTGTTGTCCCTCATGTCCTCCAGACTCTGTGATATATATCTCAGCAGGTAATATAGATGCAGCCATAGTGACTGGCATTTGCATTAATTACAGTGCATTAATGATTAGGCTCCAGAGAGACTCACAAATAATTAAGCTTATTAATATATGGAAGGCTTTACAATGTTGGGAGCCTTTATCAGGGGCTTAAATCTGGTTTCTATGACATTCAAGTAGGGAATTTTGTGTTGCTCTTAGATCACTCAGATGTTTTTGCTTCTCAGTCCTGACAATGTTAGGCATTAGCAGCCTGGTCAGTGCTGTATCACATGAATTTCTGCGCAACACAACAACTGCGCAAGCATGTTCATGCAAAATTTTCAGTAAGACCTGTGTGTGTGCTTCTGCCTCCCCAGGGCCAACAGCACATGGGCAGTTCACAGCCACGTGTTGCCCAAGGAGACTGTGGTGCTCTCTGCTGTGCTGTGGTCCAGGCGGTTTCCCTGCAGGTGATGCATTACCATGGCTGACTGCCGGCCACTTTGTGCCCTGTTGGGGTTCAGATTGCTGTCTCTCATTCAAAATTGTGTCAGGCCAGGCTCTGCCTCCTCCCTGTGGGAATTTTGGGCAAAAGCAGCCTTTGTGGAGATACCACGTCCCATAGCTTGTGGGTGGCTCTATTAGCACCACTGTGGCTTGAAGCCTTCCTCCTTGTCTGACTACTCATGGTGTTGTGTTCATGAAGTGGTGAGAGCTTCCAGGCCCTCTGTGCCTGCTGTCTGGGCTCGGAGCACTGTGCTTCTGCCTCAGGTGCTTCCCTGAGGCATTGGATTTTGGCAGTGCTGGAGGACCAAGAGTGCAGGACCAAGGACTTCAGACTGGACAATCTTCTTTGTTTGGCAAACTCTCACTGCGTCCCGAGAACTCCTTCCCCCATCAGGCTCTGACCAAGTGTTTTGCTGCTGGTACCCATCATCTTCTGCTCCCTTGCCAAGGATTGGTAAGCCCTCCCAGTTTTTGAAGATTGACACCTATGCCTTACATAAATGACAAATTCTTCTACAATTTCAGTCTCTTCAGATTCTCAGATGCTTTAAAATAAAACTGTCTTCTGTTTCTTTTCCTATTTGCAATGAAGCACCATTCTAAGCCTTTTCCCCTTATTTACAGGTTTCTAGAGAATTTAAACTCTAGAGTAGGTTTTACTGCTTCATTATCTTCTTAGATATTTGCTTAATTCTTTTGACTACTGGAACCATATGTTGTTCAGTAGTCAGAGAGTAGATGAGGAGTCAGAAAGAGGTTGAAAGTACACATTAAAAATACAGTTTCCATTGGTCTCATTGGGAAAAATGCCATTGATTTTTTGTCAGCCATTTGGGCTTTTTATGTGTAGTTCTGCCTAAAACGTCTTCAAGGAAGTGCTTAGAGAATGAAATTTTAGGTCATGAAAGATGGAAAAGCTGAGATAAAGATAAAATCCTTTGTGTGTAAGAGAACAGCCAGCTCTTGTACCAGGCTGGTGGCCACACAATCTTCCTCCTGTGGCTTCATCAAGGTGCTGAATTTGAAGGAGCTGTGCACGGCTTGGAGGGCGGCGTGCCACAGCTTGGTCAAGCCCTCACGCCCATGGTGGGGTGTAGGAGAAAGTGCACTGGGGAGGGCCCCTTGGGCCAAGATGGGCTCCCAGAGCAAGTCGTTGGGTACCCCGAGCTGCCCAGTTTCTTTGTGGCACAGTCCTCGAGCCAACCCTGCCCTTGCAGCTTCTCAGACTTGGCCTGGGGTCAGTCTTCTGGCAAGTCCCATGTACCACTTGCAGATGGCGGGCAAATATATATGTCAGAAAGGCTGAGCCCTGTGGCTGAAGTCTGATTGCTGTGCTGTCAGTGAGATTAAAAATAGTCAGCTGCAGTCTCAGCCATTTACGTTAAGTGTTTTAAATTTTATTGTGAGTGGGTTGACTTAGCATATTCAGACACCAAACTCTCCATCCTGAAGGAGCTGAACTTCTCTCTTTGTTTATCCCCCTTTCTTAACTTGTTTTTTTGACAATAGTTTCCAGAAAACACATCTGCTACCCTTGGCAACTAAAGGCACCTTCATTTTCAGATAGATTCTGTGTAAATACCAAACAAAATATATATTATAGATGCTTGGCTTGGTTCTAGTATTAGATTTGCCTCCTAAGCTACCTTTGGTTTATGCAGGAGTAAGGGTGTTTCTGCAGATATGTATGATTTTCCATCTAAGTGATATTTTCATATCTAATTGAGGTCTGGTGGCCACCACCAGCTGTCTCTGCTTCTAAGGGCATAGCCTGCAAAATGCAATCCAGAGTGAGTACCATTGCTGTTCATTTGCCAAATAAACAAAAAGTCATAGACTGCATTTTACCTGGACCTTGCTGGAGCTGTGTCAAGCCAAGAGTGTGCTCCCCTGCCCAGCAAATGTGATGGGTACACTGAGCAAATGATTGCAATGAGTTGCTTTCTTCATAAACTTTGTCCTTCTTCCCCTTTGGGTCTTGATTAGCCTGTAAACTTGTCAGGATTTTATCAAGTGCTCCCAGCATCTCTCTGAAGGATTCTTTGTCTGCAGATCTGCTGGAAGCCCATCCAGCTGACTGGAGACAGAGGTTACGTGGTATGCTTCTGTTCTTTGACTGGATTTGTAGCATCCTTCTTCTGGGATAAATATTTGGGTTTGCAGTTTCGAAAATTGCTTACCACAAATATTTGCCTGAAATTTGCCGGTGTAGGGAATGTTTCTTCAGTAAACACATTTGCCAGCATGTTTTCAGTCAGTAAACACTACAGAGGTGTGAACACAGTAAAACTGAAATAATTTGTGAAATAAAATAATTTGGAGAAGGCTGGAATCAACTTTTTGTCTTGTATTTCAGGGAATGCTCTTCAGTTCAAACTTGGACAGGCTCTGTGCAAGCCTGTGGCTTTGGGGGGCGGGGGAGGAAGCATGTTTTTAGAGTACAAGACGCAGTGGTGTGTGCCTGAGCTTGGAGTGTGCTGGCGGTGTACCTGCGCGTGGTATCAACCAGCCCATGTAACTCAGCCAGGCATGAATGATGAATTGTTGTGTTGTGAGGATCCCACAGCAGTCATTGTGACAAGACTTTTGGGGGGGGGGCAGGAGACAGGAAATGGGAGCTATTGCTGTGCTGAGCCCTGACAGAGGTGGTGCTCAGCAGGGTTCGGCACCGAAGAGCCAGTGGGACTTGAACTGTTCCTGCAGTGACATGGCCCAAGAGAGGCAGGCAGACTGATGAAGGGGAGGCCTGATCTTCCTGGTGGGGTGGTAGCCCCTGGCCAGGCTAGTGAGTGCAACCGCACATGTTTTGGGCTGCCTCCTTGTGTCCTTTCCCCACCACTTTGAAGTCCTCTTCCATTTAGTGCTGAGGCACCTGGTCTTACAAATGTTTTTTCATTGTAAGTTCTCCTGCCCTCTTTGGTGGGAGAAGTGCTGCACTGCTGTTAGTTTTTGGAGATGGTTTAACCTGGGGAGGAGACAACAGGCTGGGGTGATGTCTGTTCCCCGATGCTGTCTCTTGAGCGGGGATCAGCTCGTGGTGGGCCAGACGGGGTCATTGCGCCCTAGCGTGGGGGCTTTGCCTTGCCCGGGACTGGCGAGAGGAGAGCATGCCCCAGGAGCTGATGTGTGCAGTGTCGGCAGGCTGTACTAAGGATGTGGCTTGATTATTACAGGTTCACACCCCAGTTTTAGAGCTAATTTGCAAGCTCTAGAGGAGCAATGGCTGGTGGAGGGGAGCTGATATTATTCTTATTAGTACGGGTAGTTTTAGACCAAATTTTCTGTCCTCACTCCCCCTGAGAGTTTGCTGATTTTCAATTAAGAAATGTTGTGACCCAGGTTAGGTTAGATATTTATTTTTGGACATGGGGACATCTTCTCTGAATGGCATGACTAGAAACATGAGCAAGAAATCTTGTTTTCATTCCAGGGTGCTTTGAAGCTTGTCAGGGCTGCTGAAGATAATCAAAACCCCATCTTATTAAAGATCCTTTTCTTTGTCAGTATGTTGTCCACTGGCAAAGTGGGAGGCTCAGTCACTGATGCCAGAGCAGACTGAGGGCTCATAGAGAAGCTAATTATATTTTGCCTTTTTTTTTTCTTTCATTTCAGAAAGACAGAATAGTTGTGAATAAATTGGGAAAGGGAGGTTGAGGAGAACTGAGAGTTCATTAATATTCATATTTAGCCACAAGTACGTAGAAAAGGTGACAAGGAGCTGGCTCCCTGGAAACCTATGCACCTTGGCAGTAGATGGAAAATTGCATTTAATTATAGCTACCTTTAGCTCTGCACCTAATGAGCATGTTTGAAACCATGCAGGGTTCCTGTATACTAAAGGAATATCCAAGACTGAAACAGAAAATGAAAACCTTTCTCCTTCTTCCCTGCTCTGCTGAATTTAAAATAATTCTACCAAGGCCCAGGAGACCAAGTGGACTTTTATTCTTGATTTCCCAGAGATTATAACAGAAACCCATCCAGCAAAAAATATAAATGAAATAAGATGGTCAGTAGGGGGGAACAAGCACATTTTACTGGGGAGTAAAAGAATGGAGACTTATTCCATTCTCACTTTGCCTAGTGAGTACTGCTAGGTGTAGAGGCCTCTTTTTTTCCTCTCATTTCCTGATGATTTATCCCTCCCCCCCCCCCCCCCTTTTTTTTTTAATAGCTTTCAGCATTTTCTTCTTTATTTTATTTTGGGGGAGACTACAATCTGTGGATGTTGCTACCTTGTAGCAGGGGAAGAGAGGCGCCAAGGAGATTTCTTTCACATACATTGCACTTAGGGTTGCTTTAGCATGTTGGTTCCCACAGCAACTTTAAAGCTGTAGAGCCAAATTCTTCTCTGTAGTACACCAGCACAGGCAGAGATTGAAGCCAATGGAGATCCTCCATAGTAATTTGTGTGGGTTTAGAAAAAGCAGAATGTGGTCTGTACCTGGTCTTTCATCTAGCAAAATTCTCATTGCTGGAATATATCTTGAACAAAATATTTGAAGCTGCTTTTAACCTTACAGCAAGGAACTGATATTTGTAGTGCATGCCCAGCAGAAATTACTTTCCTTTCAGTGGCCAAGGTAGGGAAATGAGTACCCTGAACTACCCCCTATATTTTTAACATATATTATATTTTTAACACGTTTATATTTTTGGGCTGCTTCTTACCTTCACCACTTCCGAGGGCAGGTGGAGCAAATCTGATGGTTGGCAATGTGCTGGTTAGCTTACAGCCTGACCTGTGAAAGTCTGCTCAGTCATGGCTCATCCTCTGAGCTGTGTCTGGTTTGGGGTGCAGGGGGAAGGAACTGCTGAGGAAAAGCCATGCACAGAGCTGAGAAGCCAGGGGCAAACCTGTGCAGTGCAGTACCAAGCTGCAAGGTGCAAGGTGATGGGCACAACCTGGCCCTGAATCTCTTGAGTTTAGGCCAGTTTTTTATCAGCTTCTGTCTTTTTTATTTTTTTTTTTTCCCCAAAGTGCCACATTTGCTTATTCCCCACGGGAATTTGGTAAACCTTGGGAGAAACAGAAAATCATATGGGTTTCCATTTGGTCTCTCCCATCTTTGAGTCTATGTATGGAGAGACTTTGCTAACAATTCATGTTTCTTAAATATCCCCATGCTCCTAGCAGACAGATAACTCTGGCGCTTGAGAGATTCCTGATATAAATCTCTTATGGACACACAGCAGTTACCACATTACACGTTTTCTCCCTCCTGCTTCTTTGGCATGCATTTCATGATTTGTTGGTTTGCAGGAACTATGCTCAGCTTCAGAACCCATCCATGCCTTTTATTTTCCTTTCTTACCAGGGATGTTTTCTTCTGCTCCTACTCTTTTTGGATTCATATGGCTTTACTAGCAGCATTACAGTCTGTTTTGGGTGATTTAGAACAGGACAGATAGAAAGGCATAAATATTATTCCCCGACAAATAAGCAAGCCTAGATATGCCTCAAAAACATTTTAAAACATTTTAAACCCTTATTCACAGGCAATTTATGTAGCTGACTACTGGGCAAACATAAATCCCTAAATCCTTCTCTTCCTTTATTTTGATCAGCATTACTTTGTTTTTTCTTCTGCTTTTCTTGTCAGCTTATTTCTAAAGGGCAGGAGGTACAAACATGCTTTCAAAAATCTTGTTATTTTGCTTTTTTAGACACCTGCATACCACAGCAAAATTTTACCTCAGTTGCCACTTATTTTGTGAACTAAAATAGACTTTAATTATGATGAAGAAGGAAGCCCTCTATGCATGTCTGTCTTTAAAGGCACGGTGGGTACCTATGGTTGCATGCTGCTGTCCCTGTGCTATCTTCCATTTATCAGAGTCCAGACCCTTACCAAGCTGTCAGCCGAACAGAGGAGAGACAGAGTGACAGGCATTTCTGAGCAGACTTTGGGATGTGCCAGAGCCCCAGAGTGAGTCATGATGTGTGACAGACATCCAATGTTGTTACCTACAGGTGGAGCTTAAAATGCTGCAGGATGCCTCTTTTTTGGGAAAAATAGCTGGAGAGTGGCAGCCCAGGCGCTGGGAGTCCTGCTGGCTGGTGCTGCAGGGAAGGTATGCTGCTGTATGTCTGGAGACAATCCAGTCCAGTCTGGAGAATGTTTTGGGAAATTTTGCTTTGAATTCTTCTTGGCCTTTCATATATAAGGTCATTGTGATATCCTGCAGTGCATAATGTGCATCACTGCAGTTTGCTTCAGGAATGAGAATGGGCGTCCTTTGCCAGCTACCTGGCTTGCCAGTAATTCTGGTCTGAGGAAGTGTGGGAAAAGCAAAAAATATAGAGTCTGTGCAAATGTGAGTGTTTTTTCCACACTCTTTTTGTTTAAAACTGTGGGAAAAAAATAGAATTTTGAATAATGCCAGAGTTCAGATGAAGCAGTTGAGCCAAAAGAGAAATTATTTCAACTCTGAAAGGCTGCTGCTGAGGAATCTGTGTGCTTCCTACAGCCTGAGTTGTCTTGTACTACCAGATCTTCCTCTAGGAAACATCCTCCCTCGAAGAGCTGAGGTGCTGTAAAACAGAGGTCCTCTGCCCTGCCATGCCATTGCAAATCTTGCCTGCCCCTTGGGGGAAAGGGGACCAGCAAACTAGCACCTCACTTGAGACACTTCAGCAACATTTCCAGTCAAAACATTTTGATTTTCAATGAAATACATGTCAGAAATATTGTCTTTTTGGCTTTCAAAAAAAGTATGTAACAAAAATATTTTGGTTTTGAATTTTTTCCCCCCTTGAAGATGCATCAATTCTGTGGAGGAAGAAATAGGCTTAGTGTTGTTAGTGACACAATTTGCTGTCAAGAAACCAGTTTGTCTTCATGGAAAAAATGTCAATGAGCATGGAAAAAAAAAGCACTTTTCTAGGCAGCAGTCCTGTCATCTGTAGAGAGGAGATGGTGAAGGAAGGTCTGAATTCTAGACCTACTGCATTGTTTTCAAGTCCGAGAAACCTTATGCTAACATGGTCATTAAAAAGTAATGGATTGTCCTGTGCCGTAGCAAACTGGATGCACTCTCCCAAACCGTGAATCCGCACGAAAAAAAACACAACACCATTTTGGGATCTGGGGTAGTTTCTTCTGTTTTTGAGCCTTAAAGCTTATGTTTTCAAACTCCTCAAGGCATACACAGCTGGAGCATTATGAAAAATAAAAATAAAGAGATTTCTTACAGAACAGCCTGAGTTTGTAAAAGCGGCTTCACATGCTTTCCTGAGAGATCTGTGAAGTGGTGCTCTCCTGTGGCAACTGCAACGCACCCATTCTTGCTGTCATTGGTACGATTTTTATAGATTTCCTTTGAAATGCACGTCCTTTGTATGGTATTTTTATCAGTCAGGGCAGCACAATTAAGCTCCAGCAATGAAACAGTAAGGTGAATTTAGATTGTGCCTACAAGGTGATACCCACTGAATGATCTCAAACCACTGTGTAAAAGCCTTAGGAGTACATAGGGAGGTGCCCCTGCAACAATATAGATAGAGTATCAGACTGCATCAGGCGTGGGAATAGCTGTACATACAGAATGTATTCAGCCCTCAGGCACATATCCATATGTTTGGATGCTGGTGGGTGTTTTTTAAAGCTACTGTTTTAAAGATAACAACACAGGTGGCCAACAAGCGTTTGTTAGATGGCACAGCATGAACACTGAAGCAATTTGACTGCTTGTGGGTGAGGAATAGAAGGAGAAGGAGTGCAGGGTGTCCCATCTTTTCTAGATAATGCCTATTTGCCTTAAGAAAGGGCTAATTTTTTCCAGTTAGCTTTGGGGCAGTGCACACGGCTGTGTGGCTGCTGACAGCAGGCTCTTCTTTTAGGGAAAGCAAAAATCTCATTGGATAGAGCCACTTCAGAAGAACAACCCCAGTTTTGATCGTATGTTTTTGCACAAACCATATTTTATGCTTGGGTGCAAAGTGTTATTTTCTTAGTCATTCAAAGGAAATATAAAGAGGGCAGAAGGCATGGGGGCAAGGGATTGTTTTGTGTATTTTTTCTGGGTAATGGAGTTATATTTTGGGGACAGAGTGTGCCATTATAGAACAACTCTGTGACAAGCAGCAGGATGAAGTTGCGCAGCCCCAGAGGTCAGGCGGTTGGTTTGCAAAGGCCACAGGCTCCCCAGAGAGGTGTGGTCCCACACCACTTCCTTACGGGATGACAGGATGATGTGAGTTTTCCCCTGCAGCCAGCCAGCTTCTCTGGGTTTGATTTCCTCCCTCTGCTTCACAGTCACAGGAGCATCCCCTCCAGGAGAACTGGCACTTTGTAAGGGTAGTCACTTAGAGGATGGTAGATATTGCTGGTGCATGCTCAGAAGCAGCTTTACTGAAAGGATTTTGAAGCCACTTTCAATCCACAACCTTCTCTAGGTCTAAGCACAGAAAGCGGTAACCACCACACAAAGGTGGATCACTAGCTCCAAAGGATCTTTTCCCAGAGAAAAATTGTTCTGAGGAACCTTTTCTTCTACAGCAGTAAAGGTAGCCACTGAGCTGAGGGAGACCTGTCTTTCATCTGTGGACAGCTTCTGTGAATAAAAGGACTGTCAGCAAAAAAATCTGGTCTATCAAAACCACTCATACACTCCTAATTCCTTTCCCACTATGCCTCTGGTCCAAACACTACTGAAGCCATGTAAAAACCAGAATTTCTTCAGACCAGCCCACAACTTCTCCATCACATCTCCAGCAAGTACACTCTCATGACAACTTTTTGTTACATCTACAAGATTCATGCCAGTGTTAACCGAGGAAAACAATCCTAACGTAGGTTTGCTGGCTCATTAGCTGTGTGTCTGTAAGGGCATGAGTGACATAGGAGAGAAGTTAATTAAAACAGCTATCTCTGTGAGGAGTGAATGAGTACTGGTGGTCACATAGGGTGGGAATGGGACTCAGGCAATATTAATATTGAGCTATAACTGGGATCTGTAGATGCCTGAGCCAAGCATTAGCAACAGGCCCTCCCATATGTTGAGGGAGTTGTCAGCTGGTGAAGCCAGAAGAACAGAACAGGACCAAGAATTTGACTCCAAACATCAATGTGAATCCCTCACTGGTACTCTCAGCCAAGCTGACCTGCGCCAAGCACATCTGTGCATTGTGAAGGGAAAGCTGTACAGACTGCGATATTTTAACCTGAAGCTATTCAGGAGCTGGTCTGGTCAGTGCTCTGCTGTAAAGACAGCAATTGTCTATCACAATTTGCTTCAAATATAATTGAAACTCAAGGCAAATGAGTGTGACTATGCTGATACTATCAACATGACTGCAAAAAGGTTAAAAAGACAGTAAAACCCAAGCAAACTGGCTTTCTGTTGGAAAGCTGTGATGTGCCACTTGAAACCTTGGGAAAGAGTGAGTGATGCTCAGGCTCCTTCATCTGCCAACTTGCACGGCTGCCCTAGGGACGGCTTCTACGTGGGCTGCGTGGAGCAGAGCAGTGTCCCCTGGGGGGATCTCATGCTATCGAGCTGTAGTGTATGTGGGTGGTCTGCAATAATCATGACAGAAAAGGCACCTTGTGCAGGTGCGTGCATTCACCTGTGCACATCATGGATCATATGTTGTTTTTCCATCCTGTGTTTTGGGTCATTCTGGGAATACCTTCCCTTGTGGGCTCTGACTCACTCTAATTTTTGCCATTTCTGAGTGATGTTTACACTGTTACAGTAAGAAGCCCCTTAAATCTTCACACACTCTCAGGCGCACATGCAGACAGTCCAGCATTATCAAACTCCAATGTGCGGATGTTCACATTTCTTCTCATTAGCGATGTGCAATGTAAAAGGCTTGCCTTGAGTTTCTTGAAGACGGCAGTAATGAAGCTCTGAAGAAATAGTCAGGGGACTGGAGCTAATTAAAATGCAGCAGGGTGTAGAAGTAAAGGTAGCAGCAGCTCGCTATGCCATGTCTCTGGCAATCAGCAGTCCCTAGTTTACCCACACTAATTGACAGGAGACGCAGCGCTACTGAGTGTGCACACAGCTAGCGTTAATGGAGTCAGCACACGCTGCTCTTCCTGCCTGACTTGTCTCATTATCGACCTTGAACTGGCAAAGGTCAGTTGATGGTGCTGCTTTCATCAGGATGACAGGTGTCTGAAGATCTTCTTTTGTAGTATAATAATTTGGCAGTTGTCTTATCCTGTACATGAATTAGTGGTCTGATCCTGAAGAGATGATGGATAAAAAAGACGGGCTCACCATGGTGAGGAGCTAGGCTGTTGTGCATTTGAAAAAAATAACAGGTACTGAAAGTCCTGGAGGAAGGAAACAAAACTATATTGCACGTTTCCCCTTGGAGAAGATAGTGCCTGAAGAAGCAAATAGGCAAATTTTCACAAGCAGAAATGGAGTCGGCCCACTGTTAAAAATCGGCAGCTTGTTTGAGCTGGTTATGAGCACCAGGTGCACCGCTGGCACTCAGCAAACATCTAATAACAATAATAGCAATGGCTGAGGCACCTGCCACCTGCAGTAAGCCACGAGTGACAGCATTCTGGGGGAAATGTCTCATCCGAAGGCAACGCTGTCTCTGGGAGATGCATCATTATTGCACACCGCGCTGGGCTGCAGCTCATGTGTCTTGCTTTTTTCACTCCTCTGGTACAGATGGTCTCAGCAAAGACAGTGGAGACTGACAGAAATACTTCTGTTCCCCCCTCCCCCCCCCCTTCAAATCTGCAAACACAGCATTTTAGAGCATTTTTAACAAATGCTGTGGCTATTTCAAGAGAAGGCCAGCAGGCTCCTTGTCCTGTGGGTCCTCTGGTGGAGCTTGCTGGAGCCTTGGCTTGCATCTTCTTTCCACTCCTATCTTCACCCACGCAAGGTGCATGTACAAATACTGCCATGGTGGCATTTGGCAGCTTGTCTGCGGGCACAAAATAGGGTCAATCAGAGCCTAGAGCAGGAGGGGTCCATATTTCCCGGTAGCACAGACAGAAAAGATCTCATTGCTAAAGAGCCAAGGGGAAAGCCTGGTGGGTTCTGAGGCGTTCTCAAGGCTTGTGTGCTAGACAGTGTTTGTCTTGGCTAAATTAGGGAGGGAAACGCTCAAGCAGAAAGTCAGTGGGAGCCCAGACATGCAAAGCGGCACCTGCAGAGGGGCTCCTTCAAAGAGGCAGGAGCTCGTGCTCCTTGTGGCAGTGTGGGAGGCCCTGGACCTCCTCTGGCTCTGCCAAGGGCAAGGGGAGATGCTGATCTCCAGCCGGTGGTGACTTTCCTGAGGAAGATGGGGCAGCTGAGACCCTCTCCAGAGATGGGGAGGGGAGAGCAAACCAAGCACCGCTTCTCCTTCTTCCACCTGCTGTTTCCCAGGATCTTTTTATAATATCCATCTCTGAAAGCAACTGCTCTTTACTGGCATAATTACCAGAATATTTCTTCATTTATCTGTGATTATAGGGGAAATAAACTATTGTGTGGGGAACAAAATAACCCTCTAACTTGCAAACAATTTATAGCAGCTCTCTTTTTAAGGATGTTTGAAAAAAAATTGTGGGGCAAAGTGCATTTTTGATGGTTGCAGTCCAGCTACAAAGGTAGAATAGTGGAAGCTTTCTACCAGGGCAAGCCTGAGAGGACTGATAGGATCATTCTTTAAATGGAGAAAAATTCTTGTTATTGAGCCTTCCCAATCAAACAAGCTTTCTCAGCTGCCTCTGAGGTGACCACCAAGTGTATGGGCTGCTCCTGGTCTCTCATTCTCCCAGTACCTGCACTGGTGCTGCAGAAACCCCTGGGCTTCCCACCATCCCTGGCACACAAAGGGGCTGTTTGACCCCTGCCCTCAGCACTGTGTCCTCTCCATCATGTCAGGATACTGTCTTCTTCAGGGACACGAGAGCAAGCCTTCACTTTTGTGTTGGGTTGTGAAAGCAATTGTAAAAAAAATGCTAAAAAAGGAAGTGTTGCCTAAGTGCATCCTGAGATCAATAAAGCGTGCAAGCATGGGCTCCTGCTGTTCAGGGCTGCAACAGCCTCTAACCTCAAGCCGGGAGGCCGGGAGGAGCATGTCAGGACTACGCTAAGTGACAGCTGGTAGGACTCCTACATTAATGCAACAAGTAGAGCTCATGCATTTGTACCCAGTAGTCACAGATTCAGGTTCCAGCTGCGAGGGGACTCTCAGGAGGTACCCATCATCTGAAGGAATATTACGTGAGAAAAGTCACGATAAAGGAAACTTTAGGAATTAAGGTTTTATGCCTGGGTTAGCTCCTTCCAACACTGGATCATTCCTTGTTTTGCAGAAGAAGATCTATCCTTTTTTTTTTTTTTTTCCCCAGCAAGAAGAAAATCAATAATAAAGGAGGTGGAAAATGAGGACAGTGACCATTTCTCTCTTGCTGGAGGAAGAGAGATGCTCCCATCCAATCTGAAGTCAAATGAGATAGATTCATGGATCATTTCTTCTTGAAATGAAAAACTCAGCTTAATACTGCTGAAACCAATAGCACAGTGGGACAAGAGTTTCTTTCTCCTTTCTACCAAAGGGTGGTGTGAGGAGTAATCAGATGCGCGCAGAAAGTATAACATGACAACTATGGCAAACACGTGGTTGTATTAATCTGCTGAATCAACCTCAATTCCTATTAACTCCCAGGTTATCTCTTTTCTTACAGAAAAAAATGAAGAATGAGTAAGGGAAAAAGCACCACACAAGTAATCTAGCTGATTCCTTGTTGTCTTTGATGGGAAGGATCAGCTAGGTCCCAAACCCTCCATACTATGGGGATGGCAGTATTCCATAATTGAGGCTTTAGAAGTTTCTAAGGATCAAAATATTTGATTTAAAATGAAGGCACCTGGGGATAATTGTATCTCACAAGAGTGTGTTAAGAACATTTGTATCAGCCATTTGAGAACTTACGCGGTTTGTTCCTGTCCTTTCTCTGTGTGTATGTGCAGGTAGGGAGGTCCGGATTAAAAAGCAAAGTGGCTCTGACAGGACAGCTTTCCTGAAGAGTATTGGGTGAGGCGTCCTCAGAGAGCTGGTGCCAGTTTGTCTTCACTGAGGAGAGAGAAACAAGACCCACGAGCAGTAAAGCAACTTGCGAAAAGGAACCAGAGCTCTGTAAAACACAAATGCAGCAGCTCTCCCACATTGTTTGCACAGCCCTGGGTGCTCCTTTGCAGGAACCTGAAGTGGGAAGAGAGTCTGGAAAAGACTGAGTTGATTGACAAGGAAGGAGGTTCTGCTTTGGGGGTCAGGACTTGGGACGAAGGAGAGAGTAGTAGGAGATAGCAGAGGAAAGGATGACTTGCTGAGGACATAGAACTCAGAATATGGAAATGGAAATGGAGTGCATTTTTTTGTTGAAGTCTAGCTAGTGTGTTGCATTAATGCCACCAAGACCTGAGCTGCGAGAAGCCTTTTGACTCCTACATAAGCTCCCAAGAAACATGGGAAAGTGGACAAAGAGGAGAGGCTTGGAGAAGGTGAAAAAATCTTTTCTCCTTTCTGGCTTGCAGCTCTCTGGGAAAATGACTCTTTTGGGCTTTGGTAGAAAGGATTGGCCACTCCTGTTGTAGAAGTTTCTCTTGCTCCAGAACAGGTTCCCGAGGCAGATGTAGGAACTGGTGGATGCTTCTCTTTAGCCTGTGTTATATGGAAATTCTGACCACACGAACATCCAGGTCTCTTCTGGTTTAAGTATGTTAATTGTTGTCCCTTCAGCTGTTTAAACAGGGAAATAGGTTGGTGTAACCTTTGTCCCTGTGTTCCCGTCTCCCTTAGTGATCCTGATGTTTTCCCTCTTGTGGTTACCCCTGTGGGTGTTGCCTTTGGCTGAGTGCTCTGGGTCACACAGCTTTTGCATAGCATCTGTCTCTTACCAGAGGAAAGAAATTTGTTTCCCTGTTTCTGAGTGCAAATTGCAGAGAATTATTCCAGACACAGGCTAAGACAGGAAGAGTGTCTCAAAACCAGGTTCAGTGAAAAAAAATGAGGAGAGATCAAAACAATATAAAAGGAAATAAACTGGCATCAAAACTCTTTGTGGGTCTCAGGACTCCTGGAGGAGGACAGGTGTCTCGAGGTTGCAGCTCAAACAGTGCTCCCTCTTTCATCAGCTAGTCTTTCAGCAGATAAGGCCTTTTGCTTTACAGGATCTCTTAGCTCTAGTTCACACAACATCAGTGAAAGGTTTTACTCTGAAAGCCTGTCACTTCTGTCTCACAGCTACTCTGGTATGGGCAGAGGTGGTCTGCTGCTACCGTGCTAGTTATGCAGTTATTAACTGTGAACATCTAGGAAATTACATTTGTCCAGATGCGCTGCGTTGGGAGGTGAATCAATCCCTGTCCTTTAGACCACTTAGAAAGCCAGTTAACACTACTCTAGAATGATGATTCTTTTTCCAGCTCCTCTGTCCTGTACCCTTCACTAGAAAATCTTGGATATGTAGTCTGTCTGTTTTACACTGACTTCGAGCAGCATGGAAGTTTGTCTGAATTTTCACACTGTCCTTCAAGAGAAGTGGCTGTTGTTTTCACATTCTCCTGTTAGGAAAGGAACCATCTCTTGTGTTTTAGTCATAGCTTGAAAATTCCCTTATCTTCAGAGATTATTGTCAATGTTACTTACTAATTCCATTCATACCATTTTTGATTTCACAACTGGAAACCCCTAAGTCATAAAAAACAATTTATTTTCTAATCTGGAAAGAGCTTAGAGAAAAATATGCTGTCAGAAGGAAGATGAGTACCATTCTTACAGCTTGTCTGTTTTGATTTTGGGTCCTGTGTTAATTACCATCACCACACTGTAACAGAAATGTTTACTACAGCATACTGTATGGATTTAGTGAAAATCTTTTTTCTAAAATCTTATGCCTGCTTTACTCTGAGATTTTTGCCTGATATGTACAGCAATAGCTATGTCATAGGAAAGGCAAGGAATGTGTAAGGAAAAAAATAAATAAAAGGATGCAGATAAAGCAACCTGCAATGTGCTCCAGTGGTTTTTACTCTGTTTCGATCTGTGCTCAGCTCCAGGAGCATTGCTGCTGGTGTTCTGCAACAGTGTAGCAGACGAGGGAGCAGGCACAGCCATGGTGAAGGCCAAGCTGCAGTAGGAGAAGCAGTAAAGAAACACCTTTCCAAGAGCTTCTCATGCAGAAACACCACTGAAATTTTCTCACTGTATGTGGTTTCTTTTATTGTTTTTATTTTGTTTTGTTTTTGTTTTTATTTTTGTTTTTGTTTGTTGTTGTTGTTTTCCTCTCATCACCCCTTAGAAACCAGAGGGAGGGGAAATATTAATGTTAGAAGTTCAGAGAATGGACTTGCCTGACTCTATGCAAACCTGAATTCACAAGATGCCAACACAGCTTTGCAAATCCAAAGCATTTAGGCATTCTTATCTTCAGAAAAGAATTAAATCGAGACTTTTCTTCTATTTGCCTGTTGCTGCTTAGAAGCTAATACCAAGAAAGTCATTTTAGCAATTGATTTTTTCTTTTTTTTTTTATCACTCCTTCACATACACCTTTTTGTGGTCCAGATTTTCTTCCGCATTTCACATTTTCAGGAGTTTTAGTCTATTATATAATGGCATAATCAAGCCAAAGAAAAAGGTAATGCTTCTTTTCTGTATGCTGCAGTTGAATAAAAATAAGGTCATGGCAGAAAATCAGATGAGACCTAAGGAATATATAAATCACCTGAAAAACCCGTACGAAAATTCATTTTTAAATCGTTCAACATTCTGAATGACTACAAATACTTGCAACATGAAAAGTCATTGAATGTTTTATCAGGTTTATTTATTATTTGTTTTCCAGATTCCAGATTTCTGGTTCTTGTAGCTGGACTTTGTGCTTATTTCAAAATCTCCTTTGCTTTGGATATGTATTTCTAGTGATCTATTTGGGTGGTCCAAAGCCAGATGAAGTCAATAGAGGTTATTTCCATTAATTGTAACCTGTAAAGATGATGTTTATATCCTACTTAGTGGTTTGGAATCTGATCTTCTTTATTTGCAATGCAAAAAAGTGTCTAAGTCACATTTATACTTCATTTATACTTCTAGTTTTATTAGTTTCTTTTGAAAAGAAGCTATCTTCCTTTCGGTGTAGTCTATCTTTTATGAAGCAATCACTGCTATACCTGGACGCCAAGAAAACGTATTTTCTGTGGTAAAGGTTTAAAGGAAATAGAAATAAGCATTAAAAGTGAACTGACTGGACTAAATAATTACAAGAAGTGTAAGAATTCTCTCCAGCATAGAGATAGACCCAAAGTTTGAGATTCAAAGAGGATCATTCCATTTCAGAATAAGAAGGTTTCTGTTTTTGCCTGGTTCTTGCAGTGCTCCTTGCTTGCTGCTGTAACTAGATGCAGAAGAATGAATATACTGGGAGGAAGAAGACACCTCTGGGAAGCACTTCTTGGCTAAGTATGAAGTGCCAGGAAAATATACTTGTGAGATTATATCCTGGGGGCTTTGCACCCTTAATCTATTTAAATTACAGAAGAACACTGAGACTTTGAGGGAGCTCATTGTGTCTCAGCCTATGAATTTCTCATATTCCCACCGCTACCAATAATCACATATGGAGAGAGTAGTTCTATTACAAGTACAGTCTGATCTGAAGTTCTTATCTGGGCTTCATCATTCATTTGCAAAATAGCAGCCTGAGGCATGTTCCCCGCTTTCCTGAAAGATGCCTGAAATGACTCCCCTTTTTCTGTTCAAGAGGGAAAACAGGCAGAGAGAAGAGGAAGATAAGATAAGAGAGTTTGGTTTCTCTCCATTACCCAGTGGGAAACTGGGTAATTGTAAATTTGTAAATTGGTAAACTGGGTAAATTTGTATTTAGATGTTTGGCTCTTTTCCCTTTTTTTCTCGGAAGGGGAGCTATCAGGAAGGGAAAGGAGAGACACTTGTTCAGTCTGGTCTATGTCCTATGGCAATGTGTGACTGGGTTAACTCTTCCCGACTATAAGCAAAGTAGAAAGCCAGCTGCTTTCATTTCCAGCCAGTCAGCCTGGCCACAGTTCAGTTCCAACAGAAATACATCTTGTTATAAGAGAAATTAACCACAAAATATTGACTGTGTTAAAAATATTACAGATAGAGTACAGAACAACCCCTATTAAAGGGACTATATATTCCAAAATGGTGTAGCAATTTCTTTGTCATGGTGGCAGATTCCAAACGGCAGCTTCCTTTAACTAAATCAACACCAGAGAGATCATGGCTTGACCTTTTTGACCATGGTGGTCCAGCAAAGAGCCATCACAGCTATGATGTGTCCTTTCCTCTGTGGATTTTAGTGTGTGTTTGGTTAGGCTTTAATTTGTTGCTGTCCACCAATGTTCTCTTATAGCAATCTGGAGAAAGAAAGTCATGTTACAAGAGTTACCTTCTTGGAGCTCTGTCTGAAATCAGTGAGAACTGAAGGTAAATCTGTGCCTCCAAGGTACAGTCATAGAGAAGGCACCGTGTAGCATCCAGTTCTGCCATGACTGCTATGTTATCTTCCTCTGCCTTTGCTAGGCCCTCTCATTAATTCCTGAGAGCCTATTGTCTAATACACATTCATCACAAATGACAGTGGTAGCACTAACCTTAAGGTAAAGAGGAAGTCTGCACGCAAAGGAGTACAAGAGACAGGGAGAGAGAGGGAAGGAATAGTTTTGCTGTGAGCATTAATGCAGGTGTGGTGAAGTCACTCTGTTGCTGTTACGAAAACTCAAGGGTCTCACTACTGTGTTTAGACAAGACCCCAGAGACCAACAGTAACTTTTCTTGTGGGGGGGTTAACTGTAAGCAGAGCACCACTTCCCGTTTATTCTCTGTATGGGATGGTTTAGGCAGAAAAGCCAGAGAGGACAGGTTTTAGGTATAATTCGCTTCAGTGCCCAGGTAGGGGGTAACCCTGCTCCTGCCTTCAGGCAGGTTGGACTTGTGTGGGGCTGAATGCTCAGTTCTTTGACTCCCCTTGGCCCCATCTCCCTGGGCTGCTGAGGGCTTCTTGTCTCTGATCTGTTGAGGTCCTTGCTGAAAGCTGTTCTTCCTTTTCCTGCACAGAGGAATCATCAGAACATGTCCTGGGGTGAGTGAGATATTGCTTGGGTGGACCTCAGATTTCAACTTCACTCCTTTGTTAGGAGTGCAATTTGTTTTCTGAAGAAGATTTTGGAAGGTAGATCAGATCATCCCTTAAAAAGAGCTATTACAAGGCTAAAAGAGTTCCAGCAAGGAAGATGGTAACATCATTCAGCAAAAAGGGATCCTTACCAGACTCTCAATTACAACCATGCAACTTCACTAAAAGCAACAGAGCAGTGCAGGCATAAGAAATGGACAGTGCTTTCCATTTAACTTTTGAGGCTGGCAGGAGCTGAGCCAAAGATTTACAGTTGTGGATATAAAGTGTCGGGGGTTTGGGTTAGACCCCTCTCTCTTTTCCATTTGGATGCTCAGGCAGCTGGTCATGACTTTATTATGTTTAGTGATACTTCACCCCCACCCCCAAAAAAAAAAGATCCAGCTGATGTCAGAGCTGCTGTGAGCTGGATGGGGCCAGGCAAAAATTCTGCCCCTTTATCTTAACCTTTATCCATCTGGGGACTTTACGCTTTGAAGAGGAATATCTTGCTTTTCTACTCACTGTATACTGATAAAGCTATGAATTGACTCCTTTGCTCTGAATTTTCAACAGTTCTGTTCTGTTAAAGATCACCTTTCTTCTTTCCCTTCTGCTCCTGCTTCCCTCAAAGTCCCCTGGCCATGATGAAATAACATCGGGCGTGACCCAAGAAGAAAGTGTATGTGTGCTTTGTGGCTTTCCTATGCATTCATTTGGCATTGAACTCTCCATGCAAGAAGAGAATTAAAATTACATGAAATTAGATTTATTTTTTCTCCTCAAAGTTTCCCTTTCTGAACTCCACAAAAGAACTTCAATTTTTCTTTTTTTTTTTTGCTGAAGTTGTCTCCCTCAGGGCAAAGCCTATGGGCCGTACAGGATTGAGTGTTGCAGTACTGCAGCATGCGTTGAAAATCATCCTAGCACACACTTGGGGGCAGTTGTGTTTTTCTGCGATTCAGTCAAGCAGCTCTTTAAACTAGGAATCATTATCTTTGATTCTAATGGCTAACATGATGGCTAACGTGACAATTTGGGTGATAGTTACCTCTTGCTGCCTCGTGTGAATGCTAGATAGTTACCATACATGTGTGCCTGCAAGAGCAATTGCCTGTTTTTTCCCTCTGGTGTTCGTGTACAGCTGTCAGAGACAGGGAAACAACTTCATTGTAAAAAAATGTGTAAACAGTTTGAATGTGGTGAAAGTACTTATGGTTTCTTATAAGCTGAAAACAATATCAACCCATGACTCAGAACAAAAGACCGAATTCTAATTCAAAGCATGTATGTTTGCTAATAGGAAAAACTGAAAGCTGTCAAAGGAGAAAAATAAACAGAGGCCCAAAAGAAACTCGGAAGAGGCGAAGGGAGCGGAAAATCAGCCAGAGAAGACTTGCCTGCACCAGGCTCATTTTGCTGCACAAAGCCCACTCCTGCTGTCGCTGGCCCGGCTTTCCTGGCAGCGGCAGCGCTGGGAACTCTTGCCTGATGGGCAACTGCTGGCTGCTTGTGCCGCTTCCTGGGCATGGCTGGGGTTTGCTCCCTGCTGGCTGTCTCAGGGCTGTTCCCTCCGTGGTAGTAGTATCAATGGCAGGAAACTTGAAGGATAGATGCTAGCTTTAGGCAAGGGCTGATCCAGGCTACCTGTCTGCAGCTAAATCAGCTGCTGCTTTGTGAGGCAAGGAGCTACCCAGATGCTGCAGGAAAGGTTCCTGAGTTCAATCACACCTCCTTCTACTTTCCTGAATTCAGTAGAGGGGTAGTGGTTATAAACTAGCAAAAAGCATCAGTCCCTTGTGCCTGTGCCTGGTCTGCTCAAGTTAATTCATTTTTTGGCTCATTGCATTTTCTGCCCCATTACTAATTGCCTCTTGGGCTCTACTCATTGCCAGAGTTTTCTGTGACCATCAAAACAACACTAAACAAATGAATGAAATAAAAAGTAAGCCTTCTTCAAGTGCCTTCCCCCAGCCTCTTGTCTGTGTTAGTATTCCAACTGCGCCCAACAGGTAGGCGTCTGCACTCATGTTATCTGTATTAATTAGACTGTAATACCCTTGGCACAAGACAAGGACAGGGACGCAAGAGAGTATCTCCTGCAGCTCTCTGATAATTTATACCAACTGAAAGTCTGCTGCAATATCTTTTTCTAGTGCCACATGTACCAATAGTGATGCATAAATAAGATTAATTTTTATTAGGCATTTTCTTTTCCTTCCAACTAATTAGCCCCTTTTCCACAATATCTGAGCCCTACACAATATTTAATGAATGCTTCACAGCAAACTTCAGAGGCAGAATTACTATTATTCCCAGACAGACCGGTTGTGTTGCCCATGGTGATGGCCAGAAATCTCTGATGGAGAGAAACATGAACTCAAGTTTCTCTTTCTCAAGGTCTATGTCAGTGGTCTAACCGCTGAACCCTCCTGCTTAGCAACTACTTCTTCAGTGTTTATTGCTTCCTGGCTCTGCGCACCTGTATCTTATGCTGAACTTACCTAAATCCTTCTGGTATAAAACCTAACGGTTGAAACAATCTATCCTCCGTATTAGGTTTCTTATCCTTGCAAAATCAACATTTCTTACAATCAGAGGGAAAAGGAAACATGACTGACTTAAGGGATAAACTTGCCATGTTTTTCATCATGGCTGATTATTAATATAATCAGTTCAGTAGCAGAAGTACTGCAGTTGTTTAAGCCCAACGTGGATTAACCTTGGGCTTTGCTGGACCAGACTCCGATGGATCCTCATCCCATGTTCATGTTACTGTAACGGCAGGTCAGGTTTCATTTTGCAGCCATTAGTTCTTTGATAATCAAAGCTCCCGCCATCCCGCATCCTGAGTGGGGGCAAGGGAGGGTGCTGGATCCATGCGATCCCAAGAGCAGCTGATGGGTGGGCAGAGGCTGCCCAGAAAACAGCACGTACCAGATGCTGGTGCACTGGGCGTCTGGGGCTCTGCGTGGGAGACCCCAGGTTAGCCTTTGAGGCAGGATGCAAGTTTGGTCAGAGTAGGGCTTTTTGTCCCTGCTGCTCTTGCTGTGCTGTTAACACCGTGTTTGGAGCCACTTTGGGAACTTGCACCATTGCCAAGGTCTTCACTTTGCCGCATTCTTCTGGTTAATAGAAATATTTAGCTGAAGCATGAAGGCATTGTATTTTCAAAAGGAAAACACACAGAAAAAGGTCCGATCTTTTTTTTTCTTTGGGCCTGATTGTCTTTGCTTGTTTATGGCTGCCACTAATTTGCTCGTTTGCTTGCTGGAAAATAGCTAATTAAAACCCACTTCAGCTAACAAGCTGACTGGGACCATGCAAATGTCACTCTCTGCTGTCTGCTATTTTCGTTTATACTTTACATTATTAGTGTTGTTTTTCCTCCCTCCATAGTAATAAACGCAAGGATAGATTTAGTACCCTCTTCACAGGTGTGTGCTTGTACATCAGCACATCATCCCGAGAAAAGTGCTGCTGTTTTACTGCACTTCAGTACTTTGAGTGTTATTACCCCTGACAGTTAATGGTTTCAGACTACACTGCTTGTTAGCACTAGATTCTGAACAGCTTCATCTATCTTTTTGTTTTTACACTGACTGGTCACATTAAGTATATGTGTCTGAGCTATTAGTCCCGTCTGTTCATTGCATGCATTTCATTTGGTGCGTTTTTTCGCTAAAATTAGTATGTATGTCATCCATATACTTCAACACATCGACTTTTGTTATAATTATGCTGTCATCATTTTGCTTCCACACACTTGCTAATTTATTGTAGCTAAATTAGACCTAATATTAGCAATTTTGCAGCTGTTCTCATAGACCACGCTCAGCCATATATTTGTACATTGTTTGGTAATTGGATTTGAGGACTCAGGAATGGACTATGGCACTCTTTAGAAACAAGGGAAAGATTTGAGGAAATGGGAGAAAAATAAAAAATATGAGTCCCAGAAGAGGCTTGTGAAGGGGTGAATTTCTAGAGCCAGCTTAAAAGGTTTTCACATGGCCAGACAAATCAGAGAGTTAGTGTACCAGATCACAAACTTTCTAAAAGGCATGTCACATTTAGGCAGAGGATTAGTCATTCCCCCTGAATATGCTTTTTAATGTAACGGGACTGGACTATAAAAAATCCTTGGAGACTTATGGAGGGAAACAGTTCTTACTGCAGCATGTTAGAAATCTCCAGGAAAGGATCTTGGCATCAGGGGAGGCTACACTGAGATGATTTCTTTAGGCTGAACTGTAGGTAGAGATGAAGGAAGGAGGGAAAATGGTATTGTTTAGGAGTGCTAGCTCCCCATTGCTGGATACTGGCACCCATTTCTTGTTGCTTAACCATCCTCTCTTCAGCTGATCCCAATACAAGCAGAGAAG
The DNA here is from genome assembly GCA_013399115.1 of Anseranas semipalmata. NCBI lineage: Eukaryota > Metazoa > Chordata > Aves > Anseriformes > Anseranatidae > Anseranas > Anseranas semipalmata. Next base: position 745,905 of record VXAA01007012.1, read on the forward strand.
AATTTTTTTTTATTATTTTTTTTAAATAAGCAGATCAGATTAGGAAGGCAGAAGCTCTCATGTATCCTTCCTGGGGACAAATTATTTTATTATTAAGGGGGTACAACTCCAACAAACAAAATTATGAGAGCCCATCATTGACTTTAAAAGGCTTTTTTTGTAAATCCCTTGGCCTTTTTGTAAATAGTTTTCTGACATGATAGAAGACAAAATTGTGAGGGAGACTGTTCAGACTGAAACCACAGAATCAGCTAAATTCCCAAACCAACAGAAGAAACTTAATCACTGAAGAGCATACCCTTAACCAAAATGGAGCTAAATGCTCTCTGCTCATGATACATATCCACCTGCTTAATAGTAATATTGTAATAAGATACAGTGCTACTGGCAGATGCACATGCAAGTTTAAAAATAAGACAGTGAAATTAATCAAAAAAAGGGTATTTGCTCAGCTCTCATCTATAACACAGAGTTCTTTCCAACTCACTGCAAGCTGTTGCAGCAGGCTGCATTCTGCTCTGCTTCTCTATCGGCCAAAGCTTAATTTCTGTTTGGAAAAGAATAGAGCAAAGTGACCTGCCAAAAAGTAAGGTGGCATAGGCCAAGTCATGTAAGAATTCAGGCCCTACAACTGCCTTGTGCAGGAAAGGAAAGTGAAGGCTAAAAGCCAGGCCGTTCAACACATTTTAAAATGATTGCAATGCATAAAAAATATTTTAAAGAAATCCAATTTACACCCCCCCACACACACAAAAAATGCCATTAATAACCAAATGCTTGCCAGATGATATTCTCTTGTCCTGACAAAACCTTCGTTATCCTTCCGTTCCTCCCAAATGTCAGGAAAATAGGTGGGTAGGCCTTGCAGCAGCCTGAACATCTACTAGATGCAGCGACAGAGAAGTTGTTTTTTTTTGGCTGATGTTCCCAGAAAATGTTGTGACCACAATCAGCATATCCTACAGGGAAGAGGGAAGTATGTGCTTTGTTCATTTATTCTGCTTTTTTTCTTTCTTTCTTTCTTTTTTTTTTTTTTAATTTTATTTTATTTTTATTTCATTACAAAATTTCCTCTGGGCAAACTTCTCTTGGAATCCTTGATGTAGAGACCCAAACAGGTCAACTGCTTTCTGGTGGCTATCACTTGCACTCCTTGCCCCATAGCTCATCCCTAATTTTGATGTGATTTCTCACCCTTTGATCTTTTTCCTCTGTGAGAGATGGTTTCTCAAGTGGAGCTATACGGTGGCATTTTTAGCTTTTTTGTTTTTTCTCCAGTAATTCACAGTTATGATTTATATTGCTGAGCAGTGTAGAAATATGTGTGCAAAAAGCACCCACAGAAGAGGATCAGATATATTATAACATACATTTCAAGGCAAGCAGAAAAAGGAGAGATTTGGCAACCTTAAGGCTTAGCTTGTACATACTCAAAGTACATACATACAAAGTTTTTGTTTTTAGTACTTCACTGTAACATCTTTTCTATCAAGCTGTTAAAGACCTACTAAAAGGGTACAAAACGAAGTCATTAGCAGAAACTTGTTTAAGGTCTCCACACACATATGTGCTCTTCAGGTAGCTGGCTGGGCAGTGCTGTGAGGTTCTTATTTGGAAGCTAAAGCAATAAATGTCATGTCAGGGGCCAACTGTCTGTAATCACAGCTAGCAGGTTGAACAGACTTGTGAAAATATTTTCTTTATGTGAAGGGAGACGCTGCACACTTTGCCACAGCAGAAGTTGCTAAACCTAATGTAATATGACAAGTCCTTTGGCAGCAAAAGCCACATTTAATAGACAAACTGCCTGTGAAATGGGAAAGACAAAAGCAGTTTTCCACACAAATGTCATCTCCTCTTTTGCAGTATCTCTTGCCTCACCCTGCTCCCACACCCTTTGTTTTCCAGGTGACATTGGTCATGCAGTGTGGTCTCCTTCCATGTCATCCTCGGCCACCTCCCCTTCAGGTGCCCCAGGACTTGGCCTTTCTCCGTCTACAGCCTTGCTAGTGATGCCCACCTTAATATGCCATCCTTGTTCCTAGAAATCCAGGTGGCAGGGCAAGGGGTGCCCATGTGCTGGGCCTTGCTCTGTTGGGAGGAAATTTGGGCATGGAGGGGACCAGGCACACCCTGATGGCTCCACAGAAGCCCCCTACCACCCTGCAAAGGGCAAGAGGAGTATATCTCTTCCACCCACTGTTATCTGTGGCAGCTCACCATGAGATTTCCCTACCAGATGGGTGGTCAGAAAGCATCCTTGAGTCAAAGGCAAAAAGGTGAACCGTCCCTGTGCAAACAAGAGTGGAGTACATACATACCCTCAGTCCCTCTCTGAAGCTTTTCAGTCTAATTCTCCACTGGTCTGTCTGGTGGAAGAGGGTGGTGAAATACAACCTGAGTCAGAGGTCTCTGCTTGCAGCAGTGTGATAGCATTTTGCACTCACTCTGCACCGATGTAAATCATTACATGAGGTGTGAGACAGTGGAGAATCAGGCTCCCAAGGGCTTCTTGCAAGATGGCAAATAATTAATGACTGTGCAACATGAGTGCAATAACAGTAACAGTGAAATCAAGACTTCCCCTTGCAAAACAGTTGTTCAGTCACTGAACTAACAAACCATCAGTTTAAAAAGGAGATTTCCATAGAAAAGTTCCCACCAGTACCCAGGGTATTTTCTGGAGTGGCTTTGCATGAAATCAAAGTCACTCTTTTGGGCCAGAACATCTTTAGTACCAAGACACATTCAGGGGAGAAATAAAAGGAGCCCATCAAGAACTGTGCTTCCTCTTCCTAAGAATTATTGTTGTGCTTCATGATGACTAGCAATAATTATTTGAGGGCCTACATGGAAGTGCAACCTTCATTTACCTATCATCCTTTTTTCCCTATCTCTGCAGGACTTCTCTCCCCCTTGGCAACCTCCTTTTTCGTCAGGGGCCTTTGGGTGGCCAGCTATGTACAGAGTCCATCTTCATTGATCAGTATGAGTAGCTCAAAAGGGACAGGCACAGAGGCTCACACTAATTTTCTGACATTTTTTCCATTGAATGCTCATGGATTTGGTCTTACAGAAAAGCAACAAAGAAATAAGAGTAAGTGAAGGATTTTAAAGCTACTGCTTCCTTTCACAGTTTTTTCAGCAATTTGGCTTCTTAATGAAGTGATGTCATTAGGAAGATAGGAATAAAGCATGTGTGAGGGTGTATGAAGGGAGGTAGGTCAAGAAAGACTCTGCAGCAGGATGCCAGGCTGGCATTTCTTACTCTTGACTCATTCCCCTACATGTTACTCCATATGAAAGAATGCAGTGGCAGCGATTGGGAAAGCAAGTGTAGCATCCCTTGAACCGCAGATTGTTTCTATGTTGCTGTAATAGATAGATGAACTGAATTAATGGTGAGAGTGTATAATGCTCAATTTCTTTAGGGTTGTAGCAGGGAAAAGCAAGGAATAAGTTAGAAAAGACTCCAGGCACAAGCATTATCAATGAGAAAAGTAACATATCGGTACTTGAGGTAACAGTGTTTGTTTGACTTAAAAGAATGATTTAAGGATACTAAGGAATAAAATCACAAGCAAAGTACATTTCCCTTCAGGTTTTATCTGACATCAGGCTTTGCTGTCCTTGTTTTAAAATCAGGGTGCAGACATTTCCAGCTCCCTCTTTTCTCTCTAGGTGTTCTCCAGACTTCCAGGTTCATCTCACTCAAGAGCACAGCACATTGGTTCCCCACTGCTTACATCTATACCACTATCTATAGCTTATTTGAAGGCCAGTGGTCCACAGAGTTTGACGCTGATGCAGGGCAAGGTTTGTATTAAGGTCTCTGCCAGCAGTATATCAGTGCAAACTAAAGCTGGAAAGTGCAGGAACAAATAAGCAAGTTTGAGTTGATTCATATTTAAATCACATCACCCACTCATAACATTATTTTCACCATGATGGCTTCTTAAGCAGTGTTAAACCTGTTCTCTCAGCCCACAGCTGCACATTGGAAATGATATTTTCAGAATGGCTCCTAGTCACTTTCAATGGGCACATAGATTTATAGCTTCTGCTGCAGAGGTACTATTTTTTGCTGACCTTGCTTTGCTTCTTAAAGCTCAGGTGGACCCTGAAAACATTTCATATGCTGCACTGGTTAAAGCAATAGCATTAATGTTACCATCTTAATATTTTAGAGATCTGTAACTGTATTGTTTTTACCAAAGGAATGACATTCATTTTGGATATACATTTTGTACATAAATGTATAATAAATTGTTTAGTAATATTAGGGAAGTAACTTTTTTTTTTTTTTTTTTTTCTGAACAAACCACCCAAATGACTGAACCAGTGTAGTTAATTAGAATCGATCTCGCATTTTAGCACCAGGAAGTGCATAATGGAAGATAAGATTGATTGTAACTTAGGATCACTTCATTTAAAGACTACTAATAGGCTAAAATGACAGAACCAATCTAAAATTATAATTTCAGAATCAATATAATTTTTATAACGTTGTCAAATCTAAAAAATTAATCTAAATTTATGTTGTGAAACCAGCAAATCCTTCTTAGCTATTATAATGAAATGAACCAACATTTTATTATATTACTTCTTTAAATAGAAAAAAAAAAAACCTTCTTTATTGGCATGGTATTTATTGCAGCAGACTAGATAACCAGGCTTTCACTTTGGGAGGTATCTGTTCATTTCCTGCTTGGGGTGAGAGTAGGAATGGACTTTAACCTTCCCTTTTTCCATCATAGACCCATTTTTCTACATTATTAAACCACCTTAAAAATGTGAGATCAGGCTTCATTTCAGAAGAGACCAGGACTAGAAGGAGACTAGCACTTCAGGAGGGAATTCAGGTTTGTTAACAAAGCTGTAGTAGAAGCATATGCCTCCTAGTTCTGCACTTCTGTCCCTGTGCCGTTAGAAGAAACATGGATCCAACTTTTCCAGAAGAAAGAAAGGGACAGTGGTGGTAGCCTAGAGACCAACATTTTTCTTTCCTTACTTATTCATTCTGGGAGTAGGGCCTGACTAAAAACCACACTGCGAATATTGATAATACTAAGGATTTTGGTGTGTTCTGCCACTGCCGAAGCCAAAAAAAATTGGCTAGCACGGCTTAATGCACATCGCTGTTTCTTTGAATGTCAAGCATTCAGGGTGCTCCCCCTAATTTCTATTTTTTTTGTAGTAATTTCCTGTAGAAGTTGAAATGACTTATCTCCTGTAAGTTCATAACCACTCTTGTATCCCAAGCTGTGTGGTGGTCAGTGGGCAGAAGTGGTCCCCCGCTGCTTCCAGTGGCAGGGCTCACCTAGGGCTGTGGACCGTGCCTCTTCCGCTTGACCTCCTTGGCACTAACAGATCTTCTGGGAGCTTTAGCAGCCATATGATCACACAGCTCTGGCCACTGCAGATCAGGGCTCTTTGCACCCTTGAGTTCCTCCTGAAGGCCCTCATGTCCCTCTCGAAGAGACATGGAAGCACTACTAGGGGAGAACAGTGATGCTGCTCGCCAATAACCTCTGAGTCGAGTCAAACCACACTCAGAGTAGTGCCTCACTGTGAATTACTTCTGTATGCTTTCTAGCTGGTGTTAATGTCATTGGTAGTAGCCTTCAACGCTTTGCGTTGTGTTGCCTTAGGATGAAGCTGTTCTTTCCAGTGGTAATTGCCCTATACAACCTCCTTCTTGTTCATGGTAGGGGCCAGGCTAATGGCAGAGTTTCCTTGTGAGTGCACAAATACATGTGAACTGCTCCCAGCACTGGCTGTCATCACTCAGCACTGCACACGGGCAAGTGCTCTGGTCTCACTGAAATTGGGGGAGCCTTGGTGCAGATTTCAGTTAGGCTACAACTGTGCTCCAGCAGCCCCGCATTTAGTAGAGGGGACTAAGGTGTGTCCAGAGAAGTTAGCTGGAAGGCCACCATCCCTATGTCTCCAAAGCAGCTGTTTCTCCTTTATTCAAAAGGAGCCTGGAAAAGCAGGGCAGGATGTCCTTTTAGGCAAAGCAATTCCCTGGCCCCTGCCCAGGAGCAGTGGTGATGCACAGGCCAAGCCCATCCTGAATTCATTTTGCAGTGATCTGTAGGTGAGGCTGAGCATGTCTAAGCGGGACCTGCACGCAGGAGCTGACCCTGAGACTGCAGTAATTACTGCAGGAAAGAGCAGGAGAACACATATACCGAGACCCCAAAGAGCACTTTGGAGAGCTTTGTGTTTCTTGGAGGTTTAATGTATTATAATCTGATTCGGCACAAGCCATGCTGGGAATAAAAGAGAAATGCAGAAAGACTAACGATTTGAAGGACAGGGGGAAGTGGAAAGAAAACAGCACTTTTAAGTGCATTTTTTCCCTTTTATGCAAGATCTGACTGGGACCAGGCAGAGAGAGCAAAGAGCTTCTGTGAGTTAACACAAAAGTGAAACAGTACTTTAAAGAGGCTTTATTTGCTCCTTAGAGTCTTCTTTTGATTTTTAATATCTCTGAGACTTGTCAGGGAGAAAACAGACAAAGACATCAGATTCTGGGTCTTGAGCAAAGCTCCAGGACTTGAGGCTTCACAAAATGAAAAAAAAAAAAAAAATCCAGAAAAAAAAATTAATGACCTTACCCTTAAGTGCTGCAAAAAGTCAAACAAAAGCAAGCTGGTCCATGCACTATCGAAGTCTCCTGTGTTGGCTGGACCAGTGCTTCAGGCTGACCCCAACATACCTCTATATTTCCAGTTTAATTATTTCAGCTGGATCCAGAAGGAAAGTGAGTGGGGAGTAAGCCTGGTTCAGGGCCCTGGGCCCACAGCCTGCATCCAGGTCTCTGTGTCCAAATGCTGGGTGTAGGTATCAGGGGGCTTCCTGGCTCTACCAGGCCTTGCGAAGAATGTGGTCTTGGTTCAGTAGGCCTGTAGCTGAAAAGCCTTGAAGCCACTTCAGCTCAGTAACCAAAAAGAGAGCCTCAAAGTCTGCAAGAACCCTGCAGAATGTGGTGTTTACAATGGGACATAAAGAAAACAGGTGCTTCTGTTAAGTCATCCCAGACCATGGAGGAAGCGAGTGGTCTTTGAAAGGACAGCTCCATTTGAAAGCAGCCAGTGATCACTGCAGAATGTTTAAAAGAAAGACATCTATTTTCTGTTCATTTTCTATTTATTTTCCATTGATAGCTTCATGAAGAACAGGCTGCACTACTCTAGCCTAGAGACTGCAAAAATATTGGCTGTGTAAACACCATAGGCCTTAATTTGAGTCAAGCATTGGAAAACTTGGGTTTTCATAATTATGGGTGGAATTCATTGTGATAAAACATAAAAGCAGCTTGTGTTTCTAGGTTAAAAGTCACTAGAGTAACTTGTGAATTTGTCCATATTTATTGCCTTATTTAGGATAAGGAAGTGACTGCCATGAAAAGAATGCACAGAAAATACATTGAGAGGGTTAGCTATTTTTAAGCTGTTGATTTCTGGTGAGTGTGAATCCTATGTCCATTACTTAATCTGCAAGACTGCTACCATTCTTCCCAGTGAGGACTCCCACACATATCCTGTTTTTCACATTTCTGCGAGAACATCTGTTTGCGGTTCCTCCAGCGGATTTTGAAAATACAAAAGTCACTCATGCCGGGGTTTTCCATCATGACCCAAAACCTGAGACTGCCCATTCCAGGAGAAGACTGGGTGACTTTGGCCATCCAGAGGACCTGGATATGTCTACTGGAACTTTTGACTCTGAAGGTGGAAACTGAGGCAGGATAAGGTAGAAATGACCCTTTGCTAGTATGAGGACTTTCAAGACCTCAGCAAAAGTAGGCTTCCTTTTCCAGCAGGTCCATCAGAGGGAGCAAACAGGAAAGATGATGGTCTGCTCCAGCACACCCAGCCTGTAACTAGTGTAGCAATCCTGCTTGGATCCTGACTTCTGCTCATGCTCCTACTGCTTACCTACAGATGTGTGCATTAAGAACATCAAGAAAAGAAGCAAAAATTTAAAACAGTGTTACTCTCTTTATATGTATATATTTTTTTTTCCTGAAGAAACACTCATGTTTTCCTTTAAAATGTGAGTGTATAGACATGGAAGGGAGAAACCAGTTTTATCAGCAGTTCTCAGAAGACAGCAGCAGTCCCCCTCCTGCTTTGTGCCAGTCTGTCAACTCTAGCTAAAAAGACAATCCAGGGTTGAAAAGCATCACAGTCCCAAAGTTGTTATTGAGTATGATTGACATAACCATCACTTCTCTGCTGCATCTGTAGAAGAAAAAGGTTCACTCTGTAGACCACCCACTTCAGAGAAAAAAAATACACTGCATGCTCCTACATTCAGCAAGATGTCTGAAAGCATTTGTATCTTCAGTCTGATTGCTAGGCTGAACAACTCTGGCAAAACAAGAGCTGGTCCCAGACCAGCTATCCTCTGCTGCAAGAAAGTCACTTCAGGATGCTATGAAGCCCCTAAGAAAGCAAGAGTTTTATGCCCAGGAGTTTTCTCTTACAAATTATTTAATTGGTAGGAAAAAATGATTTTTCAAACCCCAAACCTCCTGCAGGTGTCTGTGTTTTATTTTCAATATGGATAGAACTTCTCTTCCAAATGAGGTGGAGAGCCTCTTTCACCCTGAATGAGAGCTTGAGGTGTTAGTCGCTTGATGGAATGACTTGAGTCTCAATCTTATATGTTGCAAATATGTGTCTGAAGCTCCAAGTGGGTTGTTATTCTCAAGTGGGTATTTCCCACCCTGTCCTGTTGCATCCCAGATAACAGTTCTCCAGAGCATTTCTGAATATTTTGAAATGGCAGGAGAGTCTCCCCTCCCCCCCCGCCCCTTTTTTTTAACTTCTTGAAATGTTTGTTGGGATGGCTAAAGTGTTCTCCCACAGCTCTTGTTTTGATAGTTTGAAATCTATTTGTAATCTTCAAAGTGATAACCTGTTTCCTTAGTGCTTTCATTAACCATAGGAATGTCACAAGAACCAGTGGCTGAGTGTGAAAGCCACATGTGCTCAATTTAGAAGCGAGGCATATATTTGAATAGTGCCAGTGACTGGCAGAAACCTTCACAGGTAGAGATGACTTTCCTAAATCTTGATAGTATGTGTCCCAGGCTGAGTACCTAGCAGGAGGATATACTTTAGTGAACCTGATATGAGCATAATAATGCAAAACTCTGCTTTGTAATAGCCAGAAGATAGGATCAGAGATGTCCACATCCCTCAGCTTTGCCTCCAGGGAGTTCATATATGGCAGGGAAAGGGCAAGGACGTGCCGCTGATGCCCTGCACTGCTGATCAGTGAATGCAGGGTGTATCTGAGGCTGCGAGTACGTGTCTACACTGCTTCTCACGCATCAGCTGCACTGTGTGCTTCCCATGCACACTAAGTAACAGCAGAGCAGCTGTGCACTGCAGGACTAGACGATCCAACACTCACTTTAAAATCTATGCTATGATCCAAGTACATTGTTTGTGCTGCCCAGGTAGATGTTGAACTAATTTTCTCCTCTCCATGCCTTCTCCACTGTATGCTACCACAGAGAACCTCTTATCTGGATGATAAGGAAATGCAAGTAGGGCATAAAACCAGGAGGAAATTCCTGGGTTATTGAGACAATAGCTTTGTCCTCTCAATCCATTCATAAGCATGCCAACAAAAGAGTTAACTTATCCTGAAAGTACTGCAAGAGATAGGTACTTGTGGAATGTAACCCATGTTTAAGAAGGCAGGGGGTAATTAGGGCAGTTGGTTTTTAATTATCACTGAAGTCAGTCCTTGCAAGGCCTCCCAGTCATCTCCAGGTTAATGGTCATCAGTGTATGCTGAGTCAGCAAAATCCTCCTGCTGCCTTTGCCAGGGGCTCCTGATGGGCTGAGGCTAGCTCTTTTTGCTGGATGTGCTGAACTTCTCTCTGAAGCCAGGATGATTAAAAGAGAAAAGTAAGCTACTGCCTTAATCAAGCTCTCAGGAACACACCTTCCAGATTTTTTGAGACGAGGTATTTGTTACCTCCTGTCCTCTGGCATGGTAACAGTTTAATGAAAGGCTGCATATTTTTCTGTTAGCAGCTCAACCACTTAATTCTTAAGTTCCTTCGGAGCTCTCAGATGTATGCCATCTGGTCATGGTGACTTGTTGCTCTTTAATTTGTGAATTTGTTCCAGCACTTCCAGTTTTGACACCTCAATTTCTGACAGAGTCTCATCTTTATTACTTGAAAAGAATAGCTCAGAGGGCTGTCTCTCTCTCTCTTGCATACATTTTCTTGTAACTTCAATTTCATTAATACAATTTTAACTTAAAGCAGAATTTATAGCTTTTCCCAATATGCCATCTCTCCACCTCCTACTCTTCCTGCAACATTTTATTGTGCTGTATTTTTATTAAATGGAAACACATCTGAAAATTATGTGGAACCTGTGCAGAAGGTAGCCAGTACCTTTTCTGTCTTATACAAAGGTCTGAAAGTCAGTTGGAAGAAACATTTTGTCTGTCTCATCCACCAAAGGGATATTATTAATTCTTAAAAAATAAGGGATTGGACAGCCTGTTTAAACACATCTAGAATGCCTCTTTGTGGCCCAATGTTATTTATTTATGTATCATAAATAATATCTATTATTTACGCTCTATTTGCATTTTGGGTTTTCAGGGAAGTTGAGTCCCCACTGTAACATGCATTCTACAAGCACATGGTTAGAGGCAATTCCTCTTCTGAGGAATTTACAAATAGAGAAGACAAATGGCTGAGAACAGACAACATGCAAAGAAGTTGTCAAAGAAGAATGTCTTTATGGTTACATTTTTAATGGATTTTCCTGATACGTACAACATCCTCTGTGCCCCCCCTCTCATTGTTTCTCCAGACATCTGCCCCCACCTATCTTTGTCGGGATTTTCTAATACGTTTTATTTCCATCCATTCCCCACTGCAGGAAGATGCAACAGCAAAAACCTTGGCAGTGCAGTATGCCAGCCTTTTTTTCTTGTCCTGGGAGGCTGAAGTGGCTTTCGAGCTGCTTTTGCTCATGGGGCTTGGTGCAGGAGGCTTGCCTGGCTTGCTCCCTTCTTTCTGCCCCCCAGAGCACAGGTGGCATGGTGACTGCTTTGTCCTAGCAGCAGAGGCCACTGCTGGAAAATGGCCTTTGTCTTCCAGCCACAGCACTGTGGGAGCTGAAGGGAGAGCCGCTCTGCTGCCGCCCCTCTCCATACTTTCAAGCAGCAGGAAACTTTCCTGGCATGCCCATCACAAGCCTCCAAAATGGGCTGGCCGGAAGGAGCAGCTATGGATGGGCATGAAAAGAGCAGAAACTTGAACCTGCTCTTCACTTCTTTATTAAATCTAGGAAGTGGCAGAAGCACACTCCCCTCCTGACAAAGTCTGAGGGTCTCTAGTGACATTTATGTCACTGGAAAGGCATATAATATGTACACTGTGGTTTAATTTTATCTTAATGAAACAATATACATATAAAACTATCCATTAAATATAAAACAGTGAAGTAATTTGCAAATTTTCCTACGGCATAATAAATTAAGCATGGAGAGCACTAAGGAATGCAATTTGCAGTCATTTATAATGCAGTGTTTTATGTTAATAATTCAAAATCACATGCTATTTGGAGACACTTCTAATTAATGTATTTATGAAATTGTGAACTGTGACTGTTTTGGTTCCATTTAGCTAAACATTTCAACAGAATGCGCTTGCTGTTGTTTTGTGTTTGCTTAATGGCACCAGCAAGCATCAAATGTACAACTGGGGAAAGCTGGGGGTGGTATCTGTTGCAGCTTTTTTTATGGGTATATGTTTTTGTCTGCATACTGTATACATGCATGTGATTACACTCCTGATCTCACCAAGGAGAGGAAAGTTCTGCAATAATTTGAGGAGGAAATAAAGAAAGGAAAGTTTTATGGATGAATAATTAATTGCAAGAAAAGTTCAGTACCTTCCTAAAGAATTGCTAAAATATTCAGTACTTTTCACATAGCAGATCTGTATACACTGACATTTCTCCTGACTGGTTAATTATGACTGATACAGCTCGTAAATTTGTATTCATACTTTTATTTCAATATTATTCAGCTTTTTCATCACACCAAGTATTTGTCGTGCTGCTTCTTTATCAGAACACTATGATTCCCCAAAAAGTTACTCTCCTGAGAGGAGGCTTGCAGAGATTTGGGGGTATTTTGAAATTTCAAGTACATATTAGGAAAAAACACACATATCAGAATTTTTAGTGAATTATTAAAAGTCAAGGTCCTGATTCTGAAAATGGCTTGAAATGAATGGGCTTCTAGGCATATGCAGAGCCAGATGCTAACAGTACTCTGTTGTAGCTCTGCAAAGGAAAGTGAGGGTAAAACTCTTGAAATAATTTTCAATCAACAATATTTCACTCAGGAAGGCAAAAAAAAAAAAAAAAGAATACAAAGAAAAAAAGAAAGAAAGAAATTGAAAAAGAAAAAAAGGAAACCTGAAACTCCTCAAACCCATAGTAAAGACTTCTGAGAAGAGGTCTAAGGCAACATATGTGGCCCCATCCACCTTCTTAAACTGTTCTGAGACTTCAGCAGGCTGCTAAATCAAAATCATAATGCCTCCTGGTAATTTCAAAGCTCTTTTGCAGATTAGTAACTCCACGGTTTATTTCACCACTGTGATTTCTGTATGATCGTTGTTCTATTTCTTTCTTGATTGCTTGCCTTTTCTTTCTTTCTTTCTTTCTTTCTTTCTTTCTTTCTTTCTTTCTTTCTTTCTTTCTTTCTTTCTTTCTTTCTTTCTTTCTTTC